>JAUBOD010000907.1:4193587-4211442 GCA_032353885.1 Nothura maculosa
ACACACACACACACACACACACACTCACCAGTCAAACTTCAGAATGAGAATTAGGGTTCTTTTGTCCCTTAATCCATTAGAGCAGAATGGATTTAATCAACAGCTTGACAAACGACATGCCTGCTAAGTTTGCTCAATTGCCAGGGCTTAGATTTTGTTCAATGCATTTGGGTGTCCCCGAGCAAGAGCTGAATGGCAAAGCCACAGGCCATGGCAGCCCCCCGCCCGGTGCTGCCCGCCCGCCCCAGCGCAGCGGTTAATGGCCATGACCTGCTGTTTGGTACTCATGCCCCTGTGTGAGCTGCAGGAGGCTGCCTGGCTTTAGTGCAGCCTCCGGAGCAGGGTGCCTTGGCACAGCTCTCCTCGTCCCCTTACCTTGAACCAGGTGCGTTAGTGAAGAATCTAGGCTGCAAGTACAGTCCTATCTTGTACGTGGCACTGAGATGTTATACTTGACCTGCAACGGAAAGATAATAAGTTGACTCTTTCCCAGCATTTTACAGTGTGCATCACAACTCCAGGATACTCGGGCTGATCCCTTTCTATTTCTATGGGAGCATTTCTTTTCCATCTCCAGGCCTAGCTGGGATGCCTTTCCTGCACATAAGCCATGAAGAAGCAATGATTCCAGGGCTGTAAAGCTTATACATGTCTCAGTATCAGGCATCAGCTTGATCTTTACCCTCACACTCACACTTTTATATTACTACAGCCTTTAAATAACACACAACTGCTATACAGGCACCGTTTGCACAGATTCTCTGCTATACACACTATAGGATGCAAATTCCTTTTTAATTCAGCTTTTCCTAATAATTCATAACATATACTCAACTGCCAAATTTTGCTCTCTTTTAGACCAGCAAGTAGATGTAAATAGTTGTAAAACAGATTTGATTTTGACCCAAGGTATCCGCCCAGCTCTCCTCATTCATTCGCTCTGCTCCGAGGATGCTGCAACGTCCCCTGGAGCAGGACACCCTGGCAGACAGGAACGTGCCGGAGAAGTGCCCAGCCCAGCCCTGGTCCTGCTTGTCTCACAGCTCCGTGCATAAGCAGACCTCTCCAGCAAGGACTAAAACCATCCACAGAGAATTAAGCTTGAAAGATCTGAGGAATGTGGTGGTAAATTTTGTACATTACAGAGAATCAGACAGCGTACAGACAAAGTGAAAGCTCCATTATTCAGAAGTAAAATGAACATGGAGGTGAGACTGGACAGCACATTGTGGCACTGACCTTATCTCAGGTGTAACACGGCTCTTTCAAGCTATCCACACGCTTTGATGTATTCCAGGAATCCTTGCCTTGGTGCTTAGTACATGTGCAGCCTGCCTTTAGAGGCAAAGAATCTCTTACTGCTCTGTTAGCATTAAAGTGAAAGAATTTGTTGGATTCACTTTTTGCAGATACACTGGCCTTGTGATAAACTGGAGGTATCATTTCATTAACCAAAACTGCAGGCACTAATTATATAAACAGTATATAGGATGCAAAAAGGTGTCTGACAGAGGAGGCAGTGGTGCTTGTGTCATACAGAAGATCAGGAACCTTTATCCTAATGTTAGTTTCCTGATTTGCTTGTGCTATTGTCTTTGATAGGAGCCCATTTTCCATGGCTTACGTCTCAATCATGCTAGAATCCATCACGCTTGTGGTCTCCGTTCCTTTCAGGAAGGAGATGCTGCAGGGAAGCTCTCCAGCCCCGCTCGCTCCTTCCCCGCTCCGTTGTTCCTGTGGAGGAGCTGCTGCAGAAACTGTCCTTCCCAAAGGCAGCTGACACTTTTGCACAGCAGCTTTAGAGGAAGGTAACCTCATTATGCAATTGTTCTTAGGAACATTAGGAAAGCTGTTAAAACTTGATGTGATCATTTATCATGAGTGTAGTTATTACAAATACTGATGCAACAGATGTGATTATAGTTTACAGCTAAATGCTACAAGAGCGGATGAAATGTTGGCAATTGTTGTTTGTCACACTTGGCTTAGAATTAATTCACATGAAATAATATTTTAAATGCATCATTTTGTTTTCTCCACTGCTCCCAGATGGATGTTTGTCTTCCGATAGCTCATTGTTTAAACACTGTAAATAGTTAAAACATCGTAACTAATGTTAAAATGAGTAAATTACCCAATAATACCAAATATTACTGCTTCACTTGTCAAACACAGTTTGATACAGAAAATTGGTAGTGTGCTTTTCAGAATGAAAATATCTGCTTTGTGTGAGAAAAGTATTTGTTCTGAAAGGTTTTCAGAAAAAGCAAAACTAAAAACCAGTCCCGACATATGGGCTTATTGCAAATGCAGCAGTCAGGCACACTGATAGCTAAGGATGTTTGCCTGACCTATTGTCACCTACATAAACCTTTGTATTCTATGTTTGCATTTTAGATAGCTTCTATTAAGCATACTCATTTGCTAATCAAAATGCTAAATAAATCAATAACCTGTCAGACTTTGTGCCAGCAGTAACAGAAGGATGGGTGTCCCAGCATTAACCAAGTCTTATGATTGACGGTTAATCATTTCCTATCTAGTGATCAACCTTCTATAGATAAGCTCCTTTCTGCTCTCATATAAATGTGAAAAGCTATGCAGACAGCATCAAAAATAACTTTTCTACATTTTCATTTACAGCTGCTTTTGCACTCAGCTGAGCCAACAGATTTTTTCATCAGATACTGTGAAAAATAGGCAGCTAAATAAAAGTATTTCATTAACAAGCAGAACTAATTTCTAGGGCCCTTATTATCACCTTTTATTACTGTAGAAGCAGAACCACCACCACTGTCAAACAGAAGCAACTATGAGCAACATTTAGCTTTTTTCACCTTTTGCCTGTGCCCATAATTCAAGTTTCACATCTCACACGTTCTCTGTGGTTTCCAAAAAGTGAAGCAGGCTGCGAAATGCAGAGGTCCTTGTACAGTATCTCCAAAACTGTAATGAGGAACAAGTCCAAACACTATGCAGGTAGAAAATCTAAGCTTAAAATTCTATCAAAACATCCCTGTCTTTCAGTTGCTGGGATAAAATGGGAAAACATATCTCTCAGTATGGGGTTCTCACAGGGAACGGGTGAATTCATCGCAATCTCACTGCTGAATTCAAAAAGAGAACGGGCAGAGCAGTCTGACGGGTAAAGCTCTATTTTCTCCTGCTGCTGTCCATTCACACGGGAACACACGAGTTGTTCCTATGTGAGGAGCAGAGGGGGCTGCCCCGACGTGCGAGGCCCAGAAGCGGAGCCCCGAGCTGCCCAGTCCCACCTGCCCCTGGCGCTGCCATCACTCCCTGCCCTACTCCAACGGGATTTCCCTTCCCAGCCTCCACACGGGACCACACTCACTGCCACGTTCGCAGGCTCCAGGGCTTATAACTCTGCCCAGAAACATAAGGACTGCAAGTGCTAATAGAAATTGTCCGAATCCATAATGATTGATGAAGCAAATGAAGAGGTAAAGCGAGGGCTCCTCGAAGTTCCCAGTGAAGTAAACCTGTACATCAATAGCAAGCTTTTATGCTGAGTTCCTTTAACCTTTGTGAACACGGAGGGTAGCACTAGAGCAGGTAAGACATTTTCACTTTCGAGAGAGAAATGATCAAAACCATAGACGTTAAACGATCAACTGCCTAGGACAACAGGTACTGTACATTCCCTAGGAAAATCCACAAATACTGTATACATCGAATAAAAGTAAAAATTATCTTTTCCAGATTTGCCCCTTCCACAGCAATTTGCTTGTTTATGCCCACAACCCTAGCAATCATCTTGGCCACTGCCCTCCTCTACTGAGCTCCAGCATCTCCCCATTCCCTCTCCTTGCACCACCTGCAGCTTCTGCATTACCTGCCACAGTCCCTCAGGGACACAGCAGGGCTGGATGCATTTGCCCTCATTTAGCAGCCTTCCCTCGGACTCAAGTACCCCCGAGGTAAATGTCCCTTTCCTCTGCTCTCAGGATAGGCTAACATCGCGCTTTTGCTTGGAATCGCATGGATTTGCAAGCAAGGCACCCTTTAGTTTTATGGAAAATTGTTAAAAATATTTTCAAAAAATGTATCTCTAGTAAAAATAAATAATAAAGACTCCTAGAGGGTATTTATTTGCCAAGCAAAATACAAAAAAAGATGAATTTAAAGCTACATTCATATGTTTTAAACATTTTTAAATTATTCATTTCCATTTCTTTAAAGCCCAACATTATTACTGAAGCTCCATTGCTTCAGTAATAAATATTTAAGGTGTGAGGGGACATTTTACATCTCATAGTACTCTAGAGGCTTTGCAACGTGAGTTGTGCATTAAGCCAGGAACACAGACTAGGATTTGAGGAAGGCGTTTGTGGACCCGGACTCGCTGGGCATGGGCACCGTGTTTCAGGTTGAAGGGACGGGAGGGCTCCAGGGCACGGGCACCGTGTTTCAGGTTGAAGGGACGGGAGGGCTCCAGGGCACGGGCTCTGCTCGCTGACACTGGCCTCGAGAGCCTGGGCGGCTTCGTCAGCGCGAGCTGCAGCGACGCCCGCAGCAGTTCTGGCTGTTCTGGGCTCTGCTGATGTCACTGTTATTGGGGAGCACAGGAGCTCAAATTTGGAGAGCGAAATCAGAATTCAGTCTCCTTGTTTATACATCTGAAATTGTGTATTTTTGAGGTTAAAGCCCCCTCGAGCAAAGCTCTAACACCACCTAAGGCTCCTGTCAACACTCTCCTCATATACAAACATTCCCTATTCTTCTTGTAGGCAAATACAATCATCATTTCATAGCACAGGATCTCTCACTATTCTAAAACTACCCAAACTAAATACTATAGTAGATTAGAAAGCCACAAATTTGCACTGAATTGTTAGTATAATGATGCACACTCGACTTTACTTTCAAAGCTACAAATCCAGTGAAGCTTCACGCATTGGCAATACGGAGAGAAGCCTTCACGCACAGAGATTTTAGTCAGCAATTTCTTGCAATTTGCTTCCAAAGGGTGGGGACAACAAAACGCAACTAACCCTCCTGTCCCCAGATCCATGGGACGAGCAGCTTGCACAAGGAAGCGCGAGCTGGATCAGCCCCCAACGCCGAGCGCGGCCACCAAGGCGGCTGCTCCCGAGCTCCTGGCAATCAGGGCTCGGCCCTACCATCCTCGTTCAGCGAAGCTGATGGGAGTTTTGCCTGAAATTGGTTCTGTGAAGCCAGCAATGTGAGACTGCCATGAATATTTTAAAGTAAAGGAGTTAGAATACTCTAATGATCTTATGTAAATCTATTCTCAGAATTTCATTTGAAAATTTTTGAATGGGTCATTAAGCAGGGGAGAAAAGGTTGGAAAGCAGCCTGAAAAGGAGAACATTTTCAAAAGCCAAAATACTCCCCACATTCTTCGTAGCCATCCAATTAGCCCGGCTGGTGAAGTCAGAGAGGAAGAAAGCGGCAGAGCATCAACTCCGTGTCTAACTAAGGCAGATCCTCCAGTTTGTCAGGAGAGAGACAGCAGAGAGGCGCTAATAGGAAAGTAACATGCTTAAATGCTAAGTTTTGACCTTCAGAAGCATAAAAATTACTGAAGGTTATAATATTTTTTCCTCATTATCATTAGTGAAAAAAAAAAAACCCAAGTCTTGCAGAAATTCAAGAGTAGCAATTGTAAAGAGAGTGGTGAACAGTAACACTAATGAGAGAGCATCAGTTTCTCGTGGCTTCATGCGGCCGCTGCCCCTGGGTTACTGGAAACAATCACGGACCAAAAGGCTGGACCTCTGCACAGGTGCCCACCGGTGCCCTGGGGAAGGAGGTTTTCCAATTAACTCAACTAATCAGCACAACTATTTTATTGTTGTTGCTGATGTGAAGCTGCACAAATGCTTCCTTAAGAATTGTTTTTAAAAAGTCGAGCCATTGGCAGTTGAAGGACTTTTCATGCCTGGTTTCCTTAGGCTCTGTGTAAATGCATACCATTATTTACAATGTGGAAGTGCATATTTATGAACACTTTTTGTGAAGAAGTGATTAGGATGGGAGCTATATTTGCACAGTAGGCAAACAGCTTTACAGTATGTGTCTGGCACAGCTCATTCATTAAATCTCATCAGTTTTCTGTTTACTTTCCTCTTGAAGATTTATTTCAGAAGCTACACTTAATGTCAGCAGCACCTATGCTGCATTAGCAATTACTTTATTGCAGCACTCCAAATGCAGATAAGTAATACTTATTCAGCACATATCTGGGTAAATGACTTTTCTTCAGTATAAGATACTGTTTTACTGTCCTCGGAACCATAAAGGACATCCAACTTATCTCTCACCTTCACAGCTGAGCAGGTTTTCTCTCAGCTAAGGACTGATTGTAGCTGTGATTGCTCCCAGTGTTTCGGGGATGGGAGGCATCAGTAACTGGGATACTCTTAGGACATCCTGGCACCTATGGACACGAGAGGATATTTTTCTGAAAACATTTCAAAGTTCGCTTCCTATCTGGTCCTCGTTATCACAGCACCAAGTTTCTCATGAGCTCCAGGAGGTTGTCTCGACCTCAGTGAGGTGAAGAAAGAGACATCCCCCTGGTTTGGTAGCTGAGGAGCTGCCCTTCTGCAAGGTCCCACCAAGGCCACAGAACCACCATTCGGAGAAGACACAAGTTCAAGTACTTTAAGTCCTAGAGCAGTGTCTAAATCACAACTTTGTTCTCCATTCTCTGTTGTGCAACCACATAAAACCTTTAAGGATGTGCAGATTAAAAAAAGAAAGATATTTCCTTATCACAGGGAAAAATGCAATAGCATTAAGGACCCTAAGAATCCCTGGCTTGTAAACATGGATCAGCTCTTGCACACACTGAAAACGCAAACTAGTTTCAAGGAGGTAAATGTTTTCAAAGCAGAGATGTTCTTAAAAACACCATATTATTTGTTATGAGGAAAAAAAAGTGCTGATTACTGGTGCTGATAGTGCTAGCAGTTCTGAGGGAATACAAGCTTGAGTTTATGCAACAAGCAAATTTTCACAAACTGCACAAGTGGATTTGCCAGAAAATGACCTCCTGAAATTATCCATGTGCTATATAAGAAAGATCTGTGACCCCTCTGTGATTCAATAAGGTAAAGACATAAAACCAAATATAAACAAAAGTTTAGTTTAGTTTAGAAAAGTAGTTGAGTTTACTGCAGATAACTAATCCAGATGATCAAAACTGAAATCCACTTGGTTACATATCATAACTGATAACATACTGCAAGAATTCACAACAAATGCAAAATACCTGGAAGTTGGCATTGGGGTGTGCTGAGAAGGCAGTTAATAGTCAAAGATATACTTATGGCAGACTGAAATATTTAGACTGTTTTCAGTAAGAATTAAGGGATCTGGGCTATGAAGTATCATTCACAAGGGTGAGTAAAGGGTGATTTACAGTGAAGAACAGGTAAAATGGGCTGAAGGATCTTTACAGAAACCACCAGAAACAAAGCACATTGTGACATTATTTTCTATGGTTCTCATCAAGGTTTGTATTTGTTTCTTTTTCTGATGATGGAGTGGCTGATTTGGCCACTAAATGGGCACTCAAAACAAAATAATACTTGCCATCCATATCTCAAAAGTAACTGTGCGATGCCAGCTAACTGCTGACTACAAATGATTTAAAGATGCCTAGTATATTTTATTCACTAATACTATATTTGAAAATTCCACATTGGCTAGTAAATTCTAAATTTTAGAGAAAAATTGCATGCTTTTCTTTTTTAGAGAAAAAGTGCCATAGAGTTGCCTTTCATGCTTGGTCTCAGGAAATGTAAAATAAATCTCACTGCTATTGATAGGAATTGAAACTTGCCTATATTTAGACATCAGAATAATCTTCCTTTTATGATCCTTTAAATAGGTCAGAATGTGCATTGTAGATTTATAAAATGCAGCCTCAGGATCATTAGTTGATTGCTTCTCTTTCCCCTCCAAATTCATTCCATTTGTAATTTTATAAGAACAGAAAAACTGACCTAGGTCCAAAGCATTAGTGACCATAATCCTAACAATATACTAGCAACTCCTTCCTTTATATTTGTAGTAAATATTAAGAGTTAAATCCAACCACTATTACAGAAAGAAACTGGATACCATTTTTCTGTGTAAATTCCATCTTTTCATACTGCAAATATCAGTGCATATTAAATATTTGAATTTTCACGGCATTAAAGGTTCTAAAGTTCAACAGTAATTAGTGCAATCAGGTACCAAATGATTCAGTTCTCAGGAGAGGAGTGTTACAGCATGAACCATGGCAAGATTCCAGGAACTGAATCTATAATATAATAAGTGTAAACACTTACAGTTTTAGCATGATGCAATAATGAAATAATTTGGTCCATAGGTTTCACAAAAAAGGCATTTAGAAAATATATTTCTAAGTAGCTTTTAGACAAAAAAAAGAGCTATTGTATACGGCTGTTGGCAATGTTTGAGGGTGAATATGACAAATTATCTCAGGAAAAAGATTCCTATTTCCTTGGGGTATGTGTTACTGTAGCATATTTCAGAAACCAAAATTATGTAAAGGTCAATGCCCTCTAATTCCTCTTGATATTTACTCTACTTCTCATTTTCCTCACACCAATCTCATTTTTTGTAACAGCATAATACAGTACTTCAGAAACAAGAATACACCTACTTGTTAATGAAAGGAAAATAACAAAAATATTTGTAATAATTAGCAGCCATCAATTCAGAATCTAATCTTAGACTCCTGAAAGCCTGACAAAGATTTGGCACCTCACAATACTGGCACTAAGATCAAGGAAACAAGAACATTTAAGACCTTGCATGGCTGGGAACAAAATCTTTCCGGCCATCATTTGATTTAAAAAGTACTTTCCAAGATCCTCATTTCTTGTCTCTTATCAAAAAAAAAATCACTAAAGATAACATTAGAAGAAGAGTGATATTGCTGCATTGCATGGCTAATAGAGAGTCAAACCCGAATGCTCTCAGGAGCAGGGCGCTCAGGCTGGTTTATAGCAAGCACCATTGTATGAGTTTTGTGAGACACAACACCTTCCTTCTCTCCTAATCCCACCTTCATTCAGGCTCCTGTAGCTGGGCCGGGATCATCCCCACGGCAGCATCTTTGGGTCCTTGTCACCTCAGAGCATCTGCTGGAGCTCAGTCCTCGCCCCCCAGATCTGCATTTCCAGCACTTCCTAAAGCAGAGATATCATTTTGGTTCATGATAAATGGCAGCAATGAACGCAGGCTTCGTCAAGGATGTTTTGTTGCTGGGACACGTTTTTCTAATCGTTCTCAGGAGAAGCTTACCTCATGGAAAGCCAAATAATCACCTAATCTAAATTAAACTGTAATGGAGAAATACTCAGTATATTGCTCAGCTGTTTTCCCTAGCCAAGAAAACTCATAGTGTGCGCACAGTGCAAGGCTGTTAGCACCAAAATGAACTACTCTGAACCCATTTGGTGTGGCAAGAGCTTCATTTTCTTACAAGCAAGTTTCACTAAAAATTCATAAAATACAACCTCTAAACTGCAATTTGTTTGATTGATAATTTAATGTCTTCTAATAATTTTCTGCCCGCCTGAAAAAGCTTCACCACTTCTAATGAAGTATGCTGTGCTTTTAATCAAAAAGTCACTTTTGAACATCTCTGCTCAGGTCTTTGGGTGGAAACTATTTGGCAATTCAGGGCATGTCAAACTGAATAGAGCTGTAACTGTCTAGTACAGGAAGAGCGCTCCAAAATATGTTCTCATGCTTCAAGGTTATCTCTTAGATTGCAGATTAGATATTCGTTTGCCTTGGCTTATATCAGCGAGCACTGTCCTAGGCTCTGAAAAGGACTTTTGTTCCCTCGAAATGCAGACTGTGCTATATTTGAGGTTGAAATCTTAAACCCAACTGAATATGTGGGGGATGAGGCCATGAACTGGCCGGCATTTCCTTGTCACGTGTGGACACTTTCCTCAGCACTGTAACTCTTCCGCTGATGCTCGCAGGAAAATTCTTTGTCCTTTTCCCAGACAAGGCTTATGTAAATCTTAATTACTGCATCACACTTCCAATATTTACTGACATGCTATAAATCCACTGCGTACAAAGCAGACTAGGATCCAATAATACGGATGCATTGCTTAATTATATGTTTATTAGAGTGGTAAAACTAATAATCCCCAGTAAAATCTTGGTAAATTATCCAATCATGATAATCACTCTCCTTTCAGCACAGAATAAAAGCACTGCAAACAGATACTGCTGTATCAGACGGAGTTACTCCACAACTGAATCCATCCTGCCAGCCTCATACACTCATTAATTTCAAAAGATGCATTAGAAAAAGGAAACGAGTAATTCAAATTTTGGCACCTAAATCCATTACTTCATTTTAATGGGTCTTACTCACAGGGAGGGGATTCTAGAAGCACGTTTAACGCAGCTTTATTCAAAGCCAGCAACAGTTATGGGAGCCTTTCCTTCATATCAGCTGTCTAGATGAGACTAATCGTGACTAAAATCTTCCACAAGCTCCACACTGCTGCAATTCACGGGGTTTTGTAGGTACAGAACAATCCGTGGGCAGACATATCGACACAAGGGTATTTTGCTGTGTGTAAGACTACTGCATGCCCATCCTCTTGGCAATGAAAACACAAGCCGGGCATGTAAAAGAAAATGCACATTTACCATTCGCCCCCAAAGCCTTTCCTGCCCCTTCCTGCAAGGCGGGTGCCTCTCTCCATTTGCGCCTTGGCAGCGGCGCCTCTCCCGGCGCCTGCCACTTGAGCGGCTGCTCTTTGGCTCAGGGATGCGGCTGTTGCCAAGACGACTGCGGCGCCGCCACCGTCGGTGTCCGTGACTGTGCACCACAAGTCGGGATTCACCCCGGCCTCCTCCATCATGGGAGCAGGGAAGGAGCGGGGCAGGCGCCGCACCGTGAGCCACGGGCCTGGTGTGAGCGGCCGGCCCGGCCCGGTCAGGGACCAGAGGGTCACTGCGCTCAAAAGACACCCAACACTGTGGTAAACGCGGCCTCCTCCATGGAGGAGGACAAGAAGGGCTTCTCCACAAGAGGCTAGAGGCCACACGAGCCTCGTGAGGGGCTCTTATGGCAGCGCTACCTGCCATCTGGATCCAGCAGAGCACCCCGGCCCATCCGGATCGCAGTTAAACTTCACAGCATGTGCAGCACACGCGGGTGTCACGAAGCCTCCGCGCTGACACTGACGCCTGCACAAAGAGCTGCTACTTGTCCTGTTTTGTGTTTCCAGCGTTAATAGAGCTGCACTGTGTGTTTGGGAGCGTGTCAGTGCTGTGCGGTCCAGTCTGCATCGCTGCTGATAACAAGCACTGGGGAGGAAGGCTGTGAAAGACAGCTATAGAAGATAACTATGAAATGCATGTCAAAATATTTCATTTTTTTGCAATCCAGTACTTCTATTTCTTTACTCTTTCTTGTTCTCCCACACATAGTCAAGATATTTCTAAGTATAGCTCCTACTAGAATTTTCACGTGAAAAACAACCAGTCATATTTAACAAAAATATTTCACGTGCTCCGGTATACCAGTCTAATTCTTCTTCATTTTCTGTGTTCTGTCGGAATTGCTTCTGTGTGTAGCTATTGTAGTTCACTGCAGTAACTCCCATTCTCCTTATGGCACATTCTCACAAATTATAAAATAACTTCTATAATGAACAAATTATAAAAAATTTGTTCTGAGTGCATATGACCACTGTAGTATTAATTGTGAAGCAGTATAACTAGCATCATAACGCCTTCTTGTTTCAGTTATTTCTAGCTGCAACTAAACTGAAAAATACATTAAAACATTCTTATTAAAACGTTCTGAGAGGCTTTTGGCAATGTTCAGATATGCCATCAGTATAACATTTTAAGAAACACACCAAAAAGTAGATCTATATTTCTAGAGATCAAATAGAAGAGCTACCACTAGGGAAATATGCTTGCCACGAAGACCTATAGAAGAGCAGGAATTGTGCTTAGCTTCACAAAGCCCTTTCAGAATCCCAGTTTAGAGGATTGGAAATTTTTGTACCTTGGTTTTACTTCTATTGTTTAAAAGCCAAATTGATTGTCCAAAGTGCTACATTCAAACATGAGCAGTCAAATCTATGGTTGCTGCTAAAAGTTCAGCATTTTCAAAAATTCCCCTGTTGAAGGGCCTAGATTTCAGATTTTTCCTTCAAGTACCAGCTTCTATTTTTGGAGTCACAGCATAATCCAATAAATATATTTGACCTCAGGTAACTGGCCCAAGTTTTCCTGCAGGGATTCACATCTCCTGGGCTGCAACGTACACTTTGATCAGTCTTTTCACTGCCTGATTTTGGCTTCATAACCGAGTTCCCAAACTCCACTGAACTCTGTGGGACTGCTGAGCATGAAAGGAATTGAAGAGCAGCAGGTGAGGAACATGCCGCTGCCCTCCCCAAACCCATCCTCCTGCGAAGTTCCTGCATTTCTTGCCTTTTTCCCCAAGAAACATGAAAGCTTAAGCAGATATAGAGGAATGCATTAATTAGGGCTGAACTGATGCTAATTTGACTCCGTTTGTCTCAAATGTACTTCATTCGCAATCTGTTCTTAAAATGGAATGAATATGCAAATACAGAGCGTTTGCTACTGTCCCCTATTTCCTTCTGAAGCAAGTCTATTACACAGTCATCTATTTACCCACCCTTAGATTTTCTCTTTGTAACTGAGCCTGTTCTACAGAAACAGACAGCAGCAAAATCGCTGCTGGGCTCCACACATTATCTGGCTCTTATTTCTCATAGGATGGCACCACCCTGTTTGAGGGGGAGGAAAACTTCAAGCAGAAGAGAGTAGGTGTTTGACACCGGTCAAACTGTTCTGGTTTGTCCAACTGGAAATATCTATTTCTGTAATGCCTGCTAATAAGCGAAGACCCGTATATAGTCCTAGGATTTCTGTTGCTTACATTTCCCAAGCTGCCTTTAGGTTGATGTCTGGGTGTACCTAACATTTCCCAGAAAACCTCCAAACACGGCCTTTATGACAGAATTTATAACTGTTCAAGACCACGGTCAAGCTCACCTTGAAATACAATGGCAGACTGAAGACTATACCCAGCACAAGTCGTAGGCCCTTCATTTTCCCCCCTTACACTACCTATAAATAAGGAACAAAGTGAGCTCAAGGTCTGTCATGATTCCAAATAAATAAGTAGTTTGTAATCAGTACAAAGGAAACGGTGAATGTCTTACATGTCCCCTAACTGTAGGAGCTATTCTCAGAAAGAATGACTGCTGCTGCTGCCTCTCCCTGGCTGGACAGCTGATGGTGATGGATTTTGTCATCGGCGCTATTAATGACAGCCTATTTCGGCACAAAGACAGAAGCCGAGTCCTGTCTGCACCTCTCTTTTGAGACTTCACTAGATATTGCTGTCTCTTTTTCCTGAATGAAGAGGAAATAATGCCCATAAAATCCTTTAGATCTGTGTGTTCAGCTTCTCTATGCTTTACTCTATTTTTTTTATCTTTGTTATATTTTAAGCACAGTATGTCATTTATATATATCAGCAACTTGCCTTGCCTTCTAAGATATTATATTTAAAACCTGTCTGAGAGCATGATAAGTAATTCAGTTTGACAGAACACGGTGCATTAAGATATTCCATTCAATCCTTACAAGCACCTTGTCTCTTGGTAGAAAAAGTAATGGAGCATCAAGCCTTTGCATCTCGACTTCCTACTTTCTCCACTCATTTAGAAAGGAGCAAGTTAACTCCAATCCAGAAAAGCAAAGTCCACTAATTTTATTGAATTTATTATTTTAATTGATGGATATGTTGGCTTCAAAGCAGTTTAAAGAGCAAGAGTCCCTGCCTGTTTCAGGGACTCTGTCACTATTGTTCTTCAGGAAGGCAACCTCCTGTCAATTTTATACATATGAAAGAAGTCATGAAAATTCATATCGACCAGGATCCCTATAGGGTGATATTTTTCTCTCTTGGGGCATCTGTGAAAGTGCTCTATACAAACATAAAGGAATATTATAAATATTAGTAAAGGTTGTACCAGAAGTGAACAGAAATTAAAAAAGGATGAAATACAGAAGTTCTGAAAAAGGCAAGATTCATTTTTACAGTTAAACAGATGAGAACTGAATATGTACAAATCTATATTTGAAAGGACACATTTATAAATAAGAAATAATAATATAGAAAGGAAGATGATAATGAACAACTTCAAACACCATAGATAACAGACAGAAAGATCGGGGCTACATTTTTGACCGATGGAAACAGTACCATTTTCTGATTTCCAAAGGCAAGTCAATTAACAATTTCTTAATTTAAGTCAGGCCATTTAGACATAAGATTGTTCCACTGCCCTTTGAAAATCCCAAATTTATACTCTAAGGCTGCTATAGTAAATTCATTACTCATATCAATTAAAAAATGGATACTTTTTCATCCACTGGTAACACTGCAGCACCTTCTTGGGGAAAAAAAGGAAGAAAAGGAAGAAAAATGACTAAAATATATAAATGACTTAGTATCTAAGCGCCTACGGCAAAACTCTGACCATCACTAACAGAATCCAGCTTGTCTGCAAGCTTGCTTGGGTCTGAGATGTCTCACATAGAAACACAGAGCAGCTAAATCAAATCCTTGCACACATTTAAAAAGGGCTATCATAATTTAGTAAATTATTCTGCTAATGGAGGCAATAGAACCAAAATGGCCCAAATAAATTTTAAATAACCCTCACCAGTGAACTTTTTAAAAGGAATTCACTTTTAAAATGTCTTAATTAAAAAACAAATACAAACTATTCTTACAGAGCTCGTGAGGTTCTTCCTGCCTTCACTAATGAGGAAATATAATGGAGTTAATTTTTACAAAAGCTCTTGTTATTTAATATTATTAAACTGGATCAGGTTTCGAAGGGCTCATAAGCAACTTATTGAAATGGAATTAAATGGTCCATGTACTGGATTATAAGTAGCATAAAAATAGAGAACAGAAGCACATAGTAAATAATACAAAAGGAGGCAGAAATTTTCAATGCAGAGTATGTACCCTGTGTTATTCATTTTTTATGAGCAAGTTATACATTAAAGGATATTGATTCATGTGTAATAAGTGAAATGGAAGCAAAAGTAAGAACTGAAGGAATCTATTTTGTGTATTTTTAAGGGGGAAGTATTCATTAGAATCTGATGCTTGAGGACTCTGTAAGTCAAAACTTAGAACATTTAAGATTATTTCTTTCATTCCACAAATAATAAAATACTAGATATTTGTTAAAATTAAAAGCAGCATATTAAATAGTTATCTTTGATTTAGTGTTTATAGATCTATCTTTGGTAGCGTGGAACTTGCTCACACAAAAAATGAACAAAAAGTTATTGTATGAGATCCAAATGGATTCAAAATTTTCAGTTCAGACTGAACAGGATTAAGGATTACAACAGAAAGAACGGTGATTGCTTGAGATGAGATCCATTTCTGAAATGAAACAATTCCGTTTCACTAAACATGCAACATTTTCCTGATGAAAGTTTAACAAAAAAGCTTTTGCTACTAAAGCTTTGTGTAGCTGCATCAGCATCAGAAAACCTTACACATACACCTATTATCCTTTCATTAAAATTGTATTTTATTTTGACCTTGTATTTCTATAATATCTATTAAAAATGGATAAGCATTTTCTCAAAACCACAAGTGAACAACTGAGATATTAATAGGCAAGGACATAGAAATATAATAATAATGAAGTGTTTCAACAACAAAAACAACATTGCCATGTTAAGATATCACCAATAACTAACAAGGACATCTTGAACATCCTACTGCAGCCTTGCAAACAGACAATCCCACATTATTTTGCTTCCTTTAGTTTAGGAATTTCATGGATACTCAAAACTAAAGTTATTCTTCTTCAGCTTTGTATTTTCATGCTACCCTGTTCCTGTTCTGCATATATTTTAGTGTTCTTTTTGGAAACAGTTCTGTGCTGTTGATGAGTAGATCCCCTTTTTCCATGTATTCCTTTCCTTCTTTCTTTCTCCTGTCGTTCCTATCTTTCTATCTTCCTCATAGAATAAATTAAACTACACATTCTTGCAAGGAGGAGGGAGGGGAAGAAATAACTCAATATAATTTTATGAGGTTTTCAGGTATTTGATGATTGTTTTCATTTGAAGAAGGTCAGATTTGAGTTTTACCAGCCTTGACAATGTCACTTTAGCTTAAGGCCTGTAAGCAAAGCTGTTGCTTTTGCACAGAGCACATATGGGCCCTTTTAAACAAAAATTGACACGGTCTGCAAACTATATCAGCCCAAAATGAAAACAGACACTGAAAGGCACTAGTTATAGTCATGGAAAGAGAGCAGCTTGGGGCAGCAGGAGCCAGGCACAAGGACACGGTGAGGGGACAAATGAAAATGAGGGGTCTCTAGTACATCCCTGTAACACAACCTGGTACTCCCTGCTCCCAAAGCAGGGAATTTAGACACCAAAGCAGAGACCTGGCATACAAATCACGGGCAGGAATGAAGACTGTGCATTTCAGAGCCAAACATTATAAAAGCAAAGCTAGATTTTGGTACTAGGAAGTTTGAAGTTCACGGGCTTGCATGGTACCATGTTCTGAGCAACTCCATCCCAAACATGTCAAACATGGAAGAAGCAGGAGCTACAAGAAAGATTAAGACAGGTTTGGGAAAGGATGCTGGAAGCTACAAAAAAAGTGCAGATATTGTTACTGCTCGATACATAACATCCTACTGAACCATGCACAAATGCCAACATCGATTTTCCTTAAGGCTGCACAGCTGAAAAAAGTGGAGGGACCACAGGTAAAACTTCTGGCCCTTGACCCAAAATAAAAGGCACATGTGGAACAAAGGAAGATGCATTTTCCATCCTGACAATGCCAATTTAATCGAAAGGCACACAACAGGATTTTAGGAAGGAGCTGGGGTGGGGAAGGTCTGAAGGAACATGGGAATGGGTCTTTTTTAGAGCACTGCTAAAGGCTGAGCTAATTTTGAAAGTACTGCCGCCTCCAGCAGTATTTCCAAATCTTTTTGCTTCTTTCTCTGCTTGCATAGAAAGAGTTAAAAACAGTTTGTGAAAATTGTTTTAATCTGTACAAGCTAGGTTTGAAAAACAGAACTTTGAACGTGCTAAGATTTGTAACACCACAAGATGAGATCCAGGTATTTAAAAAATACACATTTGGTGATTATATCTACATACTTGACAAAGAAGTGTCCCCTTTCTCCTCCAAAGCCGACTGAAGCCATAGGAAGGAGTTGTTAACTTCTGTGGGTTCTTATTCCAGTCTTTGTATATTAACAGCAGTTGATGCCAAGTGTTAGAAATCATAAATCAGTGTTATCTCACTTTATTGGTTACATTTTGTGTTTTATTTTGACTTTTAACAGAGTCTCTGGTGGTATATTTCCCATTTATAAGCAATTTATTTTCTCCTTTCCACCGAATAACAGCAGTCAACCTTGGGATCAGTTGTACTGTTAACACTGACTCACCAATTCTCTTTAAAAGACTTGTTTTCAATTTCAAGTAGAACACAAATTTGGCATTCCTTTAAACGAGGTACAGGAATTGGGGGGGAGAAGAGAGACAAAGGAGCAGATCTGGCTTTGTAAGGCGCAGATCTGGCTTTGTAAGGCGCAGATCTGGCTCACCACAGCTGGCGTTCCCCTTCCCAAATATTGGGGGAGAGAAGGGAATAACTGCTGGGATACATGACTCACAGAAATATTTACAGAATTACAAGTTCTTCATTAGGACACATATAGTTAATTATTGATGCTGTGCGATCTCTTTTT
>JAUBOD010000907.1:4254235-4270786 GCA_032353885.1 Nothura maculosa
CGAGAAACAGGCTTCACATGTGTAAGTGGCTCACAGACTAGTGAGACTATGGGCAATAAAGACTTCTTATAAGAGATAATAAAATTAAAGCTGCTCTTAAGTCATCATCAGTATTTGATTTTAATGATTTGATTCAGTGAAATGATTTTAATTGAAATAGAAATATTCTTATAAAAATACAGGATATAGTATGTACTTCAATATTTCTCCATTAACTTGAGAATCACATAGAAAAGCGATTTTTTGAGTTAGTAGCAGCATTTTACATGTCATGAATATCCAAAATATTTCCAAAGAAAATAACAAATATAAAACTAGTAGAAAAAACAGGAGTTGTTGGCACTTGAGCCAGCTATTCTCTATGACTTCATTCTAATATTCAATAATTATCTAATTCAATAACAAATGCATATGGGTTCTTCAAACCCTGTTTAATTTTAAGGCAAGAGAAATCCCTATCTGAATTTCTCATGACATGCAGTTTTATTCATTATACAAAGCCATATGCATATAAGGAAAGGTGGAAATGTTGAAAACATCAGAAATCCTAATAGGGATTTCTTCTCTCAAGGTGTTCATTTCCATTCATTTTAGTTACTGTGATGCCTTCAGGGTGTTTAAAAAGCAGAAGGAAAATCCTGAGCAAAAGCAGGAGTCACTGTTCTATGGGGAAAATCGATGCACAACAATAAAACAGACTAATTGCTTTTGGAAGACTTGCAGAGGAGTGTGGTTTAAGCAAAGACACAGTTTTAGATCTCTGCAGCCTTAACAAAACACAGAGGCCCTTCCTATTACCTACTGACAAAGGAGAAATCATCATTAAACCTTACTGAAACAGGCTCATTTTAAAGTGACAGCTATTCAGGTTTACAGAATATGAGCAGAAACTAGTATTTCAAAAACATAACTCTTGATTTAATAAGTATCGATCTACTCACATCTAAATTACTTTGAAGGGCTCTGCAGAAGCAAGAAAAGCTCAAGTGCCCCATAAACACTCAAACCAGTGGCCTAGATTCTATACACACATACGTCTAAGTTTGGCAGGAAATTTTTCCCCTCTGTACATTGGTCAGTGTACAGACAAAACCTTGCTACCTGACCCATATTTAGCCATTTACTAACAAAAAATACAAACTTTTCCTATCAATTCTAAAATGTGGAGATCACAACTTACTAATTTACTATTCTGTCTTGTGGTTTGACAGAATGTATTTAAAAAGCACATCATTACAAAATGCATAATTAATCACTACAGGAAAGATCTCTTGAGGATTCCAAGTGGCAAAAAATACATTCAAGCATGACATCAGAAGTTCGCTTCTAAGCTTTTCCCAGAATATTATTAGTCCTTCATAAAAATAAGGAAGGCAGCGAATCATTAGGTCTTTCAGTTGGTTCCCCAAGTTAATGCAGTACAAAATTGGGATGGCTGGTATCTTGAAAAACATTTTGGTATATTGGCAAGAAAGAACTTTGCTAAAGAACACATCATCTATCTTTTCCAGAGTATCTCTCAAGAATAGAGTTTGAAAGCCTTGCTTGAAGAGTCTGACAGCCACCAAGGAAATCACTCATGCTGCTGCTTCCAGCACTTGCTGTCAACAGTTTGGCAATTAGCACCTTCCTTAATGTAGGGGGGAAAAGTGATAGAAATAGTTGGTCTGAAGCCCCATTCATCTGTAAGCAAAACTGCATGCTATGCATTCAAATGCCACAGATAGAAATTGAGATCAGAACATGCTTGCCCTGATAACATTGACCTGATTCATGCAAGACTTTCTTCGAGGTTTTCAACCTTGTACTACTTAAGAGCCATACCAGTGAAAATGCAGGTTTTCTGCAATTTCTGTGGCTAAGTGGCATGAGAGAGACCTCAGCAGTCTACTCTGAAGAGCATCAGCCATGTGCAAACAGTTGTGGGAAGGGACTCAAGGCTTTGCTACTAGATGTTTCCACAGAACAAATGGAGTCTCCATCCTCTCTATTGGACCATATATAAAGGCTATTGGAGGCAGCCCAGGATGTGCCTTGGCAAGTTACTGCTTATTTCAGCTTCAAAGAAAGTTCAGAGTATTTGCAAAAAGAGAAGAATAAATTGGGCTGTCCATGCAAGCCAAAGGGTAGGAAAACAGTGAGAATGCAAGAAAGTGTGTTCTTTCCCGTATATCTTACTGACTTTAATTTTTCTTGTGACAAAGACAGGAAGAAGGAGGTGACCAAAACTTTAGAAAAGACTTTTTAAATCCATATTTACTTTCCCAAACTAAAGTTCTTGCAGAAAACAGAAACAAACTGAATGCTGACAGCTATTTTTCTTTCATATTTGATTATTAAATAACATAAGAAAAGTTGCTTTTTGTCAAATATAGTTTTCTAGAAGTCTCAGTAGAGCAGCACTGACTTGCCAGCCCTTTTTGTGAAGTGCACAATGAGAAGACACAATGCAGGTAAGAAGATTGAGGGCAGTTTTCTATAACCTGCAAAATTGCCACTCACTGAGGAACTGATCCTGGACCCACTGGAGTCAATGCCAAATTTTTCATAGTTAAAAGACGGCACTAACGTGTCATAAATACCTGTTGCTGAAGTAGGAGCTGTTATAACACCGTCACAAACATATTTAAGCTTAGATAGTGGAGTTCAGAGGTTTTTAATATTTCATTTCTGAATTGTGAGCAACAAATCTGCAGGGAACTCACCCACTGAACCACAAATATCAGCGCTCTCATTCCGCTCCCCACCAGTTGACTTCAAGGCATGATGAGACAAATCAAAATGACATGAAAATAGTTACGTGTTTGATGCTGATGAACATTATTCACTTTAAACATAGCAGTCACTGGCAATTACATCAGTCAATTTTAAATGTAATGTGTAATTTATGCTTAATATGGGACCAAAACTAGAAATCAAAACTGGGAAACAAATTGACTTGTCAAAGACAAATAGTAATTGACAGTTGAGATGAGAACAAACACACATTCATTTTGGGCAGGCTATCTGGTGGAGTGGCATATAGTATCCTCTTGAAAAGGAAGAAAGGTCTTTTTAATGTTTAAACATAACACAATAATGCAACCTGTACACATACATTTTCAACAAAAACTCAAGACAGTAGCTTAGTTAGAAGTCCACACTTTAAGTGAGAACATTGCATTTCAGAGGAAGATTGAGAGACACAGAGGCAAGGATCTTCAATTAGCCTACAACTAATTCAGCTAGGAAAAAGTACTTTAGCTTTCTGTTACAATCCTGGAGGTTCATCAGCATTAGAGCAGAAGCAACAATAAAGTCACAATACTGAATTACACTGTTCAACTCATACATACAGTCAATGGAGTTTTGCTTCCAAGAATTAGTTCTATCTGTGAAACTACCATCTCAGAAAACTGAATTAAAGTAGCAGATTAGTTCAGGGGTCCTTTAGCTGATGCACAGGGAGAATAAATTGCGTATAACTATGCAATGCACCAGGTGAACCACGAATTTATTGAAACTCTACAAACAATGACTCCCACAGAAAAGCTTTCAGAGAAAAAAGAAAACATTCTCTTACTTCTGTTAGCTAAATCAAAGATTCAATCGTAGTCAAATGTATTCATCCAGTAACACCTGGCATTGTGTGTATGCACTGCTACATAAAAGCAGATGTTTCAATTATCTTCGAAACTATATTCCATGAATGGATTGTCAAGGTAGATCCAAGCAACTCAATCACTTGGTTCATAAGGCCTTTTTTCAGGTTGTCACACCCTCCTGTAACAGGATAGTAGGAAGAATTCTGAAGTGCTTATGTGTGCAATATCTTCATTTTCAGTATGTTTCTCTGTTCATTTCAAATCTTAGTGAGAAAAGTCTGATGCTTTTCAATAACCCTCCTGCTTACCTACTCTTTCCTTAATTTAGTATTAGTTTCCAATGCTACTGCCTAGAGTTAACTTCCCAAGCAGCAAGAGCTCAACTAAGAACTCTTAGTTAATCCAAAAGCTTAGTTAACTCCTTCCTGCCACTCACCTCAATGAGAACATTTTCCACATTTAAAAACCCCTCCTATCCTTGGGCACAGTTCCTTACGTTAAGATTAGCAGACATTTGACAAATCATCCAGCCATCAGGTTTTGCTTTCCAGGTGTCCAACTACCAATTTTCAGTGACATTTATATAGCCAAGGAGAAAACACTAACACCAAACTGCCACTTTCCTGATTGAGGACTGCTTGTTGACGTGCCTGGTGGCCCCATGGACAGTAACAGTATCTGACTGCTGCTTTGATCTGCTGACATGATTTTGTCAGACAAAGGCACCGCTACAGCTCCATGTTCTCTGCCACCACAACACTGAAATCCCCCAAGGTCTTTGATACATCAGCATGGTTCTTTGTTTATTAATTGGACTTGAAAAGAATTCATTTAGCTCGTGCTGTGGCTGGGTTATCCTTAATTTCCTGAAAAAACATTACAGTATCTGGAGGCACCACCATATTAGGGACCTCTGGATGAAACAAGTCCATTTCACTGCTGTCTATTCCATGCATGTTTGAGAGCTATCTTGGGCTTTCTTGGAAGAAATACTGTGCTGTTTTTAAGGATGCAAAGGAAAGCTGCCTGCCTTGTGGCATACTTGGTGACAAATCCCTCAGCATGGGGTCCAGAGTAGAAAAGTGTAAATAAAGCTGACGGGGAGGCTGTTTACAACTCCTGCTCGTGCCACAACGTCACATGAATACGGGAAGCAGTCAGCACTGTTTCTGAGCAGAATTCCTGAACCACTCCATAAACCATTTTTTTTCTTTTTACAGATAGGAAAGGCAGTTGCAGAAATGATTATATACCAATCACTCACCCAACAACTTTCTTCAGACTTTTAAATAAGCTAAAGCCTCAATTTCCCTTTCAGAGGCTTCTTAAAACTGATGAATCTTCTCAGACCAGTTTCTCCTTCAGAGGAGACTGCAATCACTAAAACCTCTAGCGAAGCAGTGCAGCAAGTGAGCTCTTGAACAAGTGACAGCGAGTCCACGGCACTGCAGAGCAGTTCCTCTCTTCCAGCCACCATCCACTAAATGACTAGAGAAAGTCACCCCTGAATTTTATTGCTAGTTAGAAATAAAGCCCAGGCAAAGAGTTCAACATTTCATACCCAGCTTCCCCACACCCATCACCTCTTGTTTGCTTCTCACAGGAGATGATTCAAATTTGGTCCAAACAGCACCCTTCTAACACCAAAAGCAGCCATGCAGATGTTTTACGTTAAAAATTGCATGATGGATCTCTTCTACAGAGAATAAGAACAGGAAAAGGGAAAACATCAGCTCTAACCCAACTCCTGTAGCCCAGATGCAGCATTTGAGTGCAAATCTGTGGTATTTGATCTCAGGTCAGTCTATTAAACCTGTGAGCTCCACCACTCAGGCATTTCTGTGCACATCTGCCTTTTGAGTTTTTCTTGCAACCTTTTCTCCACTTTCCAGCTACATTTCCCCCCATACCAAAGAAATCTCCCTAGAAACAGTTACATGAAAATAGTCCTGAACTCTTACTTTTTCTTTCCTTCAGTAGAAAGGCCACTCAATCTTTAGCACTTGACTTGCACACAATTCCTTGAAGAATTTCTGGGATTCGAGGGGAGCTATTCCAGCTAACTCCTCCACTAGTCCTGGATCACGTACGGTGCTCGCTTCAGACTGCATTGGATCTCCACCTCTTACCTGCACAGTTCCTGCGAGCTGCTAAGTGAGGCACTATATTTTAAACCTTAACTTTTTCTTTTAAAGATAAACCTGAACTGAGTGCAGTGTCCTCAAAGTCACTATGAAGGCTCTCGTTATGCAAATACTCAATGTGACAATGGAGACCAGCAGAAAGGTATTAAGTAGAAATTGCAAGTAACTGCTGATTGTGCCTGAAAGCTAATGATGCTAATTAATGATATACCCAGGGATAGGTCTGTAAAAGGAATGGAGGATGTAATAGCACATACTTGGCTTTTCTGCCTTTTTGTAGAATTCCTACTGAATATAAATTAAGTCAGAAAATGTCACTCTCTAATTAGGATGCCTAAATAGCAAAGTAAAAAAAAAGAATTGTGGTACCTTCCCCACATTTACAAGCAGTAATGTTTTGTATTCTTTCAATTATATTTGCATTATAAAGATGTTTTCCTTTATTAATTATCAAGGAGAAATACCAAATTGAATGCATATCTAGCCAAGGATTTAGGATAGAACAGTAGCATTCACCTCTATCAGCATGTCAAGGCAAGCAGGTATTGGGATTCTTCATTTAAATTATACAAAAGTCTCCTCTCCAAATAACTTTGGATCCAAACAGCAGTATAAAAGATAAAGAAGTCTCATTTACAAATGAAAAATTCAGTTTTGTTAATCTTTAGCTCTGCAAGATGGACTTAAGAATCCAAATCCTTGCTATTAAGCATAAAGGCCTAACTATAACATACCAGAAACATGAGAAAGCCTGAGAAAAGAAAAAAAATACATTATATTAGGCCTCAGTTTCAAAACAAATAATTTTTGGACATGAGATTCCTAAATACAAAAAGCATTCCATATAAAGAATATACTTTTATATATAGAAAAACTACTAGTTTCAATAGTGACTATCTTAAAGAAATCAAAGTGTTTCAACCTAAAAGAGCAGAATAACTCAGATACATAAACAGCTAGACACAAGAACAAGTTCAGATCAGAACTGGGCAATTCTCTAGAAGCTAGGAATTTTCTTTCTTCCATCTTTTATTGACCATTTTAAGTGATATGACCAATATTCTTAGAAAAAAACACTTTTCAACATAAGAGATTTTTTCACAGTAAACAGAATTCTTAGTCTTTACCTACTATTCATCCTTGACTAAGAATAAAACAAAGAAAAGCCAGAACACATGATGATGGGACACTTACCAGATGTATATGCAAGGTTATTACTGGTCCTTCCAGAGTATGTATTCCACAGAGCAGTTAAGGACATAGAAAAGTATACATTGCTCATGGAAATACATTACAAAGAAAAGATCACAAATGCACGCTTGAAGTTTTCATTTATATGAAAAATATATATGTATTTCAGCTATAACATAGCCCCAGAACAGGGAAAAACACCAGAAGCAAATCAAAATTAGGTCCCAAAGCAGAAACAGAGAAGGGAGACAGGCAAAGCTATATAATATCAGAGGGAAGATGAAAGCTGTGTTATTGTATTGCTAGTAGCCAGAAGAAAAAAGGCTCTCACTGGGATTGCCTATATGGTTGGACCAGATGCAGCACCAGGCTCGTATTTCAAGACAGACAACAAAAGCAGGCATGAAACATAGGCCAAGCTCAAGTCTGCAAAGCCATGGCTGCGTGCACACAGCTCATGAGAACAGCCATCAATCAGGTGCAGCTGTTAGGAAGAGTCTCAGCTAGTTCTTCTTAGCACTACTGAGATGTTCATCACTGTCATGTCTGGCACCAAGCATTTCATAATCACTAATGCTACCTGGGGGCAATAGGTGCCTATTTTCTTAAGGCAAAATATTATAATCTGTGTTAATTTCTAGATATCACATATAAGTGCTAAAAGAGCAAGGATGTAGTATAACTTTCAATTCAGCTTTGATTAGCCGAGTAGATCTGCACAATAAAACTTCCCTTCAGCGATTTTGCCAATGTAGCTTCAAATCTGAAGCAACAGACTATTACAGAGCTAGAAGTAGCGAGAGATTAACAAACTTTCCAGGTTTTTCATATATTTACTGTTACATTTTCAGGTAGCCTTTGCTATAAAGCCAGAAGCTTTGGTAAAATTGGAGTTTTTTATCTTCCAAAACTCCACAAATACTTACACATAACCCCACTGTACATTGCCTAGTTTTACAGAAAAAAAGCTTTTTACTGAATGCTGTAATAGAAACATGTACTGTAGGGTCCAAAGTTTGGCGAGTCCAGCATCATCTTTAGGTAAGTACAAAGAGGAGACTTCTATAGAGCACTGACCTGGAACCAGGAGCTCCAGCTGCTTCTAGTTCTGCTAACAAGTCCATTAGCTGGGGTTAAGGAAATGACTCCTTCCTCCATCTCAGCTTCCCCATCTGTAAAAGAGGCAGCAGTGACATTTAAACCCTGTTGCAATTGCTTTTGACAGCTATAAATAAAGAGGAATACTGTTACTTTGAATAATAAATTAATTTTGATTCACCATTGGTCTGTATTTCATTGCACTAAAAGAGCTTGTTCCTGCTTTCTGAGCTAAGACGACAGTCACAAAAATATCAAACGATTGTTTGTATCCTTACTAAATAATGACTGCAATTTCTTTCTTTGTTTAGGAATAAAATATAACATGGGATTCCAGCAACCCAAAAAAGTAAGTTTCCAGAACTACATAAGGAGAGTTGTGTCCAGGTTCAGAACACGGAGCAAGGCTAGAGATGGCTCAGATCAGGCTGTTAGAGTGGACACGAAGCACTCAATAGAAATAACGCATCTGAGCTTTGCTATGAACTGCGTATTTTCTTTTTAAAATGTGCAATTGATGAGCTTTGCAATATCAGCTTTATGAGGGTTGTTTTTGTGGCTAATCTGCATGTCGTTGAAAAGCCCCGTAAACTCTGCATATTAACATGCTGTGCAAAGCGCAGCTCAGCAGCCAGCGAGGCCGTTAAGCCCGGCCCAGAGGGAGGCCCCGGCGCGCGCCCAGCCCGGCGCGCGGCCTCCATCTAGCGGCGGCGGGAGCGGCGCGAGCGCCGGGGCCCGCGCGCAGCCCCGCACGGAACCGGGCCCCGGGAGCGGCACCGGAACCGGCGTCCCGGGACCGGGAGCGGAACCGGCCCTGGCCCCGCGGAGCGAGCGGGACCCGCGGCGCTTCCCCCTAAGCAGGGCCCTCAGCGCCGGCATTGGCAGCAAGGAGCTAGGGAGTCACAATCCCATCAACTCCAACCATCAACTGCTTTACACGTAACCTGACTTTCAGCCGCTCTGTATAAAGGCTAATATTTAAAAATAGAGCAATAAAGCTGTTTTTTTTTTCCCCCTAAGATACATAGAAACTTAAATACACACTTGACTACTAGAAGAAACTTAAGAGCAGCAGGGTCTGGTCATTCCCATCCACTGAACACACAGCACCTTATGACAGGTTATCTGTGGGGCCTCCCATCCACATGATACTGTCATTACCAGGAGAAGCAAAATAGCCAAAAAAGAACCTTCCCACCCACAGTTTGGGCACGTTGCTTTGATGGCCATTATGAGAAGGCGGCAAGTGCAGCGGGTGCTTTGCACCTGGCCTTGGCTCTCAGCACACAGCCCATGCCCTGGTGGGATGGACCCTGCTTTCATCTTCATTCTGCTGCAGGCTGCAAAGCACCAAGCTGGGGCTCATACTGAGGTGCTCTGTTTTAAATCATAATTAACCGTTTAAGCCAGTCACTGAGCAATTAATTTTTGTCTTGTCACCTGAATTTTGTAGTGAACATTGGAGTTTTCCCCTGACAAAATGTGTTTGGGGCTAGAGAGACTTTCACCCTCAGGGGATGCGGCAAGATAACATTCTGGTGTCATACAATACAAATTAGCATGTCTCCTAGAACTGGAAGGCAAGAAATACATAATCTAATCTAGGTCCTGCTCAAGAGACTCACTGAGCTATCTATGAAAAGTTCTACAGGTGAGGAAGTGTTTTACACGACATCCAATGTGATCCGAGTCAGTCCAAAGTTCACAGTCTTCTGCTCAGCCAACCAGAAAGGCTCAAACCTCAGACTCCTGACCTCACGATTACAATGTTTAAGACTTAGGCTAGCATCTTGAGAAGGTGTGACCCCTTTGATCTCCACAGAATCCATCTTAGTTCACCATACACCTTACATTTCAAGTCAAGATGCACAAATAGCTGAGGGGAGGATCTAAAGAGGATGGGGCCAAACTCTTCTCAGTAGTAGCCAGCAATAGGACAAGGGGTACCCTGAGACCGCCTTCCCTTTCTCTGTTCTCTCTCCCTCTAATCCAGGCCACAGCTTCCATAACCACCATGCACTTTCCAAGCTGTTTCTCGCCAAGTCCACATTGCTTTGGTCCCAGTCTCTTCACTCGAGCATCCTGGCTATGCTGCTCCTGTCAAATCCTCTTTCTCTTTAAAGAGGCCACCATCATCACCCATCACATGGGAACCTCATGTTCCCATTGCATTTTCTGCTTCCCTCCTCCCATACTTGTTCCCTCCACCCTCACCCTCCCTGCGCAAGCACCAGGAGCCTCCCTACCCCGCCAGCCTTCAGTCCATGCAGTTACCTGCACTACAAAATGAAGCTACTGAAGGAGACAGCAGCTTCCTGTGTGCCTAGAGAGGCAGGTGGAATACTTAAAACCACACAGATGCATATACACACACACGAAACCCGGTTTCTACACTGTTTCTGTAGCCACATGCACCTGAGAGTCTGTCAGAGCCTGGATGCAAAGACCACCTAAATACAGCGATATCTAAATCTGGCCTTGCATTTACCCTGCTCCAACTAATCTCTTCATTGCATGTGAATGCAGAGCAAAGAACAGCAGCTCCCCTGTGAGCCCCCGCAGCCCTGCCCTCCTGCACTGCTCTGCTCAACGTAGAGTCTATGTGAGCAGAGCTGTATGAAACTGTTCAAGTTGCTAGTGGTGACACTCTGCTGTTTGGTAACATCTCCCATCTCTTTTTCCACCAGGACTGCATTGCCAGCACTAACCAGGATGGAAGGCTGATAGGAAGCAGTGCACACAGAGGGGCAGCGATGGAGCGGAGCGGATCCCAGGAAGGCAGGGCCAAGCTCCAAAGCGGCCACGGAAGGCAGGGCAGCACCGTGCTGGGCACGCCGGGGCAGCAGAAAGGAGAGGGAAGCAATTCCCTGCGGCTCCATAAACGGAGGAGGAGATTCGTCATTAAGAAGAGCCCGATTCTGATTTCAGTGAACAGCTCCGCTCTCAGCCTGCCCACGCTCAAAGCTGAGGATAGAAACAACAGCAAGTGGAAAAGCCTCTATCAGATCCAAAGAGAAAGAAAGAGGATAATGAGGGAAACTTGCTCTAAATACAAGAGTAACAGTAGAAGAATAATCACTCCTTATCATGTTTCTAGAATATTTGTAGAAGATAAATACAGAGTTTTATACTGTGAAGTACCAAAAGCTGGCTGTTCCAACTGGAAACGGGTGCTCATGGTTCTCAATGGCCTGGCTTCTTCCACAAAAGAGATCCAGCACAACACTGTGCACTACGGAAACTACTTAAAAAAGCTGGACGCGTTTGATCGCAAAGGGATTTTTCACAGGCTCAACACTTACACAAAGATGCTTTTCATTCGCGAACCTTTTGAAAAGTTGGTGTCAGCATTTCGGGACAAGTTTGAACATCCAAACAACTACTATCACCCTGTTTTTGGGAAAGCCATCATCTCCAGGTATCGTGTCAATGCCACCAAAGAGGCACTAAGGACAGGCTCTGGAGTCCAATTTAAAGAGTTCATCCAATATCTCCTTGATGTGCACAGGCCGGTGGGTATGGACATCCACTGGGATCACGTCAACAGGCTTTGCAGCCCGTGTTTAATAGACTACGACTTCATTGGGAAATTTGAAAGCATGGAAGAAGATGCAAACTTTTTCTTGCACTTAATTGGTGCTCCGCAGAATTTGACTTTCCCTAAGTTTAAAGACAGGCACTCCAATGACGAAAGAACTACCACTAAAATTACACAGCAGTATTTTGCACAGCTTTCTCCTTCTCAAAGACAACGCAGTTATGATTTTTATTATATGGATTATTTGATGTTTAACTACTCCAAACCTTTTGAAGATTTATACTGATTTGAGAACAGGGACACTCCTATGGACATATCCGTTGAATTGCATAGCAAATGCAGGTGGCTTGTGTTTATATATACACACACTTGTCTCTAGTAAACAACTGGTTGAAGAGCAACATAGAAACACAGAACATAAATGGTTAGTGATGTTTACATCTTCACCTTGATTGCCTCCTTTTTCAAATCATATTTTTTCTATAGTTTCTCTGTATGAAATGTATGTACATATACGTATAAGCTCACGCATCAGGGTGCGCGCAAATAAAGCACATGATTTTCCATGCTGATGTGTCTTGTGTTTGCATTGGAAGGAGTGCTTGGAGAGCAGTGCTGATGGCCCTGAGGTGGACACTATCTAAATCTTAGAAAGTGACAGATAAGCAGGAAAAAAAAAAAGAGGAATAGGTTGACCTTTCTTTGAAATCAGCAACAGAATGACCCATACCTTAGGTATTTGAAGCTGGTCATAAATAGTCATCATAATCATAAATTAAATTAGGAAAAAAGCCATCACGCTGGCTGCTCAGAAGCACACTGGTGAAAACAACTAATGCTTAATGCCATGCGAGTGCAGTATTAGGCCAGATGTTGCTATTCAGCATGAGGATGTTTTCCTCTCTCTTCTGTATTTCCCTATGGCATATTCATCTGCAGGAAGATAAAATGCAGGCGAACATTTACATCTTTATGCATGCTATTAAGATTCTTTTAATCCTTTGCATTAACATAAATCTCTAGTTTAATCTTTGTAGTCAACAGAAATATCAAATGTTTCCTTCATAATAACAAGCAAGAGTAAACACAACTTTCTGCCCAACAGGATATTTCCTTTCATTGCTGTGAACAATTTGCACTTACTTATTTCAGAAGCAATCGGATTTGATTTCAAAACAAGCAGAGAATATTTCAGGTATTTTATTTATTTCAGTTGCTCTTTTTCTATACAGCAGCAAAGACATTCCTTCATCTCCAACAAAAATCTCTTGTGAGAATCAAGTATTGGCCATTCTGCTGCTTTTAATACGCTTTATGTATATTTATATATATATATATATATATATATATATCTAGTGCAGTCCTTGTCCATTTTTGATCATTTAACCACTTGAAATAATGATTTTAGAAGTTAGAAGGCTTTACTGGAACAAGCCTCAGTCTCTGCAATTATGCCAGCCTTGGAAGACTCAGTAGTTTAAGCTGGCACCATCCAACCCTAACTGGAGAACCACCCAAGGAGGCAACGTGCAAAAAATGCCTTTTTATTAAAGGATCCAGATCTTTGCCAGCCTGGCACGGCTGGCAGCCCCAGGCCAGAGCTCTTCACCTGGGCTGAGGATACAAGGGGTTGATACCGCTCCTCCTTGGGATTCCTTTGCCAGGGAATTTGATTTATGGCATCTTTAGCACTAAGGCTCTAACAAGTGATAGAATTCTGATGCTTGATGCTGATTTTGATTTGCCTGGGAATTAAGGAAATCAGATGCTCACAAATACCAAGATATAATAAATACTCCAGTCCTCAAGATGGGGTTGGATTTCTGTAAAGTGATGTAGTTTCTCTTTTAGGGCTTGATCTTGGGAGATGCCAAAGCAGGACAAGGTCCCAGCACTACCTACAGACCAGGGCTGAACTCCTTCAAGGCAGGATGCCAACCTCCATGGAGGAGAAAACTCTCACTTGTCTCATTACAGCACTGCTACAGCAGGAGAGGAAAATACAGATTTACAGGGCATCTCCAAGATGTGGTCAAGGTAAAGCTGATTGTTTGTATTCAGTTACTTTGCTACCTTGAGAGCTTGAAGGGAAAGATTAGAGAACTTAATCCTACAGCTAGATCACAGTGAAGACCTGGCTTTCTCCTTCCTCTACTCCCTCTCCACCCATTTCTTTTCAGCTTGGTCTATACACACACACACTCAACATAAATAAAAGAGCTATTTTTACTGAAATGCTGATACAACCACAAGGTCAAGTTCACATGTGAAAGAAATGCTTTGTTGGCACAGGTATACATCACTAAAGCTTGCTGTATGAATAGAAAGTACCAGCAAAACCACACTTCCAAATCTAAGATCCAACTGTAGTGCTTTTTTCTTAAACCTTTCTGACCCTTCCAACCCCTAATTAAAAGCCTTAAGTAAAAAAAAAATTTTGCTGGTGAGAGGAATAAGATTTTTAATGCACATGAAGATGAAGTCTTGGGTGGGGTTTTTTCCTTAGATAGCATACATTGTTTGCAGACAAAAAAGGCTGTTCAATAAATCATTCATTTGTTTACAGCAAACTGCATCTAGCACAATAACATCTGCTTTACAATATTTCAAGGAAGACAGAAGTTTCCTTCCAAATACTTAAAAGGGCTTAATACTGGCAGGTTGCATTAATTCATATTTGATATTTGGATCTCTTATTCCCTATAGCTTATTAGAAACAGGATGAGGAAGTGATCTAAAGAAAAGCCCCATCAAGACAACAAATACCAGGAGAAAAAGACACAAAGAGAAGCAAAGTTAAAGTAATTTATATTTTCATATCAAAACGCATAAGAATGCAACTTTTACTGGAAGATGTCTTTGGATTGCTCATTACCCTTCAGAGTGTCATTTTTCCTCCATATATCTTTGATAGTGCAATTGAACTTTTTCAGCATTAGTTTCTTCAGATGAGAAGTTTATATTTAAGTTTTCATGCCCAACACCCTTTTCAAGCAAACAGAATAGTTAGAGGCCAGCCATGATCCAGCATTCCTGCAGGTAGCCAAATGCATTCTGGCAATCCTGTTTCTCACTTTGTTGCACTTTAAAGCAGACAAGCTTTGTTGCTACTAGACTTTCATTAAACTATACTCCAAGTTCTCACCTTAAAGTATTTTAATAATTTTGAATTCCAATCCTCTCTGCCCTCTCCACCAACACGTTCTGTTCCAGGAACCACCACTTAGCCGAGGGTCTGCAAGGACAAGCAGTTGCCTCTCAGCTTCACAAATCCTCTCAATCTGCTTCTGCTAATGCAGATACTTAACTCTAGCTCATGTGTCTCTCCGTTACTCCCTATACAGACATTTCCTCTGTACTCCACCTGAAGATTTCAAAGAGCACAGAAGTCATAAAATGTTTTCAGTGACAATTTGGGGCTTTAGTGCCTCTTGAAACTCTCATTTTTACCTCTGAAGGATGAGGAACACAGCTTGAGTCAAGATGTGATGGCACAGAAAGGGACATAAATCATAACCTCAGCCCTTATACCTCTTTTAAAGAGGACCAAAATACATCCCAAAGAGCCAAAGCAGATTAAGTCAAACACAGAAAAGAGTAGGAACTAATTAGATGGTTCCCAAGTCAATGAAAGAGCATTTTAAAGGACAAGAATTTCATCTAAAACAAGGCCCATTTTCTTTAGCCAGTTCTGCTGCCCTGGCCCTTCAAGCTGCCACTTGCACTAAATAATAATAATAAATTCAATTAACAAAGCCCAATGGAAGCCATGTGCAGTTATCTGGAATTATAGGTTCAAAACTGAAAATGTACTTTACTATTGACACAAGCTGAATAAAAGCATTCAGTTGACAGGCACCCTTCTCCCTGTCCCACAAAGGAATTACATAGGAATCTACCTGGGCATAGCCAGCCTGGTCTATTCCTTTCCTATTCCAGCAGTGCCAAAGCTGTATGTGGAAAGAGCAGTGCTTTGCTTTCGGTGTGAGAGGCAAGTCCCAGCAGAGCCTGTCTGAGGTGATACTGCCCCAAGGGACTATTTTCAGGTTACTGGTATTTGTGGCGACTTCAAAGCCTCCACATGCACCTGCAGCGGCTTGGGGAGCAGCCCAAGCTTCTCACGGCAAGAGGCACGGAATTAATTTTCCTCCCAAGATGACAGCTACCGCTCAAGAAGGGCCAGTGCTTTCCTGGCTCTCAGCAAACAAGCCTGCAAACAGACATTCCCAGCAGCTTCCAGCCTGGCCCTGCTCTCGGAGTCAGCTGCCCTGAGTGCAAGGGACAGATCCTACCCCAGCCAGCCAGGAGCAGCAGTGGGTGCCCAGGCTGCAAAGCAACTTGGCCACAGGCAGCTCAGGGAGCTGCAGGTTGTGCAGGTCCCGCAGCAACGGGGCCCTCGAGCCTCCCTCGGGCAGGGGCAACAGGCACCAAGGGTGCAGAACAGGCAGGCAGCACGGTTAGGCTCATTATCTAGAGGCTATTTGCACACTTATGAAGCAAATGCTACAGGTAAGGAGTACAAGCAACCTGCTTTACAGCTGGTGTAATCGAGGTGTTCCTCTGTTTAAGACTGGCTGTTGCCAGCTGTGCTGGGCCACTGCTTCAGTCTCAGCTTTACGGGCTACTCTATCAGCAATCTTTTCGAGCAGTGTGTCCTTTTTGAATGTTTAAAATGCTGCTGCCAAGTTAAGAATAAGCAAAGTCTTACACCAATCCAATCCAACTTTTCCCTTGTTGCTGTCCTGATATGGAATTTCTGTCCAGATTTAACACAGGGAATATTCTCCCCCTGAGTGTGCACTCCCCGGAGTAGGCACTCCCCCGAGTGGGCACTCCCCAGAGAGGGCACTCCCCAGAGTGGGCACTCCCGTGAGTGTGCACGCCCCAGAGTGGGCACTCCCGTGAGTGGGCACTCCACGGAGTGTGCACTCCCCCGAGTAGGCCCTCTCCCTGCCCTGAGTGGGCACGCCCGTGAGCGGGCCCGCCCGTGCCGGGG
>JAUBOD010000907.1:4270886-4284771 GCA_032353885.1 Nothura maculosa
TATAAATACCTCAAGGGAGGCAGTGAGGAGGATGGGATTGGCCTCTTTTCAGTAGTGGACAGTGATAGGACTAGAGGGAACGGCCACAAGCTGAGGCACCAAAAGTTCCACAGGAACTTCAGGAAGCATTTCCTCACTGTGAGGGTGACCGAGCCCTGGAGCAGGCTGCCCAGAGAGGTTGTGGAATCTCCTTCTTTGGAGATCTTTAAAACCCACCTGGATGCAGCCTGTGCCCCATGCTCTGGGTGACCCTGCATGAGCAGGGAGGTTGGACTAGATGACCTCTGAGGTCCCTTCCAACCTTAAGCACTCTGATTCTATGATATCCAAACATAAGTAATGTCACCAGCAGCAAAGAGTGTTAAGATTAGGCTCAAGCAGAGGGAGCAGTAGCATAGGAAGCAATGGCCTAAGGGGTCTGCACTATAAGAGCTTGTCCCAACCCATTAACACTAGCAGAGACAGCTTCTTCTCTAACAAATGAAAGCACCAGGCTACAATTCACCTTTAAGTTCACAGATATAGACTAATGGATATTATGATCAAAAGAAAGGTATTTCACCATTGTTTTGAGCATGCAATCAGGCAGCATGACCAGGATGCAGCCCCTGAGATGGCACAAGGAGCAATGCCAGCCTGGATGGGCACCACTGCAGTTGCCTGGCTTTGCTGACCTGTTCCTACAGCTTTATTCCCAACAGCACTCCCATATCTACTAGGAATCACATTTGCTGATGTATAGGGCAGGTAACAGGGAGATTTGATCCACTATATTCCCATTTAATTTGGTTATCAGGCCATCTGGGGAGTCTGTTCCCTCAGAACTGCTAAGCACATCTTTCCTCATCTCTGTTGCAGAGGAAAACTCAGACTCCCCACACTGATAGTGATTTATATTAAAGTTTCATTTAAAAATCCCTAAACATTTGTCCTTGATTCACCTGTAGCAAAGTTAGTGAAGAGTTTATTAGCTTAGGTTGCTGGGTTTTTCCTCCACATCTCCTTGTGTGCCAAAAATAGTTTTTATAAATCATGCAAAAAATCATAATCACCACAGCACAGATAATCTAAACAATAACACTGGTATTACAGGCCACAAGGCTGCAGTATTTATATAGATGTGCATGAGATTTCTCCACCAAAATCTACACAGACATGAACCCTGCCCAAGTGACACAGTGCATACTCATCAAGGTAATAATAAGGTCACACATACAGTGACCATTTCAAGCAGTGGAGAAAATCTGGCATATGAGATATTGTCAGATTCATAACCTATATTTGTCTCTGCAAAAGCGAGTTCATCTTTTGTTATCTAAAACAAACCTAAGAAATTTAAGTCATTCCAAACTGCAATACCAGGCATGTGTTAAAGCTTACAGAGCAGCAGGTAGCAATTGAAGTATCTTGAGATCCTTCCAAGCAAGTTTGATACTTCATCATTCAGAATAAAAAGTCAAGCCTTGTCACATCTTATCAAAATATACTGCTCAAAAACACTCAAGCATGAACACCTACAGAAGTAAAACTGTAGCAAAACTCAAGATGAGCAGTGTGCACACCCTGACACTCTGGAGATGGGATTACAGAAGGTGTAGAAGATAAATAAAATATGAAGACAGTGAAATCCCTAGGAATTCTCCCCTTTTGCATTTCCACACCAGTGTTCCCAAGGAATACTCCAACATTCACCTAAACATTTTGTCTAGGTGCTGGACTATTTGGAATCCAATTGCTCTTAACTGGGGCTCCAGTGTGACTTGCTAAAGCTCTACCTGGGAAGGGATCAGCAAGGGCAGCAAGAAGCACAGCAACTCCATCAATGCCAGAATATAAACAGGTTAAATCCACTCCTTAGAGCCAAGCTAAACAGACAGCAGTCAACAGTGACTGAACAAGTCAGCCCAGAGTCAATAACACAAATCACATCCCATCATCTTTAATTAGTCAAGCAACAGGGCAGGCAAACTAACACTAGGCTCATGCTAGAGCTTTTCTGTACTCAGAAGCAGCATCCCTCTGATGAGGCTGAGGTCTGAATGGATTTATTTTCACTGGTATCTGAACATTCTCATTAAGAGACTTTGTACTAACTTAGCTTAATTGTGACAGACCAGCTTAGCTGCTCAGTTGAACCCTCATCCCCTTCCACAGCAGCTCCCTTTTCAGGCCTCTTTGGCATGGCTGCATAGCCTGAGAGGTGCCAAACAGTATGTGGCTTTTATCCATTTTTTCTCCCTCTTCCACAGGAAGCTATTTCTCCTCAGCTATTCACCTAAACTAAGACAAATAAAAAAATAGGTAAAAGTACACCATACACCAATTCTGAGCCTATTTATCCATCCCCAAGCAGCCACCACTGCAGCTCACGGCAGCTTCCGGCCAACAGGCACCAAGGGGAGGCCCCTGGGCCGCACCTGCCTCCATCCTGGCTTTCCCAAGCCCCACAGGGTCAGGGACATGGATTCCCTGTTCTGCTTCTCCAGAAAGGGACACCAGCAAGCACGGCCTGCGCTGCTGCATGAGGTGCTGCCCGCTCAGCAGCCACTCTGACTCGGCATCAATTCGTGGCAGCTCAGAGCTTCAAAGGTTTATTACACTTCCTTGGTCCGAGATTCAGATTTCATCATGTAGCCTTGAAGAGAATTTGTTTCATCATAGAATGACTTCAAGCCAGATGTATTTGTTTTGGGCATATCAAAATCTCCTGCCTGAAACATCAATAAAGAATTAGGATTAGTGAGAAACTGTCACTGTGAACCAATAATTCCGTTCCATAGCCTGAATCTCCTCAGTGCTTCTCAGCAAGATTTACAGTTGGGCTAATCCCTACTTTTTGCAGGTCTGACATATAGCATCTAAGTATCACATGATATTAAGGCAACATCTGCAAGTGCTGAGGTTCTGGGAGCAAAACTGATTCACATTCCCTTTGAGCACAGCTAAGATGTGCAGAGATCTTCCATCTCAAGTCCAGGTCTGTGGAAGAAAAGCTAACGCAGGCTTGAGCAGAGATCTGTGCTCCAACTCTGCCTTCATTGAGCGTTTAACTGGTAATTAAGACATATTTGGTTCCAGAGGTTTAAAAAAACTCAACTCCCAAAGGAAGCCATTGAATCTAAGCCCAAGGTTATTAATCACAGTGCCATTAATTATATAAAAACAATTTTGGGGGTGGGGAGGATAAAAATACTTCAAGTATTACAGGATTTTAAATATGTCACAATATTATGGATATCTTGATTAGATCTCCTTTAATATATTGCCTCTGAATAATTTGTAATTTATTTAATACTAAAATGAATCTTGCAGAAATGAAGATCTCTTACTAATCATTAAGATTAAGCAGAATTTCTAGCCTGTCTAGTCTAGCAGCCAAATTTGATGAAGGGGATTTTTTTTCCACAGTGCTTTTTATTTAATTACAAGAAGTCAGTAGAAAAAGTTTCAGCCAAGGTCCCACTAGGCTGATACTGATTCCCCTCGTGAGTCAGATAGACCCTCAAGTTCTTTCATTTCCAGCATTAAATCTCACTGGTAGTTAGTTCTGGCAAGAATTTTGGGGGAAGGAGAGGAGGGGGAGAAAAAAAGAGCAATAACTTGACTAAAATTAAGAGCCTGCCTGAAGTATTTTGCTCCTCGCTGACATTTAAAGCGTTATCTACTTCATTCTACAACGCTCCCCTGCCCCAACAGGGCCTCATGCCCTCACAAAATGGCGCTCGAGCCATTTCCAGGGGCACCTGCAGAGGGAGGGGGCAGCAAGAGCCATTCCAGCTCCCTCACATGTCCCAGGCAAGAGGCCCTCAGGATGAGCACATTAAGATCCGCACAGTGAAAGCCAGGAAGGGCCCCAGGACCAGTGCCAAGCAGAAGCCTGGCTAGAGGGGGAAAGGAGGCAAATTCCTTTCGCAATGTCACTCCTTGTGTCATACTAAGCACGAATATCTGCTCATCTGTAAATGAGCACAGAGTTTCCATCTTCCAAGTCACACAAGTCCACACAACATACAGGTGATCTGGCAAGATGGAGGTTTAAACTATTCCTGTAAAACATCTTGCTGCAGTTTTAATATCCATAGATTCCTGTGTGCTTATTTTTGGCCTTCTTTGGTGAGAGACCAAAGATTAATGAAAGAAAGAACAAAAAGGTTTGTGAAAGAACAAGATTCTACAATCTAATTAAATCCTTAAACCAAAAGCATTTGAATTATGACTCTTCATGCTACAGGTACTTAATAGCCCTATTATGCAAAATAAAAGGCAGGGTGGCCTTAAAGTCTGCTCATTCCAAAAGAAAAGAATAAAAAGATGTTGCCTTCATTTGGAAGTACAATATTAAGCATAAGCAGCTTAAGTTACTTAATAACAGAGTTCTCAACTGCCTCAAAGATCAAGTTATTTCAGCCAGGATCACTTGCAGGAGAATTGGATGGTTAATAAGCAGTAAGCCATTAAGTAGTTCTCCCAATATAAAGATCAGCATAGCAAAACTTGTCTGAGATTCCAATTCTCCAGCCTGTCAAAGGGCACCAAAGAAAATGCTTGTTTCTCTGCAGATAGGGCATCACACTGAAGGTGCCCTCTCCCAAGTACAACAGTTCTGACCTTACAAGCACAACACAGTGAAAATGCATATTTTGCAAATGGCCACAGACATTGCAAGGCCCTCAGAGCCGTCACACTTCATGCACAGGACACAGACATGCAAAGACACAGTACAGTGCTAAAATGCTCATGCTATTTAAGTATGCTCTTGCTCACCTCCAATTCAACACATCATTGCAATGCTATTTGTGAGAAACTGAAAAGGATCCACGCAAACTTTGTCAAAGCTTCTCATCCCTTCAGCATCTATACTCTTCCTAGAGGACAGACTAAAAGCACAAGCAATTAATGACAAGTGCCAACTGCAATGCTCCAGCAGGAAGCCACTCAGTAGCAGATCTGTTTGACCTCTTGCTTGGTCAAGTATGACTTAAAGCCAAGTCAGAACAGGAGAAAGGAGAAGCAAGCCAAGCCTTCATATTTCTTGTTAGGAGGTACCTGCTCAGATCTCCAGGATCTCTCAAAGTACATTCTATCTTTTACTTGTCTGTCATTTGACTTTCTGGAAAAAGACCCATCTGAGATGGGAAAAAAGCACATGGCAAATATTTTGCATATCTGTATAGAGCTTACTGTTCCACCACACTTTTTTTTCCATGTAATTCCTCTTATTCAGTTGTGGCACAAACATTTCCCTTCACCCATAGATTAACATTAAATGCAAGTATTTTGAAGGAATTGGCCTTTTGCTTTGAAAACTAGAAACACTGCATCTCAAGCAACACTAATATCAAGGAAGTTAAAAATGTCAAAAAACAAGAAACAAACAAAAAACCTGTCACTGCACATGCCTCTCCCTTCATAAGCTTCCCAGAGGTTTTAGAAGATCTGGCAGCTGCCCAAGAAGGGAAAAATGTCCCAAAAGCAGGGGCTTTGCTGCTGTAATATGTCATTTCTAAAATGGTTGATCATTAGCAAGCACCAAAGATCAGGATCTTTTTAACCAGCAGCACTAGAATAACTCGAGAGGGCAGCTAAAGCCAGTGAACACAGTTTTCCCCATAATTACTGAAAAATGAAACTAATTTCTTTTCACTCTGAATGGCTTTCACCTCTTGCCAGCAGCATTAATGCAGAATATGGATGTTAATAATGAAGATAGTGAGAACTGGAAGTGTTCTGAGATTTGAAGGCTGGCTTTTTAATAGTGTTCATGTACAGCATGGCATGCAATATAATTAACACAGCTCCTCCTTACCAGTTCAAAATGCATACATCTCTATAGAGCTGCTGTCCTGAAAATATTTAGGTCTGTTACTTAGTCCCTTTTGCATCCTCATTTCTCAGATCATTAAGTGCTTTGGATGAAATGATAGAAAATGAGCAAAGGCTGCATTAATAAGGTCTTCTGCTTTCTAAATATAATTCAGCTAGACTGTTAAGATATTTTATGCACCCATATATCCTATCTAAGCAGAATTGGCAGGACTGACCAACTGTTCGGTAGAAATACACACCAGTTTTTTCCCCACCCTTTAAGGTAATATGTATTTGGAAGGAGTACTGTACAAGCATCCTTATTCCTGATTTAGCACGACTACCTGGCTGAGTGAGATTTCAGAAAATTCTATACAGTTTCACTGTAGCTTTGTTCAGAGGAAAGGAAAACAAACATACACACATCCCATTCCAAGTATTCTTCACAGTGGCAAACTAAGATTAAGAACTAGCCAGATAGTCTTTCTTTGACCCTCAATGGCTCCCTTTTCATCAGCTCCTAGAACAGTCAGTAAAGGTCTACATACAAATTGAATCAGGAATTTAATCTTTTACTTCTTTCAATCTAGAAGTGTGCCAGGACAGCTTTTAAAATGACTTCCCTATGATTACCTTATTCCAAAAGCCCAAAATACCATTTTCTCAATGATGACAATCTTGCCACTGTCAACTGCCATAGTCTCACATATTTATCTAAAGGCTTTTAAAATACTTTATCAAAAAGTTTATTTACTATTAAATATTGTCCTTTCAAGAAAAGAAAAAGCAGGAACTTAACTTCATGATAATAGAGAACAAGAGGGGAATTAAGACATCTTTGGGGAAAATAAACATGTTGGATGAGGATACCCTCATCAAATCCCTAGCAAAATCAGCAAGACTCCTGCAAGTCAAGAGGGCACACTCTGGGTTCTATAGGTGGTAACATCTCCCCATCTGTACTGGCCATAGAAGTACCTTCTCTAGCTCACTAGAGGAAGAGCTAGTCCAGAATTCACAACTGGCCTAAATAATACATGGGCCTGTGACAAGGTTAGCTATGCAAACAGAAGCCTAAAAAACCCTCCAGGTGCTCATTTTGTTCATCATGAAGAAAATAGCTGCTTACCAGCGAGGAGTTGTTGAAAATCTTTTGGAGGGTTTCAAGAGTTATAGTCCAGAATTGCAGAAATCCAGCAGCAATCAGGAGATCTCTAACTTGGCATCAAGTGCCCCTGCATATACCAGCAGTCAGAGGATGATCAGACTTCCCTTAAGAGATTAGATGAGTTTGCAGAGACCATCCCCATAGAGGCAGCTGCAAGAAGTTATGCTCTATATTTAACACTTTGCAGTAGGATGAAAGGCAAGGACTGTAGAGTAAAGATACAGTGTGAAGATGTCACCTTGAAGATTTATACAAATGTTAAATTGTGCGGGTCAAATCAAGATAAAAAAATGATTTTGTGTTCTCAAAGAGATAATAAAGTGAAAGCTTATATTGGGTAAAAACAATAGAGTTTTGCTTTGTAACAATTCATAGCTAGACACACACACACACACACACACACACACACACAGAGCCATATACACAACTGACAATGCCTGTGGCATGAGGAAGAACTCACAACCTCTGCTCCAAAACACATTTGCTATTTGTCAATTGCTTCTTATAAAAAAAGCAAAAAAAAAAAAATAGAGCCTTTATTTACCATTACAAACCCTGGGGTTTGCTACATGTATTTTCAAGTCTCCAGCTAACAGAAATGACAGCAACAAACCAGTAATTTTTATCTTCAAAGAGCTTTTGATGCAGCAGGATCTGAATTCTGTACATTTAAGGCACAGATGCTCACAGGTGAAGTATGGAAGAGCTGCTGATCTTTGCATATGCACAAGGCACAGAGGAAGCCCAGGTACAGTGTTCAGCAGTGGCCTCTGCACCCACTGGCTCCAGCAAACAAGGGCTGAAACAAATGTGAGCTCTGAGAAGCAAAAGATTGTAGAGAACCTAAGCCCTTCACCTCTGTGCCATGCTGCTGTAATCCTTCCCTGCCTTTTCCCTCTATGCTAGATAGTTGACCTATCTATAGGTAATCTCTCAATCACCAGACCAATCTCTCAAAATGCCAGGCCTGAATTCCTCTGTTCCATCTTGCTCACTTTATGAAAAACACAAGAGCCCCACCATTCCTGTGCAGTGTTTTCCTCAGGTGGCACCAGAAAAAACATACAATGCTAATGATATTCTGTGTGGGCTGTTGGCCAGAGATACCTAGGCAAGGAATATAAAGATCTGCTACCTCCACCTTGCCTTTGCTCATGGATTAGAGCATTTGAGCAAGTCCAAAGTACCAAGCCACCATGCTAGGTGGTAACCTTCAGTACTCTTCAGCAATGCAACCAGCCTTAGTGTAAGGTAAGAACAGGAAAAGCTTTTATGGCATAATAAATGGGAGAACTTGGCTTTCACCCTCAGGATGAGGCTGCATGTGTCTATGTGCTGGGCTCAGGTGTGCTGCAAACACCAGCCCCGGCTAGCCAAGGTTAACACAGGGGCAGGGACAAGGAAGGAATGCAGGGAAATGCTCTCCAGAGACCATTCCCTTTGCCTACTTGTGAGGAAATCTCAGCAGACTCAAGTAAGCATTTGAGAGGCCTATCAGCACGTATGCTAAAGTACCATAACTTCCAAAAACTCAAGTACCAAGTCTTTTCTGAGCCTATTCCCAGCTTACAGCTGAGGGAAGTCTGGCAGCAGCCATCGGTCACTTGGGCAGCCGGGGCTCAGGGCAGGTGCCCCAGCACAGCTGGAGCCCCATGAGGAGCTGCCAGAGACATTTATTTTTCCTGACACTGCAACTTACTGTGTCAGTGGGGACGTTATCTGGGTCACTGCTGCAAGCTCGCATGGCACCGACAGCCACAGCGGCTCCAAGGGCAGGCTGCCTTTGGTACCTGCACCAGGTGATGCAGGATCCAGCGCCGCTCACCAACACATCTAGATCACCAGGCCCAACCAGGAGATCCCAGCCCAGGTTCCAGGAGCGACAGGGAGTCATCAGGGAAGAGCAGCTTAATTAACCACAGACACATGGACACACACACAAGGGATCCTGCGGCAGCTGCTACTGTCTTTGACAGGGAACTTCACACATTTACTGGAGCTCCTCCCTGGCCTTAATTTGCCTCCTAGAGCAGCTGTGAAGCATTTCAGCCTCCTCCTTCCTGCAGCCACACATCAGTCACACAGGCCCTGCTGCTGCTAAATCCGCATGGAGCCAGAAGGGCCGGGAGCCCGAGGGCAGCAGCTCCCGCACCAAATCCACAGAGCCAGGAGCCCGAGGGCAGTGGCTCCAGCACCGTCCCCATGGCAGTGCCGGCCTGCGGCAGAGGCCCTGCTGTCCGCCCTGCTTCCCAGCACAGGCCATGGCCGCCAACGTGCTCACCCTGCGCATGGCCTCATTGTCTGCCTCCCCACAGGCCACTCCGCGATCGCTCCCATTGTTCCAGCCACGTTCCCACTGCCATTAATTAGGCCGGCACTTTAGAACGGACAATATTTAGGGCCTTATCCTGTTACACGCAGCGAGGCATGGCAGAGGCATGGTGATGCCTCTGAGGAACATGGGCTAGCAGCCTGCATGCACAGGGAAGCTTTGGGAAAAGTCCAAATCCCTCACTTTCTAATGTATATCTCCCTTCTGTAAAGCAGGGGATTATGTGCACACAGCATACAAAGCAATGTGAGCCTGCTGAACACTAGCCTTCAGATTTCAGAACTGATTGCTTTTCAGTACATTTCTGAGACTGCCCCCCAATATATATATATTCTCTCTACACACACACACACACATATGCATACACACATATATGCATACACATAAGTGACTTTGAGAAGTCCTGAAGCTGCTAATAATTAGCAATGAGTCTAAAAAAGATACTGTAGACAGCAAAAAAGTTTCCCTGATGGCCTTCACCCTCCCTGCTTCCCCTAAGGACAGGGAAAAAAACATAACAAGCAAAAACCCATCCTTTCAAGTACAAAACGCCCGACACCTGGGAAATAAACAGGCATTTGTGAAAGTCACCTCCTGCCCTGCTCTCTGGGATGACATTAAGGGGAATAAAGCCTGTGTCCAAATCTGTGTGATTAATACAGGATTGAGAGCCAGAGAGAAGGAATTTCGTTACAAGAAAAATTGATTGCACTTTCATCTGAACCTTTCTTCTTTTCAAGAAGATTTTTACCTTAGAAAGAGAAGGCAGACTGGGGGGAAGGGAGAAAGACCAAACTTTGTGTCATTCCTTTTTCTTTCCCATGACAAGCTGTCACTTCTAGATACGGGAACTGTATCACCATGATGCTGTAGAGAGTAAGTGGGGCATAGTTTCTCCTTCCCTTTGATATGAACAAAGATTAAAGTAATAAAGAACTAAGAAGATGAGTGAAAGAAAAGCAGAATTTTAAAAATAAGCAAAGCCAATGTTATTTTAGGAAGCTATTCCATGAAGCAACAGTGGCATCCAGTGGTACATTTCTATAAGCAAGTTCTGTATCAGCTTCTACCCATCTTAGCCTTCTGTGAGAATTTTTGTGGCAGATTCTCAGGGAGTCCTGCCTTTCCTCCTCCTCCTCCTCTCCCCAGCACACACTCCCAGTTCTATGTACACAGCATCAGTAACAGACAGCACTTGTGTGCCTTGCTATCAACTCGTTCCCAGGTTATATTTCTTACTTGCACATCCAGATATTTAGCATCTTCCCTAAGAAGCCTGCATTACTCAGGTAAAGCTATCGTGTTGATATAAACACATTTTGAAATTATTTTCAGAAATACAAAGAACATTTTTCCCCTTGTATCCACAAGAGTGCAGCAAACAGCCCCTGTGCTCAGTCCCACCTCCCCACAGGGAGCCTCCAAGGTAACAGGCTCAGCTTGGGCTAGTTTAGTGTCAGTAGGATTTTCGTCCTACAGCATCCAAGTAAATACTCCGTGAGGAAAAAGAGAAGAGTTCAAAGTGCTCAGACATGCATGAGTATGTGACAGAAGGAAACATTCCATGGATTTGGGTAGATGCATTCAGGCTGAGATGACACTTGCAATAAATCCCCTTGTGCAATCACAAACTCAGTACCATCACCGAATTATAGTTAGGCAGAACAAGCAACGACCTCCCTACCAACACAGCTAAGAATCAAAAAACAAACCCCAAACTTCTGGTTTGATTTTTTTTTTTAGGTTAGATCTATAGAGTTTTTTTTTTTTTTTTTTTTTTTTAGACAGACTTCAGTTTCAAGAAACTATTTCTCACTTACATCTTCGAGACAGCTAAACTAGAACATCTCCTCCATTTTTAATAGGGCCATTTCTCTACCTACACATCACACAGTAATCTTCAGGGAGCTATTGACTGATGCACTTTCCTTCAGGGAACCTAGTTATAAGTTATCTTTTAACAGAGAGGAGGGGCAGGGGGCCATGAGGAATTAAGAAAGGAAGGAAAGCAGCCATAGGCATCTCATGAAGAAGCTAAAGTCTGGCCTGCATCTAATCTCTGTGCCACAGTACAGAAAGGATGAGTATAACTGATTTTAATTGATGTGGTTTTACAAATAAAAGTATGCCTACATGGTTTATCCCTCCAAATAGAGGTAGGAGAAGAGAATCACTGCCACACTGGTGTGGAAGAGTGAGGCCAGAGGGGAAAGGCCGAGTACCCAGCAGCAGCACCAGGCAAGGGCCTTTCCCAGAGGCCTTGATGCCTTCAGGCTCTTTCAATCCAGATTAGCAAGGACCAGTTAGTAGCAGGCACATTTCAGCTTTGCTAGCATAGCAGAACAGGCTACTCTTTGGAGCAAACTGTGTTTTACTCATCAAGGTCCTAAAACACCACAGTTCATTCACAGCATCCAGCCTGCTACTCAGCAGGTCCCTGTCCCTGACAGAAGAGGTCCCTTATTTGTGCTGATGTGATATCCCAGAGAGGCAAACCAGGTCAGCCACCTCAGCAGTATCTGCCCCATTTTGTGTCCCATTGCACCACTCCATCTGGGACCAAAAATGCTACCTTGGTGTTTTTAGCCATTTCCTATTTGCCCTGCTAGAATTGGCCAGTTCCCAAATATGATGCCCAAGCAATGAGGCAAAAATCTTGCAGAAGTTGGACTCTGCACCTGTAGTAAGAACACATCACTGTCAAGAGTGATAAAAGTCTTTTTTTATAATACATTTTCTAGTAAAATATATTCCAAGATGAAAATAGAAGAATGCAACAAGAACAATACTATAGAATATTATAGGACATAGTCAGAGAAAAGGAAAAGGAAAAATTACACATGATGAAATGGGCTGGAGGGAAGGAAGGTTGTGCTGTGGAGATAGCCCTGAACTATAAAGCAGAATTGTGATTGAGCTAGTATTAAGGTTCAGATAAAGCAATATTTCAGGGGCAAAGTCATAGCATAGAAAAAAAATCCACTCAGAGTGACACAGGATGATCAATACCATATGGAATGAAACCTCAGAAGGATCAGCCATTTAACAGCAGAGCTGCAAGAACAAAATGGGTTTTCCTAGTTTGTTGGCTTTCTCCTGCACCTTCTAGCAGAGCTGGGAGCTTCCCCTAAGTTCGTAATCTTTATTTAACTTTGGAAATAAACCAATATAACGGAAGATCTTTGTGGCTCCAAGCCTGCCCTGGCTTCATGCAAATGTTACTGGCTGAAGGGCAGGTAACATTTGACAATATGCAAAATGCATCTCTGCTTTCCCTCTGCCTTGACCCACAGAGTTCCTCCCATTCTGCTTCTCCCTCCTGTCTGGTATATTAGAACATTCCCATAGCAGTTCCCAAAACAAGCTCACAGTGCCAAACCAGCAGACCTGGGGCTGCCCGGGGTCTCCTGCCTTGCAACAAGTCCCTCCCGAGGCAGCTCAAGGTGGCCCTGGAGATTTAGGGCTTGCATCATAACAACAGATGTAGAAAACCCAGGAGAGAGCACAAACTTACATGACATATTTAGCATTTTCTTCTGCAGAGTTTTGGCAAATTGGCCTAAATCTTATGACTCTCAGCTCTTCAAAACTAGTTAAGCCAGCACTATATGCATTTTTATATTTAAAGCACATGAAGGGCCTTAGGAAACTACTAAAAAATTTCTGAGATATCTTATCAAAATATTGCTATTTATTAAGAATATAATTGGCTTTCCCACACATAATGGTTTGGACAATATGAACTATGAGGTCAGGAGAGAAGTCACACATCAAGGCTTCATCTGCAGGACTGGAATATGTATTTCCCAACATCACAGCACATTCTCATGTCCAATGAGCAAGTAAAAATTGGCATTTATCGTTCACACATCTTACTCCCGATAGCATCTTTCCACCAGAGGTCACACTTCCCCTGTATTTCCTGCCTGCTCTTACCTGCTGGCTTCAAATCCTGCTCGTGTATAACCCCATATTCACAAGGCATTTGCTCCACCGCTGACCATTTCCACAGTCAATCCTTGACTAAGTACCAGTCCCTCTAGCTTGGTGAGAGGACAACACTGCAGTGAAGCACTGCAACAAGCACACTTTGGCACAGCTGCATTGCAGGCCTCAAGTAGTGCTCATAGCCAGGAAAATAATTGCATTTTTCTAATACAATTCCCAGCAATACACATCAGTAAGCATCAACAGGTTATTTAATAAAGCAAAAAAACCTTTCTTGATACATCTTTTTGAACAAGATCACTTCTAACTGATTTAATTTTTGGAATATGTCAGTACTTGTCCAAAAAAACAAAAAATCCCAAAACAAAACAACAACTGTTCCATTTACATCAGCCAAAAGAACAAATAAGGAACACTAGTTTCAAACCCAGTGCCTAAATCTCAGTGTCAAATAAAAGCTGTATGATTTAATACATGAAAAAGTTTGTTGAAGTTGTAAGAATTTGGGTCTAAGACCAAATTCTGGTCCAATACCACTATCTTCCAAGACAACCGGCAGCTTGGTTTACTGAGAATTATTTTCAGACTCCCCTGTCAAGAATAACTCATCAGTATGAAACACATCTGGTCTG
>JAUBOD010000907.1:4326405-4344932 GCA_032353885.1 Nothura maculosa
GACATTTTCTCTCAGTCCCCTCTTAGCCTGTATTTGGCAGATCTGTAATGACACGTTGGCATGGACATCCTCAGAGCTGCTGCAGTAACACTTCCTCTTCCTCCCCAGGAGGATGCAACCATCATAGGGTGATTACAAAATGTAGCTGACCCTACAAACAAGCAAACAAACACCCTACTAAACCACGAGCAGATGTGTGAAAGCCAAAAAGCTTTGTCTGCTGTGTCTTTGAAAGACTTGCTGATCTTTCCTCTGAAAACTCAACACTGTCCAGAAGGCTTTGTGCATCTCTGGTGTGTCTGCTGCCTTTGCAGGTGATCTGGCAGCACTTCTTCATGTTAGAGAGGCAGACATTCCTGCTGCAGATGTTCTTGCCTTATGCTGTGTGTGTGGCTTTGTGTGCAAGCTGTACCATAAGTAGGAGAGACGCAGGGATGCTTGGGCACACGTGCTAAATAGCATGAATAGCAGGGCCGGGCTGGCCATCTCCCCTGCGCTCCAGAAGGGAGCTGCCCTGCTCCACAGCAGAGTCACCTGCTAAGCTCCCTCTGCAACACGTGTCTGCTGCCTTCCACAGTGCTTGGCTCTAGGCTGTGCTGCCACGGGGTGTTGCCTAAGAGCATGGGACAGTAGGGACATCATCTCTAGGAGAAACAGGAGATTCCTCAGTGCATCTGCAGGGCAAGGAGCTGTGGACACTGGGCAGGGGCTGCTCCAGGATGCTGCCTGCTGCTCGGCAGGGCTGCACTGGGGACAGGGCAGAGGTCCCGCTGGGGCTGGTGCGTCCATCACGGCACCCTGGGCTGTGCTGGGGCTGCACTGGGGCTGCACACCAGTGCACAGCGCTCACCTGCCACCATCTGATCCTCTTTTGGGGAGAAGTGCCTGCTTGGGACAGGCATAGGAAGCCTCTTGTCTGCATCTGTCTCTACTAACTTACCAAAGTGACCAGCACGGAAATAGTTCTTGTACCTCCTACAGCACCTCTCTCACAGGGATCCCTTGCAGCTTTTTTTTTTCCTACTTGATTTAAATAATTACAAAACAGAATAGGATTTAACATATAAGGTACAAGAGTGGAAATATCCATGTCATATTACCTGGACTTCTCAAGCATAGCGACGACCACTGGAGACGGGCATCGCTGTCAGGCTGGGCACGGATGCACAGTACCCCGAGGGGGTTATAAGACCTGCATGAGACAGCAGTGCATTTTAACAGTGCGTTGACTTCATCTGCATGTCTAAGCACAGATTTTATGAAGAACTTGACCCCCATGCTTTGAGTCATTCTTTGCTAGCACTTTTGGAAAATGTTCCATCCCTACACGTACATTTAAGATTCAAAACAATTTTGTCAGAAGTCCCTTTCTCTAGATACAAAACTTTTTCTGGCACATTTGTGCTGAACCCAAGCAGGAAGGGAAATCCAAAGGGAGATAAGATGCGTTGTGTGTGGTGGTGAATTTTGATTTTAAAAACTAACTCAAACTTGTTGGCTGAAAGCCCAGCAGTTCTGACAGGAGTGTGTGGGGGTGCGTATTCACTCCTGTAAAGCACCTGAAACTTTACCATAACTCCTGTTTTCCATCCAGCAGCCTGAAATGTGTGCTGTATCTTCCTGGGAACAGTTGTGGATGGGCTTTTTTCACTTGAAAATGAATCGTTTGCCTTATCACAAAAAGAGCATTAGTATTTAAACTTTATCTTGTTTATTTTAGGACTAATGATGGTTACTAAGGACTCGGATTAAATGCTGTGGGCTAATAGATGACTGTGGAGAAGGAAGAGATAGTGTGATCCTCATTTGGTTTGGTTTATGGCATTACTGTTTTGGCCTGGAGGTCTGAGACCACTGAACTCCTGTGATTCTGGATACTCTTAGTCCCGTCCAAAGCCTGGTGAAGCTGCTTGAAAAAAAGTCATTGAATTAATGAATCTTTCCTTAGGGATGTCCTACCTCTGTTCACTTTCAGAAATGAAGGACTGATTTTTATAAGGTTGTACCGTCTCCTAGGTTTTCCTATAGGGCTTTCTTAGCACAGAGTCAATTGACTGACCTTTACAAATAGCCTTTTATAGTGACCATGAATGCAGATATACAGGACGCACAGGATAGAGTGGCAGACTTTCCACCCCTCTCCTTTCAGGGCTCATTTCAGAAGCTCAGCCCCGTTGGGCAGAGGGGCAGCTGTCCTCAGCCTAGACTAGCAGGCAGGGAATGGAGGCCTTGTCCCTGGGAGCAGAACCCGGAGCCGCCGCCGTGGCTCTCCCCGCTGCCTGGTTCCTACCTCCAGTGTTTGCAGCGTGTTTTCCGCATAGTTTCTTCTTTAATCTTCCTGTTGATTTTCATCTTCTGGCTTCCTTCTCCTGGGTGTTTGTTGCCCTCCTTTCTTCTGACTTCTCTTATCACTCTTCAGTTGCATTTTCCAGTCCTTTCTTCTCCCCAAGTGGTGTGCATATTGTCCCAACCCTAGAAGACATCAAAGGGATGCAGAGGATCAGATGTCCCTTTTGTAATGCGATAACCTTGCTGGTGTCGTCGTTAATATTCATATATCTCTAGGCTGTAGGCAGCCCTGGGGTGAACAAGCACCTCTCCGCTATCGGTGGTGGGTCTGTAGTGCCAAATTTGAACACAGCTAACTGCTTTGGTTCAATAAGATCCCACAGCAGCAGATTTTACAGGTTAATTCCATGCTGCTGTGAAAGTAGCACCTCTTTTTTTGCACTGTATATTCAGTAGTCTTAGATTGTCCTTTTACCCCGAGTCCTAGAGCAGAGGCACTGCATTTGTGATTTTGGGTGGCCATTTCTTGATAACTTCTTTTCATTCTTTTCTTTTTATCCATAATTCCATTAATTTCTCTAGTAGGATGATTTATGTCCCTGAAAATGAGCTGCAGCTCTGCATGGATGGGTTGAGGGTCACATGTGCTGGGGTGCTACTTCTGCCTCTCCTTCTGCCTTCAGGAACCTGAAGAAGGCAGGGAGGCAGGTAGAAGCAAACCAGCCCCGGGTGCTTCTCAGGCTCTGGTTTCTCTGGCCCAGCACATGCACTGACGGGCACTGCTGCTCTTTTGAGCTTGGAGGGCTCGTGACACCCTTTTCCCCAAGGTGCTCTCATGTATTTAAACTGAGGTGGGAGAATCCATTGGAAATCTGATGAAAGGTTATTAACGAGCATGTGCAGAAGACATCTTTATCAATTAACTGAGAATTCAATCAAATTGGGAACTTGAGTTGCCCAAGGGCCTGAGTTAGGACAAATGTCTGGAAAGAACTGTTTCTTAGAAGTTGTCAGAGCGCACAGCTGGGCTGCCAGCCACTCATACGGTCACTGCATTCGTCAAATCTATCAGCTCCAAAATATGTTTAAACGCAAGAACAATCATGAAAACACAAGGGAGTTTTTCCAGCTGAGCTTCTGCAGTTGAAATTTGAACTCAGCAAAGACAGAGGAAAAGAGAGAAGCTGGAGAGGCATCTCTGCCTCACAACATGAATGGGAGAAGTGACAACAAAGTCCAAGATTTTCTGTTGTAAAATCTATGCCAAGAGTGAAGATTAAGGCTCAAGACATCTTCTCTTACATCAGCAGGCTCTGCTTATTGCAACCAGTTATTTTGATTTCTTAATCCAAAAGTAAAGCCTTCTGGCATCGAGCTTGTGGGATAATAAATGAAAGAATAATGCAGTGCAATGGGAAAGTCATGGTCAGCTCAAATAAATTCAACACTAACAGAGTGTGGTTTTCTGTGTAGGTGTAAGACAGAGACAAAGTATGTGGATACCTGTTGCCTTTGCACTCTTGCTGACAATACATAAGCCTAAGTAGGTCAAACAGGCACAATGCTCATTTTTAAAAGAGAACTATAAGCATTTCTAGTTTTTCTCTCTTCTCCTGCTCTCTCTCTTTTTTTTACTTTTTCAGGACTTTAATCTTTTATATGAAGAAGCAAAGTATTACCAGCTGCAGCCAATGATTAAGGAACTCGAGCGATGGAAACAAGAGAAAGAACAAAGGAAACATTTCCAGCCTTGTGACTGCTTGGTCGTAAGAGTGACTCCAGATCTGGGGGAAAGAATTGCATTGAGTGGGGAGAAGGCTTTAATAGAAGAGATCTTCCCAGAGACGGGGGACGTCATGTGCAACTCCGTAAACGCAGGGTGGAACCAAGACCCTACCCACGTTATTAGGTTTCCTTTGAACGGATACTGCCGGTTGAATTCAGTGCAGGTAATGCCATTTCACTGCTCTCTGTCTTTTTTTTTTTATTTCATGTTCAATTATATGCAAATTATTTGCTTCTGCCCAATTACCTTCAGTTCTCATACTGCAAGGAGGCATGTTCTGCCTGGTGAGATCACAGTCTTTCAGGTTTTGCTAAGTCTAAGCAGAAAAATAGATTTAGATTTTGTGTATGTTAGTGCCATGCTGGTCTCATAATGGTGTTATACTGATAAATGCTAATTTTTTCATCAATGTATAGCCTGCAGCAGTTTTTTTTTCCTCTAAAGTGCCCCCAGGAAGAAAGAGAGAGTTCCAAAAACTACAAAAAAAAATCTCCACACCATTTTATAGAAAATGCAACAATGTGTAAATGCATAATTTATGTCTCACTCATAATTAAATGATGGTGCCTGCGGGATGGACTTAAAAAAATTGATCTCTGCACTTTTTTTTTTTCAAAAGGATGTTCTATAAAAATTGCCCAGAGTATTTTAAACAAAATGTATTTCATTTTATACTCAGAGTTTTGACATTAGGTTTAAAATTAAACATATGAAACAAAGGAAGATAACTGGACAGATAGGTGGATGGAAGCAGAAATAAATAAATAACTTGTGTTTAGTCAGCCTTATGGGCAAGAAGTGGCATTTCACAAGGGATCACAACCACTGTGGCCAAAGCTTTGCTGTCTTTGGGCTGGGTAGAAAGAACTATGTTGATGATGCTGTTAACTTGTGCCGTAATTAACCAGGGCAAAACCCAGAGCTTTTGGTTTTTGCATGTTCACCTTACAAAGAATACGTGTACTAGGGAAAGTGAGACCTTCTGACCCATAGGGAAATATTTCCAAAATTATTGTCACCTACAGAGCTGCTAAGTGGGCTGTGGGAAATGACTAAGCAGTCCTGGGGAATTTCCCTAGGGGAAAATATCCACCAAAAAGCTGGCCCAGGAGACAGCCTGGCCAGACAGGCTCGGGAGGGTGGCAGAAGAGCAGGGGAGCCTGGACCTGCTTTCCGTGCCCCTTGTCTCTGTTTGCTCTGTGGCTTGACTGAGACTCCCTGCATCTCTCAGGCTCCAGGTGGGAACATTTCCAGGAGCTCCCCTGCCAACCAGGACAGGCAAAGGAGGATGAGTGGTTCTACTAACCCTCATTTGATACTGGCAGCTTCTTCCTTGGGACAGCAGCATTCACCAACCCAGAAGCTTTTGGTTGAAACCAGACTAAAATTTTGGGTGAACTTCTGGTTGAAGGTTGACAACTCCCAAGTATTTTCTTTGATTAACTTACCAGCCCCAAGCCTGTGGTTAATCCTGTGCAGTCTTTGGCACTTTCACATTTGGCAATGTTTAGACAGGACTACCCAAAAAGTAGAAGACTCTGGAGGTGGGTCAGAAGCAGGTCCACATGCTGAGACCGGGAACAGTGATGAATTCACCCCTGTGTGGGAGAAAGGAGATGTCTTGAGCCCAACTAGAACTCACTCAAAATTCTACCAGTACTAAAGAGCCTCTTTGGTATTGGTTCATGTTGTGCAAAGCAGTTTTTTTATACCAAAGTCTAAATAATTTTACAAAGTGACATAATTTACTATGTAGTTAATAGGAAGTGTTCTCAAACACTTCCTGGAAAATTATGTATTTCTAAGACTGATGCAACCAGCAGCTAATTGTCATGGGCTCTGATGGACCCTGGTCAGCACACAGGAATTGCACTTCCCTGTCCCAATACTTTTGGCAAAACCATGATAAGGCAGAAGTTGGCAGTACATGAATTTTAATGCAAAAGTGTGAGGAAGACAGATCTGGAGGCCTCCGAATCAGGAGAGTAGAGTTGTTTCTAAAGAAGCTCCAAGCATGACTTGATGAGACTGCCTGCTTTTTACTGAAATACTTTTGTCCCTGGTGCTCTGCGTAGTGTATTTAGAAGCACAACTGCGGTATTTATAAATTGACTCTCTTACATTTTTTTCATAAAATGCTTTGTGTCAGAAACTGTGCACATGAAACAAAGAATGTCAACTCTAGTGGGCAGCGGCAGGCAGAAAAACAACAGCCCTCAGTCAATGCCCCTTTGTAATTTCATACGGGTACAGAGTTTGCTTAAGACTGAGATTGTTTTTTCAGCTCCTCACAGCAGGTCTGATGAGACACGTGAACATACCTAGAGAAAATTGTGTGACATGTTTATCTTGAACATTCTTTGTAATTAAGACTATATTTGTTAATATTCTGTGAAATTTAAATGAAATGCATTAAATGAAAGTATCGTGTTTCTATTTGGAAAGCCTTCCAACAAAATCAGAGTCCAGATCTCCATGTGGTTAGAATAGTGGAAGGCAGAGTATATTAAATCTTAGCATAAATCCACTATTTAATATTGTGTGTGTGTCTCCCTATACATACAAGTCACAGCTGAGATTCATTTACTTTTTGGCATATTCTCTTTGGAGCTTTACAGAAAAGTAGCTCTGATTTTATTCCTAGAGACACTTAGTAAGTCTCTGTGTTTGTGTGTGTTACCTTTGATAGAAGAAACGCACCCAGGGCCCAACTCACTGCAGGGAATTCCAGTCCATTCCCGTCCCACGCGCTGCCTTGGCCTGCACGGATGGGCACAATGACCGCGGCCAGCGCCCGGCGCGGCCCTTGGGAGGCCTGTGTCCTAGAGCAGGGCACAACCACATGCAAGTCACGCTTAAAAATGTGCAAAATACTGCAACATCTCAGCCTTGTTTACAGGATTTCACCCGTTTTGCTTCTTGCTCAGAAAATTGATGGTGTCTAGGTTGTTAACACTAGATCACAGCCTGCAGCCTGGCCCTTCGAGCACAGAGGTAGGAAGAATGCACGGCTGTATCCGCCGCACTGCGTGGATGGGGAGAGCTGCTCGGGAAAGGCAAGCCCTGTGTTAACCTGCAGCCTTCCACAGCTTGCAGCTGAGGCAAGTCAAGGGCAGCCCCACGCTTGTTTTGCCTTACAAGCAAATAGATTTTCCGAAGTTTTTAGCAAGGTTTTGGAGCTCTTTCTGAGGATTTACCTGACAACCCTGTGTTTCTGCGTCCAGTTAAATGGTAGATGCCTCCATTGCCGTGGCCAGACTGACTCCATCTTCATCTTGCCTAGCCCGAGAACAGGGATCCACAACAAAGCACACGGGCTCCAGCCTGGGAAACAGCAGTTTGGTGATGCCTGACCCCTCCTTCCTGACCGAAACCCTGCCCTCCCTCTTAGCAGGAACCAGCGCTGCCGCGGCCTGGGGGCCCATCACTGTCCTTGAGGCTGTGTGGAGCTCACACAAATCACAGGGTTTTAAGATCTTCTCCTTTTTTTTCCTCCTTTTAAACTTTTTTATATATATATGTGTGTGTGTATATATATATATATAAAATGTGTGTGTGTACATATGTATATGTAAATGTACATATATACGTGTGTGTATATATAATATATGAAAAAGGAGTAGGCTTTTATATATAAAAAAATCTATTCCCCCTCTGTCTTTTAATCTTTTCAGGTTTATTTTTCTTCCATACACTGGGTAGCTTTCTCTCTTGCAGTTCTACAACCTTTTTCCAGTCTAAACTATATAAAAATTGGGGCAAAAGTCAGTGAGATTTGGCAGATGTAACTTTACGAGAACATAAGTCCCTTTGTCCCAAGGCCAGGCCGAGTGTGCAGGGCAGGCTGATGCAGAGCAGACTCTGCCTGGCTTAGGCAAAGCTGCACTGGAGCATTCCCTTTTAATGCCTCTCCTGAGGAGCCAGGGCAGCAAGTACAAGTTTTTAGTTACTACTAGAGACTAAACCACTGATTGAAATGAAGATGGCTAAAACACAAGACTTCAAAGGAAGGTTCCTATAGATTAAAAACAGAAAATATTATTGTGGATTATATTGCACTACAATACTACCTTGCATTCAGTTTTCCTTTTCAGATCCATCTGTTACCATTAATAAAGGCCCCAAACTGCTCTTTTTGGAAGAAGCAAAGCCAAAAGAAACAGGGCACGAAAAAAAAAATGCACCTGGCATTAACATTGGTCAGCACGTGCAGGGGCCAGAGCAGAGGTCTGCTGTGCAAATCTTCAACATGGGGCCCTCTTTTTAGTCTCCCCTCTAGTAATCAGCCTGTGCCTTAAAGCACAAGGTTTTTAAGAACCACTGCAGTAGGGGTGACTACTAAGGTGCTTTATAGTGTCACTGATGGTCAATCCAAGAAAGAAACAAAATTCTTTATCGTAAACCCATGAGGAAGAATTGGTGAGTTTTTGCCTTCTGAATGTGGTATGTTGCTTAGACACATATCTGAGTTGAGTGAATCAGTTTTTGAATAGTTTAGTCCATACAGTCAGGAGCTGCAAGGAAATCCATCCTGAAAGAGCATCAGTGATGCTGAAGGCACCACGCACGGCCAGGTTTGCTCTCTGGGTGGTGGGCCCATGTGATGCAGTGATAGGGGGTGTTTCAGCAAGGCTCTTATGTGCTCTGAATCTGCTTGTTCTTGTTGACATTTATCAGTAGAGAAAAAGGCAGGAAGCTTTTCTTGCCTATAACATAAATAGTGGGGCAGCTGCTTTAATCATACACATTACAGGCTGGGTGTGATTTTGCTGTTACACGCTGCAGCATTATTAGCATTGATCTGTGGATTAGCTCCCTACAGGGATCTCTGGAAAAGGATTGGAAGGATTGGTGGAAGGAGTTTTGGATGCAGATCTCATATGAGGGTGGGAAGATTGCTGTTATTTAGCCTGTCCTAAAATATATATCTCCTTATACTCTGCCATATGTAACCAGTGTACCTCACTATACAACCATAGAGTGTAATAGACAGCAGCGCCTTTCCAAATCCCCTACTCAGGGGTGATACACAGGGATCTCCGGAGCTCCTGAGGGCACATAGGGAAGTGCCTCAGGGTCTGTTCTCATCGTGATACCATCCCACACATCCCTGCAGCTGCTGGGACTCACCGGAGCGGGGGCAGCCAACGGGCATCTCCTCCGCAGGGTCCTCAGCTCCACGTTCGCTCTTTGCTGCCAGTGGGGCCGGCGGGGACCCCTGAGCGCTGGGCAAACCCGCCGGCCTCCTGCTCCGCTGGCACCCACATCCACGGGCCCTCGGCTGGCACGGCTGGGACAGTCACTGGAATTACAGGTGCCTCTGCGCTCCTTAAACTCGCGCATCTGCATCAACTTTTCTTCAGAAGGAGGAAGAAAAAATACATCTGGGCAATGTGGATTAACCTCTTTCCCGGGCCAGTTCCCTTGCTTAGTGTCCCCGTCTTGGCTCCCTGCACTTCCAGAGCAGCTCACCTTCCAGCAAGGAAGGATCACAGCTGCGGTTTCGTGAACACCTCATAGAAGTGCCACTCAGGTTCCCACCATATCTATATCTGCTAAGCAACACTTCAGAAATGTTCCCAGCTCAGAATTGTGTTCTGCTCACATTAATAATGAATAATAGACATGTTTTATTATGTCTTAAACCTAGTGTTGCTTTCCAGTAAAAGATAGCATCGATATCACTGCAGTCCAGTATTTTACTCTATAATGTACTAGGCTGCTCTGTAGACTGCTTATTTGTTTGATTAATTTTTGTTTTCTGCAGAGGTTTGCTGTGAGCAAGACTTTAATCACAGTGTAGTCATTTAAGAATAAGTTATAGAATTATAGCTGAATAATATTCATTCTGTGAGGACTCAAAAGACCAAATCCATCATTTCAATTCAGTTGCTTTTATCACTAGAATTTTCTAAATATTAATCTGATTTTTTTCCCCACATTGCAGGTGCTTGAGAGATTATTTCAGAAGGGGTTTAACGTGGCAGCCTCCTGTGGCGGCGGGGTGGATTCCTCCCAGTTCAGCGAGTACGTGCTGTGTCGCGAGGACAGACGGCCACAGCCGACTCCAACGATCAGAATAAAACAGGAGCCCCTGGACTAGAACCCACCCTCACTCCTTTGTAACCGTAGAAGTGTTTAATAGTCCCTTATGTGAAACACTAAGGATTTGCAAAACAGTATTAGCAAACAGATTTTGACTTTATGTTGCCAATTAGTGGTATTCTGAAACTACCTGTCACATAGCCAGCCATGAAATGCATTCGGGAAACCCGTTGTCCTTTTCTCCCGATGGAAGTGCCGGGCGAGCTTGGCGCGCCGGGCTCTGTGGGAACGTGCTGGCAGCTCCACAGCTGCGGTGGTGGCAAAGGAGAAGCTCCAGCGCAGTCCTGACCCAAGCCGGCACTTCTGCAGAAAGACCAATTAAAGCAATTTGAATTTAGCAGGAGGAGAACCGAGTCTGACAGCGTTTCCAGCGACAGCCGCCCCCACAGCCGCTGCCGACAGCAGGGAAGCGGAGGCCACCCCAAGGAAGAGGAGACACTAAAAACAGCACCGAGAATCCTCCCTGACCGCACACCTTTCCTAGCAGATGTGCTTTGCACCTCCACACGTTGCATCACACTTCTGTGATTGTACTCACGCTAGCAAATGGCTTATTTTTATACAACATTTCCAGCTGAAATCTCTCTCTATGGACAGAATCCAGAATCAGAAAAGGACCGATTTACAGTCAACTGGTGCTCAGTACTTTAAAACAAACAAAAAGCAACAAAAATTTTGACAAAGTCGATGATGGCCAGTATTTGCAACAGTAGGGATCTGGAAGCACAAAATAAAATGCCATCCACCATCATCCAAGGGCCCACACACCTAACATGGAGCTGTAGTTCTCTTAAAGCCAGTTTTCTTTTGACTCAGAAATTCAGAAATTGCCAGTTTTGCATCATCTAAGAAGCGTGGTTCTGCTAAGCTCTGCTGCCCCTTGTTACTCACTAACAATGGCCCATGCTGAGGAGAAAACGTTAAGAATTTTGGACAACCCAACTCTTTATAGGTCTGGATTTTTTTTACAAAAGACCGTTAAAACCCTCTCCCTTCCCTTGTCTGATGAAAGCAGGCCACGTTTTTGTTTAGATTGTTTTTCCTCTATTATTTTATAAACTAGCATTAAAATCCTGATTCTGTAGCTGCCCTCTTCCTGTGTAATTTTCTCTTTAAAGAAGCCTGATGTCTGCAGGAGGTTACTGTTCCTTCCATGAATCAGTATCGACTCTTCGACTCACAGGGCTTCCTAACTCAGGAGACAGCACCACGTTTGCAGGTGCAAGGTTATAAATAGCATTCTGCCACGTCCTGTTTGTTGCTGTTTAGCATGATTGGGTCCTCAATAACTAATTCATATGTTAATCACAATTTTGTTTCTCCCACATTAATTTATAGAATACTGTTGTAGATGCTGAATTTTAATTAAACTCTTTTTTAGGTGCATAAATATGGCCAGACAGAACAAGGGACAGAGTATTAAATGGTCAACAATTCTTTTACGCCAAATGATTATGATTGGGCAAAAATAACAATCCAAGTGTAAGATTAGTCCTTTCCGAAGTGATGAGCTGTACTGAGTGGCCAAGGTACAGTCTGGGCAGAGGTCTCATTTTTGGAGAAGTGCTGGATTCCTGCCCTGGAAATTCAGACCTCTGCGGTTAGCTCAGCTTGGATACCCAAATTCCAAATCTCTCATGAAAACCTTAGCCTATGTGTACTGGCCTGCTAATTTAGCAGAACAGTTGAGCAAATCTACTTTAAAAGAGTTGTAAAGTTATTTTATTTTGTGGTTTTATACTTGTATGACACTAAAGTTGCTAGGTATTGCCATATTTGAACATATGGCGCAGCATTCACCTTTGTATGTAAGATATCTGTAGAATTGTATATTATACATTTAATATTGTAAAGAACTTAACGTATAATTGTCATGTATTTGTGTATGCACATTTCTTATACAGTACGTCATGCCATAAACATTTCTGTAAAGTAAAGGATCAAAAATAAGCAAGTAGGGTGGCACACTCACTGAATCTGCCTGCTGTGGGGACAGGCGAGAAGCATCGGTTGTGTCTCCTGCGGCCTTCTGCTCCCGTCAGCTTGATGTGGCCCTGGCTTACAGAGAGGAGAGAAAAAAGCGTTTTATTTATTACTTTCATATATTGAGTTCACTTTCAGTTCGAAATGTCCTCAAATAATCCGTGTAGCTGCTGGGTCATTTCCTACGTTCATTCAGTCCCATGCCTGGAGGTGAGGGGAGGCTCCGCAGGGCTGTGCCCTGCGCTGGCGCTCGGCCAGGGCACGGAGGTGCTAAGGTGACCAAGATGGCGGCTGCGTCACCTCCATGTCCATCCCATGTGGGAAGCGGGGCCGGTCCGCGAGCCCCTCCAGAGGAGGCACCTGGGGAGCCGTGGGAGGCTCCAGGGCCGCTGTTGCCCAGTTTGGGGTCTCCCGTTTGTTCTCACAGCTCAGTGAGGCCGCCCCGGTACTTACGGCTGCTGGGCAAGGAGGCGGCGCCGCGTCCGCAGGCCGGGGAGCTCCCGGGAAGGTTTGAGCCTGGAGCTCATGGCACGAGCTGCAGAGCAGCCCCGGGCGAGCGGGACATGTGGAAACAATCACTTAGTTAAAAGAAATATGCCTTTAAAAAAAGAAAAGTTAAGCTAGGACATGTTCTTTTAGTTAGTAACTTCATGTCACTTATTTAAAGTTTATTACAGTTTCGTTTGCATCTTTTTTACTTATTTCCCTATATTCTTAAGCAGCAATATCAGCAAAAACCGATTTGAATTTTTACTTCTGGCCTTAAACCATAGCAACCTAACTTAATTAAGAACATTGCTCAGTGTTGCTAAAATGAGGTTTAAAATACCATCGAAACTCCAGTAAAACTGGTGTGCAGGAGGCCGATGTCTTTATTATGAGGGCCAAAAAGGAAACATACCTTGTTTTTTAACTTACTTTAATTGATCCAAATCGTTGAAATTCTCTTGTGCTGAGCATCCAAACTGTGGTTTACAGAGCGCCCGTCTTCGCTAGCACTTTTCCCACATCCCTGTTTTCCCACCGTGCTCCCCAGCCTCAGAAAAAAAGTGAAACGAGGAATGTTATGTTGTGCTCATTGGACTAAGCCGGCTTGGAAAGGAACTGTTGAGTGCATTCATTTGCTGTATTAATAGCATCAAGGTTTGTTGACAATTTTATTAGATGTTTGACAAAGGATAAGAATCAGCACAACAAAACATTGAAGTATTTGGTTTTAATATTTCTTTGTGGGTATTCTGTTAATATTTTAATGCAAAATGTTTCTGAACAGTGCTGAAGAACTACAAGACAATGTGAAATTCATGTTTGATAAATTAATACTGTATGTCACTCGATGTGTTACTTTAGTAAATTGTTTTATTTCTTTACAAAATAAGTACAAATAAGGGAGTATGTTTTCACACAAATTGGGAGTATTTACGAGTATGTACAGAAATCATCAAAATAACGTAATTCTAATAAACACAAGGCCTTTATAAACAATATGTACAAATTATCAATACATTTAAAACATAATTTTACACTTCCTGGCCTTAAATACCTTATGAATAATCTTTTGGCTAAATAGCAGCAGTATAAATTTTCTTCTGCTTTTCATAAACCTTAAAAAATAATTAAAACTTTTGTTTTTAAAACTATTGGACAAATAGTTCTATTTGTGCTTTCGCTATGGTTTCCCATCAAAAAAAAATTGCCTCAAAAAAGTGGCAAGCATAACATAGTAAAAATCAAAAAGATAAATAAGCAATGTCTCCCTTCCACGGTTATTGATAATACTGTTATTTTTGAAGTACAACTTGTACCCACCTTCTTGCTTCATACTTCTACCCCATTTAAAAGGCTCACACTTCGCTTGGCTTCCGTGTGGGCCCCTTAAATTCCAATTCAGCAAAGCATTTATAAAGCATTCATTCCTCCTTTAAGTGCTTAAAGCCACCCATATGCTTAGAGTCGTGCACTTGTTTAGGAGCCTCTGCACTGGAGCCCCCCGGTGCAACGAGCCAAGGCCAAGTCACCGCTGCAGGACCCAGCGCCGAGCGCGGCTCTCGGGACGCGTGCGGTCCCGGTGCCTTCCTTCACAGTGACCTTAAAAATCCCCATAGAATACTCTAAAATCTTTACTGAACAATACTCTCTCTTAAAACCATCATTAAACCATACTCTTTGCAATAAATAAATTAAGATTTTAGAAAATAAAACCCAACTTTGATTCATGTTACTCACCAGCTGCTACAAATGTGCAAAAGGTTGAATAGGTTTAGAGAACAACGGGAAGCTGGTCAGGGTAACTCAGCCGGGATCCGAATGCACAGATTTCACACACTTAGGATTTGGTTCAGCAAATGGCTCAGGAAATGAGCTGTGCAGTAAGAGCAAAAATCCTAAATACATAAAATTTGTGAAGTGTGCAGTGGCGATTCTTTTAGCTGTGCAAAAAAATGCAATTTTAACTAATCTAAAATAACAACAGGTATCACCATGGTTAGTCAGTGGAAACAGTGCCAGTGAAATGTAAGGAAAAGAAACCCAGCACCATAAGTGAATGTACAAGCTACCCCCATGGTTGGATCCCAGTGCTGTGAGCCTGTCCCAGTCTGGCTCAGAGTGGGATGGTTTTTTGCAAGCCATTGCAGACAGTCTTTCCATTTGTATAAATTCCATGTCGTCTATTTTAACCTCATTCAAAATGGCCAAATGGAGTAAAACTTGGAAATTAATTATATTTGTGAATTTAACATTTTAAAACCTTTTGCACATTTTAAAAAAACATAAAGGTAATTTATTGCATGTGTCTGACAATTTTGCAAAACAAAGTACAGAAACATTGACTTCTGAAAAAAATAGAAGGCACATTAAAATGACAGCTGTTCAATGCAAACTGAGCTTCTGTATGGAGAGATATCAGTACAATTCTTGGCTTTACTTAAGCAGAGCTCGATAGAGCAGGAGAGAATGGCTCGTTTCTCTTTCCTGTTCCATGTAGAAGATGAAGTCCCTGAGGTTTACACGAGTTATTTTCTGTCGTGCATACTGCCTGGATGAAGGAGTCCCCAGGCCAGCCTGACTTCCACCAGACATCCCGAGGCCCTGCAAAGGAAACACAGCAAAGTCAAAGGCCTGAATTGGTAAAGAGTTTCCTCCAACTGCAGGATTAAGAAACTTAAACCGATTTTCATGAGCCTAATCCTGAAAGCTCTGCATGGGACATGGCCTATTCTGAGCCTCACTGAGTTACCCTGAGCGAAGGAACTCCGAGGACAATACGCTGGTGAGACCAGACCTTGATTATTCACAACTTGGCAAAACCAGCCTAATTTTTATGCTGCAGTCACGTTAACCATAGATGTATTTTATTGTTCATGTCAAGGGGCGGTTTTAGAACAAGGACAACTTGCAGAAGGCAAAGCCATCTTTGGTACATGAAAGGTGTGCACAGGCCTGTTGTGTCCCAGGTCTAGGGCTGCCTTTGGAGCGGCGGCTGCTGCAGGAACCGCTGCAGCTCCGGGGCAGCCGAGTCTTTCCGGGGGGAATGGAGGAGGTGGCGGCCGGCGTGGGCCGCCCTCCTGAACACCCTGCCTGGACACACAGCCCGTCCTCACCCACGAGGGAGGAAATACACAGAAAAGGAAAAAAATCACAGGGAAGCCTCACATACTGTTTGATGATACAGACGAACTTCACCATTACATTTTTCTAAAGCTATGCTAAATCTTGTATATATACATAAAGAACATACATATACATCTCTCTCTCTATATATAAAAAAATCTTCAATCTCAGTTCTTGATTGGATCTGAGAAGACTCAGATCTGAGTATCTAGAAATTTAATGTGTTCAATTTACAGACTAGTTGCTGTCTTGTTGAGCTTAGAATAGAAACCTGATACACTGGTAGACTTCTTCCATCTTCAGGAAAAGCAAGGCTTTTATTGACTAGCAACAAAATAAGATGTTCTAACTTCAAAAGCAATTTTTTAATGTCTAAAAAGATATAAATTATTTTTGAAATCTCTAAGACTTCTAGCAAATTCATCAAAACTTATAACCCCGAATTTACTTACTACTGCTTTTAATGACCTACCTTTTTTCTCCCGGAAATATATATTCTAAGACATTGATTCCAGCAATTAAAAATACGGTTAGGCACAATTTCCTACTAGAAGATCTCAGGGGAAATACAATATATAGGGAATATCCTGAGTGAGACATAACGCCGCCTCCCCTGCGCGTGGCAGAGGCGTCGGGGCTGCGCAGAGCGAGACCTCTCGAGTTCCTTCTCCTGTACGAGATCATTGCACTACGGCAGCGGGGCAGGGGCTGCCCTCGGACGGCCGCGGCGCAGAAGGGCTCAATGCAGCGAGGAAGGTGGTTACGCTCGGAGGCGAGCGAGGAAGCCCCAGCCTTCGCACCGTGCAGCATCTGATCTTGGGGATTCTGTTCTCCGGTACAGAGTAGGTTTTGTTAATAGATTAATTGATTTACCACCTAACCTCACCGCTCGCAGGAGGACCACGTGCTGCAGCTGGAAGGGTTGCTCATCCATGCTGGAGCCAGACATTCCCAATGCACGATCCGTATATTCAGTAGTGCTCAGAATTCACCCTTTATGCCAAAATGCTTTTTGCAATCCTCAAAAAGACAGCTTCATTTCAACACCTACTCTTTATTTTCCACAGGTCTGGAACAACATCCCACCTTACACTGTCTCTCACCTGCACTCCAACCACTCATCCATTTGCCAGGGCTGTTGCTGCTCTTTCCAGCTCTTTAAGGAAGCACCATCCTTATTTATTTTAAATAACCCAACTCAAAAATATTTTTTCTTCTTTTTCCTGCACGGTGAATCTCTCTCCCTGCCCTTCACTCAGATCCATGCTGATTACAGTTCCTGAGCTCTGGCAAATAGGCTGTCAGAAACATGGCCATCTTAAACTCATGCCAAAAAAACTCTTAAAAACCTTCATTCTAAATATTACTTGAAAAGCTGATTCAAGTATTTTCTTCATCAGCTTCTTGAAAAGCTGATTAGTTTTCTAATATTTTCTTCATGCAGAGTCATATCTACAATGAGTTGAGGTACACATACAGCAAATACTTGCTCTCTATTTGTTGGACAAAGTAACTGTAATGAAGATGAGAGAAATCACACTCATCCCATTTATCACTTGCAGTACTTGGGTTCTCTTGGGTAGGAGGAGCTAATTTGTGTTGCTGGGATGTTTAATGCGACATCCTAACCCGCCACTCAGCTGTGGACACTCGCAACAGAAGCCAGGAGGCAATCAGTCACGAGACAGCATCCTTCATTTGGATCTGCAAGGTGAAAAAGGCATGCGACTGATTTAAGCAAGCACAGAAGCACCTCTTTTTAAATTTACTGCACAATAACATATATTGTCAATATAACATCCAGTTTAAATTAAGATAAATTTGCTTGAATGTTCTTGGTGTTATTCAGCAATATACTATATGACAAGCACACTACTGAACAGCACTTTATATATACACACACATACATACACACACAGATATATATACACATATACACATGAATACTGGCATAGTTTAAATTAATTGCCACGAATAATGGCACTGAAGTAACACAGATTTGTCTCACAAAAATTCCCATTTGTTAATCAGCATGGCAGGCTTTTCATTAAGGCAAACAAGTGCCGTGTTGACTGTATCTATGGCAACTGACAGGAGTTACAAAGATAAAAGCTCTAATAAACACATATTGGAGGGTAAATTGTTTACATCCTCTGCTTCCATGCCTGCCCTCCCAAGCCCTTATCCAAATCCACCCACTCAAACAGACATCCGTACAAGTTTTCCTATCACCGAACTCCTATTTATAACCCAGGGGAATTCTAATTCACATTCCAAACCAGAAAAACATTTAACATACACGTCCGTCCGCCCGGCCGGGATCCGAGCGCGCCAGCTCCCGTGGCCCTCGGTGCCCTGCTCATGCACACGGCTCATGCATATACAACATACAGAGTTTAGGTAACATTATGGGATGGTGGAGCACAATTCAACCCCCAGAAGCAGCTTAACCTGAAATTAGGACCCAAGCAGCAGCGGAGTGGCTGTTAGTTCAGTTACCCATTCTAAAGCTGTTCTGAATTTGTCTCAGGTGTGACAAGAGCTGGGCCACCCACCTCAGCTTGTCTGCCATTTTTATGATTGTCTTCTATGAGAAAAATCATGTCACTGGGCAAGCAAAGCAAAAATGGCTCAAATGAAACACCAGCCAAAGACTTGCTGGATCGCCAGGTAAACACGCAGCAACCTGCCAAAGAACCACGTTTGCTCCATGGTGATAGGGCTGCAGTTAAAACAAACAGGCCTGGGAACA
>JAUBOD010000907.1:4349027-4376939 GCA_032353885.1 Nothura maculosa
TGATAACTCACCTAGATAAGGTGGGACACAGACATCATACAGCTGCTTCATATATTGCAAATCTTCTGGTAGAAGGATGGAAGAGAGAGCATGGGAGAGAAAAGCATCTAAATCTTAATGCTTGTGAAAAAAAATCCTTACAAATGTGAACTCTAAATGCAAAACCACTTTCTCAGCTCTTGAGAGCATGAATTGCCTTCATTCATCTCAGCTGACTTTCAGTTCTAAAGCCTAATTATGATGTATAATACCCAGACTTTAAAATAATTATGTTTGCAACTGTGGGCCATCCTGTGCATTCCCAGCAATTGTGCAAGTGCCAATCAAGGGACTTTATGCATCACTTGCCAAACAGAGGGCAAAAAGAGCCAGATACACCAGCTCTTGGCACATTTTATTCCAGTGTAAAATTTGCTAGTAGATTAGTTAGCATCTATGAATAGTAGTATAAACCTTTCCCTATAATTACCAGAGGCTCCTCTGTGGATTGAGGGTAGTATATGGCCATAATTTGTACACTCAGCCCATTAAATAAAACAAAACAAAGCAGGCAATGCGGTTATCTCACAATTGAGTGGCAATAAAATTAAGCCCTAAATGCTAATACCTGCAGCTTGCAGGATAAACACATTGTCAGAAAACAGTCCAGTGTACAGGAAATAAGACGTTAATATTGGTAAATAAAGCACAGAGGGCAGTTAATGCTCTTTCTATTACTGGAGGTATGGAGGAATATAATTAAGTCCTGGTGTATTCCAGACATTAGGGAGGGATGACTGAATTCAGCAGGGAGAAGTCTCTGGTCTGAATCATTCAGGCACTCATTTCTTGATTTCTTAATATTTATGGTTTTTTTTGCAATTAATTTTCAACCTCAACCCTTTTTAATGTAGTGGTTTTGTAGAATTTCCCTTTCTTCCAAAAAGTTAAACCATACTGACACAAATTGCCTGTGGAAGAATGGCTCCAGAAAGGAAACAAGGTGGGTTTTCTTTCCTATAGACATAAGTTTATAGGAGATACAAATGGGGATGGTTGGTATAGCTGGATAGGATAAAGCAGACCAAATTGAAATAAATGTTTTCCATGCTGAAAAGGCACCTTTTAAAGTTTTACAGCTATTACATGTAAGCATTTTCAACTATGAGAAAATATAAATTTCACCTTTCTGCACAAAGTCCGAATTCAATATAGTCTGAAGTTTCTCCTTCTACCTTATGTCCTTGGCACATCATGGTCAGAGTCTGATTCACATGCTTTCCAGTTTCTTAGGTCCTTCCATTTTCCAGACAACGAACATTTTAAATTACCTTCAATGTAGTCAACAACCGAGAGTAACTCTTGGACTTCAGGACAATTCACTTGGAAGGGGAAGGAAGGACCCTCCTGTTCTATAAAATTAACCCTCTCACACTGACTCACAATTATCCCAGATTCATCTCTTTATGCAATATGAAAACTTTCAAAGAAGACCATGAACTAAATGTATGTTGGTGTAACGAAAACGATTGAGCAATCAATATGCAAAAAAAAAAATCTCTCTTCAGCCTCCAGATGATCACGGAACAGATATGATGATGTACAAAAACATGTTTTTCCAATCTCAACCTCTAACCTTGGTTATCTCTAACTTCTCCTCTTTATTACCCTGATAAGGCTGAATAATACCCTGACTACCTCAAAACAAGATTAATTAACAATTTAGTATCATAGCTCTGTCATCGGCTTTGCTTTACTGGAAAAGGATATTATGATATATAGCTATTAATGACTTCAAATATAACACATGTAGATAGCCAAAACCTAAGGCTCCATTAGCAACAACTCTAAATAAAAACGGATATTATCATATATAATGTATAAGACAGACACAAACCCACATGAGACCATGAATCATCTGATACATTCGGAGCACCTATTGCTATCAGTTCTCTATAACTGACAAGAATCCTTGTGTAGGCTGACAAGTCTCATATATCTAATTGTGCCCAAATAAAAGGGTGTGCATGCACCCCCCATATATATATATATATATACACACACACACACACATACACACACATATAGAAAAGGTATGAGCTATAGAAAGCCCGTAGTGCTTGAAGCGCCAGCCCGAGGCGGGGGCTCGCGCCCATGGAACAAAGGCCGCGGCCTGCAGGCTCCCCGGTCTCTCTGGCAGGAGCTGGCACGAGCCATCAGCAGCAACATGAGAACCCCAACAGATGACGGAGGAGGGCAGCGGAGCAGACAGAAACAAATGTACACGTGCACACACACACACTGGAGAAGATTAGTGAATTAATTAGAGAGGCAAGAGAAAAAAATCACATGGAATTTGGAATGCGCTCAGTAGTATGGAATGATGCTACTGGCCTATTTTTACCATTGGCAATAAGAGACGAGGAGCAGCTAGCTGTAGTAGAAGCAAGTGCATTATGATACAACACAACATGAGCATTATAAAATGCGAGATGAATCTCAAGCCCAGAGGCTCTTTAGCACCACTCCAAATCACAACTCTCTGCCTTCATTTTTCTTCTTTGCTACCATTCCACTTCTTCTTCCAGTACTTCTGACTTGATTAACCCTTTTTTCTCTTTCTAATCTTCTATTTTCATGATACCACATCAGGTTCTCTAAGCAGCAGCTGAATAATAACAGCAGAAATTGTAGACTGAAGTCAGATGTTTAAAAGTACTCTAATCCACTGAAGCCTTAATTGTTTTCAGTGAGAAATTTAATACATCATTGGCACCTTAATAAGAGAGCATGCTTAATATGACAGGTAGCTCTTTGGAAAATCTGGCCTCTGAAAAATAGTTGCAAAAATCATAAATTAAATCATATCTGTTTTTAATAGTCTGAATATTAGTGCAGTTTATTATTATTATTATTATTTTTCCCCCCACAAATACAAATACAACTAGTGTCAAGTAGAATTCCTAAAGCACAAAGCGCAATTCACCTTTTGAAGAATCAGAAAAGATACATTTTCATACTAGGCCTTTTTTTCCCCTTGTTTTTGCAACATTGAGTTCTGTTATCCAGCTCAACCAATTATAGGTGTTTTCATTTTCATTTGGCCTGAAATTCCTGAATTGTACTTTCAGTAATACAGAAGAGCTTTTCTTGTCTTTCTGAAACTAAATTAGGATCACTGATATTTCTACACACTATACATAATGCGCTACCTGAACACGTGCTACAAAAACATATGGTACAGTAGGTTATAACTATTTTACCATCTGTTCTATCTGAACTCTAACCTTGATAATCCCTTATCATTTTTTCCACTAATAGTTTTCAGATCGTGGCTTCTACTTACCCTTTTAAAATTAAGCTGCAGCAAAATGGATGGCTGGATGATACGTTACTCTTCAGAAGCCTTCACTGCTCCACAAGTGATACCATTTTGTCAGAGTTTTTAACAAAAACACCCCTTCAAAGTTACAAGGTGTGATTTTTTTTTTTTTTTGATATCAGCTATTAAGACAAATCTGTGATCAGAAACTTTAATCGGGCCGGGGGGGGGAGAGGTACTTTGCTCCTGTTAACACTCTTATTTAGGAAAGTGCATCTTCATCAGTGGAATTACAAGGGACTTGCAGCTTCCCAAGAGCAAAGTAATTTTTAGCAAGGTTCCCCACAAACTGCTTGACTCAGTCTTTATCTAACCAACTCATCCTATAAATTAGGCTAGGTCTAATTCTACTTTCGCACAGACAGCAAGATTTCTATAACATTCGACCATTGTGGTACTGAGTCACCCATAAAAATTACACAGTGAAATGCAATAGTACCATATTGAAAAATATTATTTTCATGGCAATAACCATAAGTTCTCTCCAAAGTTGTCAGCTCTGGACAGATTCTGTAAATCAAGAGAGGAAGTTTGAAAAGATTTTTATTTTGGCTCATATTCCATGTAATTGAGTGTTATTTTCATATGGGTGTAGAAGTTTGAAAGTCTTAATTCTAGGGAAGTTTGAAAGTCCCTTAATTCTAGGGATTTCTAGGCAGCTATTCTGGGATAGTTCATTTCATTTCACTTCATTTCATTCAAATTTAATATCTGCCTGTTTACAAAAAAAATCAAAGAATAACTACACAGTAATTAAAATGTAGGAAGGACTGTAGCCTGAGTAAAATAGTTTGCACATACCCTTACAAAACTACTGCATACACACATGTATAAAGAATATATATTTAATAAAAACTAATAGCATACACAACAGATGCACCTCTAATTCTATTATTTGTAAATAAAGCAATAGCACTTGACAGTACTAGTTCTTATAACTGAAGAAGGAATCAAATATGATTATCACCTACAATATCTAGATTCAGCTCAAAATATTAAATCGTAACAGCTCAGTAAACTTCTGAGTTATTATCAACTGAACCAAACTGTAATGCCTACATACTGAAAACTATACATTTATAAAATGACACCTTTGTTAAATGATTTTAACTTATAAAATGAGTGTCATCTATTCTCATTAGAGAGATTTGTATCTTCTCTGTTTCGAAGCACAGCATTGCTTCTACTAACATTCATTTCCTTTGGATTTCTGGTTAGTATCCGAACAAAAAGGAAATTGAATTTTTTTCAATGTGTGAGGAAATCAGTTCATGAGATGTAATTTTGCTTTTTCACACGAGGAGTTTAAATATGTTATTCAATGTTATCTTGAGGCACGAACATAATGCACATAGGTTAGAAAAGTCAAAACTACATGCTACTCTGCTGTCCCAAATATCTTAAATATGCAACTGAAGGACACCACAGAAACCACAGTTTGACTGAAGTATGTTGAACTGTAGCTGTAACTATGGCCCTATTACACAAATAACATGTAGTCACTGAATACACATATATAATTCCATATATGCTTCCAAACACTCAAAGACATCTATATTTCAGAGCTCTGTTTGAGGGAAGATAGAAGTACTTGTTTTCTTTTGGAGTTTATGCTTAAACAGCCTCTTCTTTCCTGACATAATTCAAGAGAAATAAAATCTTAAATGGATAAGAGCTAGAGTTTATACTTCACTCTTCCTCTCCAAACAGAGGAGGCCATTTGCTAACACACACACAAACACACTTCTCTTTTGCATTCAAATATTTCTACCTCTGCATAAAAATGACTTTTATTATGCAGTCTCACAGGCTTTCCTAGGTTGGCACCCCAGCAGCCTAATCCTGATTCACAAAACAAAACCATCTAATTACCCCAGCTGCATAATTCATTGGCCCATAAATAAAAGTTGGCCAACCCATGATCTTATCTGACAGACCCTACGGAGCATATGTGAGGCTCGCATTGCCGGAGATGCGTCCATCAGGGCTGACAGCAGCATCCATGGGCTTTGCTGTCCAGTATCCAGCATTCCGCAAGGGCAGCGGCAAGGGAAGAGCAAAGGCCACCACTTTGCAGCCAGGAACTTTTACCCTTCTGAGTATTTAGTCCTCTCTGTAGTTCCTTGTCTGGTTTGAGATGAATCACTGCACTGGATGTCAGAGCCAGGATCCTCCAGTGTCTCACACCAGTGAACCACTCGCACTCTGTGAGTAAGTGAATTCCAGGTAAAAAGAAGGAGAGTAATTACTTGAACTGCCAATACCCTAAGTATATACCAAAGGTTACTTTCAATCGTATTGAGGCTGTAATTCGAAAATCAGACATTATTCAGATGACAAAGCTGAAACACTGTTACTGAGTCTTCCATACTTTGCATGTATTTTTCACTCAATGTGGATGAAAAGCTATGTAGATTCTCATGATTCTGGCAAACTTCCCAACAGCAACAGAAATCTTTTGAACACTGTCTACATAAAATTTCTACAGGTATTTTTATTATTGCTTTTGTTTGTTTTAATTTGCCAGAGTTGTTCTTATGTTCCACCAAACCTTAGAAAAACATCATCCTGTTTTTTGGTTTCGTGATCAAATATCTAAGATTCATCAAACTGTAAATAAAGATGAACACATGGGCTACTGTGTCAGCAAGCAAACCACTGTTATTGTCTCACATGAATTTGAAATAGAAAGCAATCTTTTTTAAACGAAAGAATATAAATTGGGTTCTAATAGGTAAAATTTCAGCACATAATAAAGACTAAACCAGAAAACATTTCAATTTTCAACAATGTTATCACTTTGCATTATAACAACCCTGAGTGGCAGAGCCTCTTGAACCCAGTGGCTAAGGCACTATTCATCTTCCCTGTCCCAGATCCAGGCTGCAACCACTAGGCAATAGACTCACTTTCTCACTAGAAATGTCATCTCAGAGCCGAGAAACCTTCTTGACAAATATGTTTTTGAAACAGATGTATTTTTGCTAAACATTTTATCTTTGACAAAAATGCATTTTGACAGAGAAAGTTTCATTGCAGTTTTTTTCACTGGCTCTAATATCAAGAACGTATAATTGCAGTGCCGAACTGGGGCCATTTCCCCCAACTACCCCTTCCTTACGGAAGGAAGATCCCATTGGTTACAGCAATGGCTTTTTCTGTAACTATAGCAAGGAAAAACCTATGCCAACTATCCATTTCTCTGTCCTGATTCACCTGACTTAAAGTGTTTAGTCTCAAACAATAAGCTACAGGTCCTCCCTCTCTTTCCCTGGCGTGCTCAGAGGAAGGCTAAGAGGGGAACCTCTCCCCCACCTCTCACCTTCCTAATCAGGTCTTCACATCCACGTTGGAATGGCAATGCCATATACCTAATAGCAATTAACAATAGAAATGTTTAGAATAAGTGAGTAAGGACAGGGCATTTGAAAAAGAGTTAACAGATGTCCTTAACATTGCTGCTGGCCTAATAACATTGCTGCAGTAATTTATTTGATGTGGAGTTTATTTAGCTGCTGCAAACATATAGGGTTATAATAATCATAAGCAGGTTGCATTAAGCACAGTACATCTTGGATGTATAATACAGTGTTAAAGATAATCCCAGAAACAGTATGCCTTGAAGATATTATATGCACAGTATCTTCTATAATCTGATTGTGAAAAGCGAGCTAGAAAGCATCTTTCAGACTTTAAAATGATTTAAAAAAATAAAAATCAAGAGTTCTTTTAAAGATAATTTTGCCTATATTTTGTGATAGCAAACAGATTCAATTCAAACATCAGATCCCGGCATACTTCAGTAAGCTATCAGCACAGCAGTGCTGCCTTTTTTTCCTTTGAAAAATGAAAGAATTAAATTCAAAACAAACAACTTCAATTTAACACCAAACTACAGGATAACCAATCTTAAAAATGTCAAATTGTAATGGATCTTAATACCCATAAAAACACAAAAATAGTGGCATTGTTCCTTGGTAATGCATAGCAACCTTACAGAATTTCAGTGAAGGAGAAAGAAGGGAAAAACACCTTATTACTTCTAACTCCTGCGAGCCATTTTGGTCTCCAAAGGTTTTAGACTGCCTCGGGCCATGTGTCTGCAGTGTTTCGGGAAATGACTTGCCTTCGCACGAACACTGCTATGTTCTGCAGCACTGCTGCCCCCCAGCATCCCCGCTCAATTTCTGTTTAACTCTTCCTTACCTGCATCAGCCTTTTCCCTTTTTTTTTGCAGTAAGATTTTAGAAAGGTTTTACTTAAAAAAACAAAAATCAAAAACATACATCCCCTCAGAAAAACACAAACCAAAAAAAGCTCTCTGTTTTTTCTGACAAGTTTCCCCAAAACAAATGGGAGCAGAATTTATCTTAGTATATCTTTGAAAGGAAACAGAAATCAATTTAAAACTAAAATATTGGAAAACAAAACTAGTACAGTTAAGAATGAGAGAGCTCTGAAGTTTGGTATTGCTCAAGCTGTTGTCTATTTTACCTATATTAACTAAGAATTGTTCAAAAAAAGCAAACAAACAAAATCAACACCCTCAGCCCAGAATGGCACTACTAAAATTCTTCACCTATCACTGTATTTAGATTTTTAATTACACTCTACACACCATATTATAGGCTCAGATTAATTCTCTGGCCAAGGCCTCATTACTGTTAACTAATTTGTCTTAACAGCAGTGTATTAAAGGTAATAGGATATACCCCATTTGATGTAGAGAGAAATAAAGATATACTCCTCTTTCTAATTTTTTTAAACACACTTCAGAAAAATGTTTTGTGCTTCCCTCTTTTCTCTGTAAAAAAATTCAAGACGAAGCAGTGCAAGCTATTTTGCTGGATAGGCTTTTTAAAAAAATCTCTAGAAAATTCTAAGCCAAGGTCACTAGCAATTGACTCAAAATATGACAGTGTATGAGGCAACTAAAATATTCTGTTCATCTCACAGGTTGAGTAACCAGCTCTAACTAAGGGGAAAATCAATATAATACTTCACAGTGAGGAAGAGAACAGAAAAGAGTTTAGCAGTTAAGTGGTTAATGCAATTCCTAAGTGTTCAGCAATCATTGCAATTTAGTGCCATTTCGATTATTACACAATAAACAGACCATGTTGTCTGGAAGCAAATTTTTATGAGTATAGCTGAAGGGGTTGCAACTTATTTAGCTGCTGAAACTCTAAGGGAAAGAACATTTCTGAATGCTAACACTACAGATCAGAAATATACAGGTACACTAGAAAGGTTATTTTTAGGTCACTACTATGGTAACTAACCACACTGACCTTTAAAATTAGTATGCAGTTCAAGAAAAAATGAAGTTCCGTAAAATGTTCCTTAAAGAGGATCACTTTAATAAACAACAATGCACATCCTTATAACAGATATGCTGTCGCTTTTTACAGTTATTAATTTTACTTGTGCAACACAGGAACATAATATGATGTATAGCAATGCAGAACAAACTAGGAAAAATGCGAAAACATTCCAAAAACTGATTAAACTACCATAAATTTACGTTTAAAGAAAACCTTTTTAGGCTTATAGGACAAGTTATATTCATTTTTGCAGAACAAAATGAAACACCCAACCGAAGGTTAGTTTTTCACATAACATGAAGTTGTAGAAACACTCAGAATAGTATAGGTATACTGAGTATAGTTAAGATGCTATTTTGACCAAATATTTTGAAATTCTGAATTTTAAGTCGTTTCAAAAAAAAAGGAGCTTTAAAAAGCAAATTCAGATCTGCAATTTATGATTTCACAGACAAAGAGACAAACAGACAAAGAGGCAAAGATTAGGTTCAGGGTAGGTAAGATAAGTAGGAGCAGATTAAGAGTATATGAGAGAGGGAACTTACTAAAGGAAATAGTATTTTCAATGAAAGAACCATTTAAATCTGGTGTAATAATATTTACTTAGACAAAACTTCTAGTAGAATTAGATCTTTAACAAATAACAGATTAGGTGCCCTACAACTCCATCATTCCATTATCTAAAATATAGAAATTAAAATTTGGTTAGCTGTTCATTGAAACCACTAGAAAAAAAAAGCAAAAAGCAAACACATCAACAAGTAGAACCCCCCCCCCCATGCTTGGAAAAACTTAATTTGCTCTGTCAACATAAAGTCATTGAGCACAGAACACAAATTGGACCAACATTAGTCTTAGTCATGTTTAGGACAGCCTATAACACCATATAAAGTGAGGGATAGAAAACCACAGACATAGCTAGAAAGCATAATATATGCATTAACATTTTAATCTGGGTTATACATTTTTCAAATGTTGGCTCTTCCACAAGAATAATAATAATAATAGAATAAATGGCAAAATATCTGCATTTTTCCAGGACTCAAAATGCTTCTGAGTAACATTGCTCTTGAAGTGACTTTCAAATGACTACACCACAATTTCTACTAAAAAAAGAGGAAAAAGAAATCTCTACCGCTAGCGTTATTCTGGGTCATCAGCAGTTTTCCTGTGAACGGTACCATTATATCCAGCCCACTGTGGTGGTCACAGGCTGGACACTGAGCAGTGTCCAGCAACTATCTCTACCCTTAAGCCCCCACTGAAAGGTGGTCTCCTGCTCTCCTACAATAGCTGTAGGTTGGACTAAGATACAGCAAGGGACAGGCTCAACTGGTTATGTAGCCCCCTCTCTCCTGCCCCCAATAAAAGCATGATAAGCTACTAACATCCTCAGTTTATGAACGGAGAGCACAGCCAGCAAACCAAGGCAGCGAGTCCAGTTCCTGAGGCCCACAGGGAGCCTGCAACCCATCGCAAGTGCATCCCAACGGACCAAGAGGGCTACAAGCACTGATAGGAAGCCTAATCTTACACTAATTTCTCCAAGCTTATTTCTCTATTGCTGCTAATGGAGCTACACAAGCAGCTACATTCTTTTTCTACCTAATTAATACTTAAAATTGCTTCTCTTACTAAAATAAATTTGAGCAGCTAATAAACATGGAGCAACATGGTAACACCATCTTGTTTCCAAAACATAAAGTAAAACCTTAAACCTGACTTTTCCAAAAATTTTAAATCTATACAAGATAGTCTACCCCACCTCTCGATGTAGTAACTCTGCTGACAGTAAATAATCAAAACTGTCATTTTTTGAAAGCCAACCAAGATTCTGAGGATTTTTCTTGACATCTTTTCAGCCAAAATTGCTTATAGCTGTTGGCTTATTTTAGGAATGGAAGATTGCAAATGTGCCAGCCAGATGAGAATGCAAAGCAGGAACAGAAGAAGCTAACACAACAGGTAGATTGCCTGTATGGAAAAATTTTCCACAAAATCAGAGGCTTTCTCATCAGGAAAGATGATGGGTGAAGTCATCCCTGCCAGTGTACTAGACATTCCCTCTCCAAATTTATGTTATAATCCAAGTTGTGATTGTTTTTCATCTTGTTGCCTATTTTTTATATAAAAGAATTAACCTGATCACAAAATATTAAAAAGAAAACTTTGAAATAAAATTGTGTCTAAAATTAGAAAAAAATAAGATTAATATAAATAATAATTCTGAGATGAGGTTCCATCAATATTATGTATTCTAGCCTGAGACAGTAAGAGAAACAAGAAGCAGCAATAATTACTGCCTGACACTAATAAAAATGCTGGTGACTAACTATAAAGATTTAGCATAAAAATACAGATTTTACTGTAATAGCATAGCCACATACAAGTACTGAGCTTTAAAAAGAAGCCACTAATTCAAAAGATACAGAAAAGAGATTTTGTGCATATAAATATATATTCTCTTCATCTATTCAGTGTGCAAATTTATTTAAAATACAATAAAATGACAGGCAAGTCTAAAGACTAAATACAAAAATGTAAGATGTCAAATGAACAAACTTTTTAACTCTGCAGTTTTTATTTTATTATTAGATGCTATTCCTAACTTGTTAAAATTGATCAAATAGAAAGCTGTGAATAGAGAAAAAATTAAGCCAACTCGAAAAGTGTGACTTGGATTTAATATTTTATAATTGCCAAGGGACATACTGAGATCAATGAATTTTTGCCCGAGATGAACGTCAGAAAGAGATGTACTTCAGTCTTTTAGGGAACATTGGTCTATTTAATTCTTGTGTCTGATGCATGTGAAATATGCCTGTCTTGGCCTTCTTTCTCGCCTCGAGGCCATGCTCCAGGCAGACATTACCACTTTTAATAGGCCGCCATCTGAGGAATGGCAAGGGATCCAATAACCCATCGACTCTAATGGATTTGCCTGTTTATTCACTTACACCTTTTTTGCAGCTAATTTTAGTTTTGCATGCTGAGTTGTTTCACTTTAAATTAAATGAATAGAAACAAAGGGAAAAAGACTGTGCAGCTAATAAACCATGATTATTTTCGAAGTTCTTCGCAACAGGATCCTCCATACACTAAGGTACATCACTGGAGAATAGATTCACTGCTGTGTTTTTCCACTTGTTGTCAAAATTAACAAAGCTCCCTTTAAATTTAGTGAGACAAAAAGTAGGTTATTATAAACCCTTGCTTATAATGTACTAATGATTTGTAGCAGGCTGCAAATCATTATGAGGGTCATGAGCATCTTCAAAGACTAGTACAGGTAAAGTTAATGATTATACCATATTAGCACCAACAAAAATTGTGTAAAATTTAATCTAGCCCTTTACATATACTTTGAAGAACGTATGCAATACTTAATACGTTACCTTTAAACCAAGTGGAGTCTGTTGAGATACAGGGGAACTCTGAGTAATAAAAAATTCCAGTGCATTTGATCTTCAGGGAGAATATACATTACACACTGAATATTATTGGGGGTATAATTTGCACATTTCCATTGCATATTTTGTCCCTGTAAAGGTCTCCGTCCCCTTCTTGGGGGAGCAGCCTCATGGCCCTTCACTCGCTAGCACCCTGCAAAGCTGCTCTTCAAGAGCAGCCCTGTCAGGAGGTGCCATTGAGGTGACCAGCTCCTCGTGTGGTCCCCTCACCTGGGACCCGCGCTGCGAGCCCTGGCCTGAGCACGTCTGCAGTAGGTGCAAGGCCACCTTTTGTCCACACAGGCTCTCCCCAGGCTCCCTGCGGCGAGAGGGACGTGGTGGCCAAGTCCCAGGTCCACCCACCCAGCCTTTCTGCTGGACCCTGGCGCTCGCCCCTCCTATTGCCCATCTGCGTGTGGTGCCTCGACAGCCTTTCCCAACTCCAGCAAATACTCACAGCAGGCAGAAGTCACCCTTCTTTACAGCATGGAAATGATAGGGCTCCTGCTTTAGGAGGGGGCAGAGCTGGCTCCAGCACAGAGGAAATCAAAACATGGAACCTCTGGAGTCGTCGCAGCGAAAAATACCTTGGGACCTTGCCAACCTCCAGAGCCTCCTACTTTACAAATTTAAACAATTTTTCTATAATTAAACCAAAGCTACTGTTTGAAACGCAACACTTGCTGATTTGTTTGCTCCTTGACGCAGAAACCTGAACGAGCAATATCTCCAGAAGGCGCAATGCACTCTGTGGTTTGCTCACCAAACTGCAGGGATGTGGCTACCAAAAAGCAGCACCAAGACCCAAGAAGTTAAGTGCCCACCAGCAAGTCCTTCTGCACCGCCCCCAGTAGCAGCAAGAGCAGGGACGCACGGAGGGGTTCGGAAAGGCTCCTGCCATGACAGGGGAGACCACGTGTCCCTTCACTTTGAACACCTTGTGCTTCTGTTCCTGTTGCAATAGCTGAAGAGCCATTAAATAATGTGAAATTTCTCTGTAAAGAGAAACAGGTTAGAACAAAAAAGGGCCTCTATCATCTAGAAGACAGTCCTGATGATTCCAATTCCTAATACAAAACTGAAGCAGTTAGAAGATTTTTATTTTAGTTGATTCTTTTTTCTTTTAACGGATAATATTATGAATTTGGCTTCTCTTATTTTTGCCACAGAGACTTCACCTCAATTTATACCTTTTGCTGATCTTTCACAGATTCCTTAATAATGCAGTGTGACACAAAATCAACTCAGGGGCTTTACTAGGGCTTTTTGGCTGGATTTGTGGCTAGTTTTTTTTGTCACTCAATGGCTTACAAAACATAGAGGCATTTATTTCAAAGGATGATCCACTATGATGAAAATTAGCCTTTTGGCTTTGTATTCATTTTATTGCTGCTGATCCAGGTTTCTCACAGAATTTACTGTGTAGGGGAGACCATTTTTTTCTGGCACAAAACTGTGTTACCCTCATTAGGATCTCCTTAAAGATACCAAAAACCAAAATAAGGTCCTCAAATAATTTCAAACAGATATCTACATATCTAAAGCATAAATCTGTTGATGAAACAAATATATGGGGCAGTTACAAAACCAGCTTTCCTCTTGAAATGGTAACTCAAGCCTATTATTTAAATGTGTCTAAATCAGCCAGACTAATAGGACATTTTACAAGCACACAGACAAGTTAAAATAATTTGTCTGCTTTAGATATGTTTAACTGAATCTGCAAAACAGGAGAAGTTACATAGCTGCAGAATAATTTTCCCCCCCAAATTGCATTTGTAGACCTGGATACTAACTCCCAGACACAGTGTGCAAAGAAAAATGGGAACAACAGACTGAAGTTGGGATTGATTTACTTCATTAGCTGGGATTACAAGTTTAACTTACAAACCAGAGGTCAAAATTTCTCATTAACAAGGGGGCCATGAATCGCTGCAGGGCTTGGTTCAAGAGGAGACCACTCTTATTACTAACTACACATTTCAATCTGTCTTTGATGTTCTCCTTCTACCCTCCTCCCTTTTATTTTTTGGCAGAGGAGTTGATTTTAATTGTAGCTATACAACACAGCTCAGTTTGCCTGAGAGCCAGCCTCCACATCTGCAGTGAGTGCAGTTCTAGTGATATTGGGTGCAGTCCATAGCTTAGGGCTAATTTTAATGGCTCCCCTTTTCATACAAGGCTCAGATTGTTTTCCACGTGATTCCTGTTAATTTAGCTGCAGGAAAGGGCATCAGTTTTCCTTGTGAGTTTCTGATCCATACTTCTAAACTAGGTGAAACATATTAAAGAAGAGAAATGATCACAAAACGAGAGATTCAATTTTCTACTAACTCCTTAAACTGATAAAGCAAATAATCCCTCTATTTTATAACTCAGAAGAGAAATGCAGGATATAAACAGTATTTTTTCTAGGTCCTCTAATTTGTGAAATGCTGTAATTAAGCTCTTGGCATCACTAACAATGCTAAGGGTTAAAAAGGAATGCCTAAATGTATATTGTAATTGTATATTTTCAAAATCTATAGACTCTTAAGATTTCACTGTACATTTCTTAAAACAAGAGTTATGTGTATTATGGCAGCAGATGGTGTAGTATACCATCAAATAGTAAAATGTTCAATGTATATTTTCTATTTTTGATGAATAGTAATAACTGAAAACAGTCAAAGGTTTTCAAACACAGATGAAAAGTGCTCATTCAATAGGACTTACTAGTTCTTAAAGGAACACATGCCACTGATTCTGTGGCACTTAATGGCTGAAAATTTTGCATATTATGTACAGTTAAATCATAATCTAATTTTGCTCACCAATCAATATTACACCATACACTACTGTAATTCATATCAAGTATAACAAGATTTTAAGAAATACTTAAAAATTGAAAAGAATTATTTCTTGCCAGTAAAAAAAACAGATATCTTACTATGATATGATACTAAATATATAAATAATTTCATTATTTAAATTCAGAAAAACAATTGCTAAGAGTAATGGGTACCAAAATAATATTCTCAGAGAGATAAAATATCTCGTCTTTGTTTACATATGCCTATTTTGACTACAAAGAGATAGCATCTCCAGCTTCATACCTATTTATTCCTAGTAATGAAAGACAATTTTGCACATAGCAAATTCTTACAGGTTTACGATGCAAAACCCCAAGGTGAAAATGCGGAACAATTAAGTTAGTTACTTCAATCCAGGACAAATACTAATTTCTATTTATTCCAATAGACAAAAACCTCTTTTGAGAGGTTTATTAGACAGATTTATGCTGCGCTTCCCATTTTCTATTGCGGCAGTTTTCATTTCAGACATAACACTCACAGAGTCACATATATTAGATCACTTTTGTTCACTTTGTTGTATTAACTGTTACTGTTAATACTCCATTTCCCAAGCTTTAGTTGCCAGCTAGTCTTAAAGCCTTAAAAGGTATGCTTCTAATTCATGCTCTGAGCTGAGAATTAACTTTTTCTGATGGTTGGTAGTCAGTTAGTCAGTCAGTCCCCATTTGTGGAGGTCTTCTATGGCTGGGTTGCAATAACTCTGCCCGCTGGAAGCTCATAAAGACCCTTTGTTTGCTGCTGGAAGGGAGATTTGGCGCGACGCGATAGGGCCGGGCGGCCTGGCTGGCTACCGCGCTCATTCCTCTTGGCAGCACAGGTCAAGTCACTGGCCGTGACTTCAGTCACCTCTGCAAAATCTGCTCAAGTGCCACTAAGGTCTTATCAGCACTGGGTGCAGTGGCTACCTTCAAGTTTCGACAGGGGGTTATCTGAACAACTAGACATCTTTAAAAGGTCATTATTGCAGTCTAATTTCAAACTGGCACCAAAATGAAGGGTTGTCTTTGTGTGGGATTAATTTAAAAACCTCAGGATTTGATGTCAGTGGGAAATAACCAGCGTGGGACTCATAATGCTGCCTTCTCCTGCTTCTGGCCAGCACCTAGGGCTAATTTCTTAGGAGATGAAAACTATGACAAGCCCTTCAGTTAAGCTGAAAGCAGGCAGCAGTCCAGTAACACCCACAGGCCTCAGAGGCATCCTGTGACCCCCTTAGAAAAGTCACATTCACTTTGCTCTTGAGAAAGGAAAAATAATGCTGGAGGCATTTTGTTTTAAACCATGTGAAATAAGGAAATGTGAGGATGTGAAAATGAAGTGAAAAAAGTTAGAATTCATTTCCTCCCTTTGCAATGGCTTAGAAGCAAAACTGGTTCATTTTGAAACTGTGTGTAAAAATCTGATACATTCACCAGTAGGCAGTGACTACAAAATGCTTAAGGTAAAATATGTAAATATGTAAAATAATCTCTTGAAAACCATCTCCTTTTGTGCTTGAAAGCATTTTGCAAAAGCATCTTTATTTCTCTGAAGCATTAATAGACAGAAATAAAAGTTACTTCTTGTCAAAATAAAAAATAACAACAAAATTCAAGGTACTAGAAAAATATTTTGAAATAAATCTTCACAGTAGTGAAGGATAAGAAATTTAAAGTAGAAGTTCCTTGGATGACTTCTGCCCTTTTAGCATTAAACTGAATAATAATAAAGGAACATGTAAATTACAGTTTCAAAATTTTAAATGGGGTTATTTTAACTATCAGAGACTTAAGGCAAACCTAATCTGCCAAGTCTTCACTCTCATTTCATGCTAAAACTGTGCCTCACTTTTTTACTACTACTGTGCCTTTGAAATTAGACTTTTTTAATCTCACAGCTAAGCAGATCCAACTTAATTTCCTCTTTAATATTGAAGAGGTCTACACAAATGAATGTTCAAACTGTTTATTATTTGCTAGGGACTGATAATCACGTTCCAAAATAGTCTCGTTAATAAAAGGTTATACTTTTATGGTCTGCTAGAATGCTAAAATAATTACATAAATCATACTTAAAAATTATTATTTGCTCTAAATTCTTGAGACCATATTGTCATATTATCAGCCCCAAGTAATGGAGAATTCATTAACATTAACATAATTTACAGAAAAAGTTTTGTCTGAATTCAAAGATGTACTCTCAATTCATGAAAATGAGCTCTTGCATTAAAAAGAGAGAGCTTTACTTTTTTTTTTTTTCTTCCTTATTTGAGGAAAAAGGAGACCAGGTAAGGAAAATAAAGGTAAGGAATACATTAGGGAGAAGACTAGAAATAGAAAGGCAAAAGATGAGGACCTTGAATTCTTGCATCACATAAAGACTGAAAGATCTTTCTAGAATAAGACCACAGTGGCTAAGGAAAAAAAAAATCACATGGCATCAGACTTCAACACAGCAGGGTAATTACATAAACACCTATATTAAAAAGGAAATAAAGGCAAACAGGAGTTATTTTTAAACAAGGCAGGCAGAACCTGTGGACACTACAGTTGCTTTAATAAATCTCCTTCAAATTAATTAACAAATACCATATATCTTTGCGATTCACTTCTGAACTCCACTACAAGGCAATTTCACTGACTCCCTGTATGAAGGGAGGCTCACTTTTACTATATGGTAGAAGACTTCTTGCTACCACTCCAAAGTCTTAATGCAAAGATATTAGAAGAAAATTTGGGAAGTTGATAATGCCAAAGAACCATCTCAAAAGCCTCAAAAATAGTCCTATGTACAATGTTCCAGTTAAAAGCATAAATTGTAAGAAAAGAAAAATGATGGTCTGTATCTTCATGGAAAGGAATCAAAATACTCAACCTTGGTTTTCCCCCTCCTGTCATCCACTGAAAGCTGCAATTTGTCAGTTAATTGCACATGGGGGCAATGCATCTTGACATGATTTTAATACACAGACAAAATATTAATCTTAGAAGGTGTGATTCTGCCAATTTTTAAAACTGAAGTGTTTGCTTGAATTAAAATATTTACAAAAATTGACAGGATTTTCTTCTTAAGCATGCAATAGTTAATGGGTTGAAATATAATTGCCTGTCCTGTTTGAGTTCACAGACATTTGTACAAGTGTCATAGTCATTCACGTGACAATCATCTGCTTTATTATTCCATGAAAAAAAAAAAAAAAAGGCAAACGCTTACAAGATTTTGTTTCCCTGAAACAAATGAAGAATATGTACAGCCAGAAAGACACAAGCAGCTTATGTAGGGAGGCTTAGTAGATCTAAACTTCTCTTCCCTGCTTTCCTTAAATTGTCTTTAACTAAATTATTATAAGGATTTTTGTACTCAATTCAGTTATGGTCAAAAGTGCACTGGCCTGTAAACTCAGGCTTCCTTTCCTCCCACCAGCCATTCGCCTCCCTCTCAGGCACAGAGGAGCTTTATGGCTGTAGGAACCTAAAATATCATCAGTTTATGGGCACATGGATTGGTTTTCATCAGTTCTGCAAGAGAAAGAGAGTACATATGCACACTCTTTGATGGAAAATGTAGCACAACTAAACAGCTTCTTTTTTGTTTTCTCTAATTCCTGTATTTTAATTTCCCAGCTGCTCTTTACAAAGACTTACACGTATAACCATTGCTAGAAAAGTATAGGAAAGTTAATAATTGTTGAAGGGTTACATGAAGAAGATAATTGTCCTATTTCTTGTGAATTGCCAACACTGGTTTTGCTGTGAGGGGGGATTATGGAAAGCAATGGAACGCTCGAGACAGCAAAGTACTGTTACCAAAATAATCTAACAAATGCAAATACAGCTCAGAGTATTAACAAAAGTGTCGAGTCTAAGACTATAGACAGATGTTAGCTTTGGATCCAGCTGTGCCGATCAAAGGCTTTATGCCCCCCAGCTGCTCCTCACTGCCCCCTGCTGAAGTTATTATCCTGAAGATCTGCCAGCAGAGCAGTTCGTGTGAGTGCTCCCTAATTCACTGCAGGCAATATCAGCCAATGTAACCCATACCACCTATTTAAACTATTTAAAATAATCCAGTTGGTTTTGTCTAATGGGAGTGCACTTGCTTGAACCATTCCACTCGCACAACTTCACCCCAGTGAACTCCATAAGAAGAGTCCCATGGTTTTCAACTAGGGCAGTTGCTTTCACTGTGACTTGTCTTTCTAGAGTCTTAGAAAACTATCACTGCTCATTTCCTCCAGTAACTTAAATGAAAGGCATTTCAAAAATTAACTAAGCAAATTAAGCAATGCCTCAGATCTGAATCTTTTGTAATACAATAATGCCCACGGAATTTTCCTACTGAATTACAGACTCACAATAGAATTAAGATTTGAATATAGTGTCAACTGTAGTGATACAAACTCCTACAATTTAAAAAGCATACAGCACGTGATTCAATAGTCATACTGAAACAAACTCCTCCTCTTTTTTTTTCAAGAAAACATAATTAAATATACAAACCGGGTGACATTTTGAACTGCAGGATCCATATCTATTGTGCTATGCCTGTTTTCAGATCTGTGTTTTTGGAATACGGACAAGGAAATCTTTCATATCTATTAAAATAGAAGTCAAAATATTTTTCAATTTTGAATTTGCATGACAATTTTGGGTTATCTTACTTTTGGAAGTATATTTGAAGCTATAAATCATGTTTCTCTACACTATCAAAAAGCACCTACTACTGCATTACACATGTTAAAACATATCTTTAAATAATAAATTACTAATCCTGAACATATTTTCAATTGGATTTCACCCTGCTCTGGTAACTTCTCTCTTGAGGTGACAAACTGGCAGTACCTGAATTCATTACTGCCTGATTAATTATGCTGCTTTCATACAAAGGGGATGGAGACTTCAATCAGAAATCATAACCTTGTACAGTACCTGTGCAGCAGTCTATCAGAATATCAATCCCAGATTTGCGCACCTCCCATTTGCTTTGCAAATTCTTAGTAATTATTTCTCCACTACCTGTCATATAGATTGGCTAAACTGCTTTGGGTTAGATCACTAGAAGAAGATGTTTGAAACGCTGTAGCTCCCGTCAACTGAACTCATATAAGTTAGCAAAAGAGTTGTGAATTGCATCTTCTGCTCTCAAGCTAATTAGCTCCACAACACAATCCAACTCTTTTCCCAAACCAAGTAAATACTGCAGAAATTTGAGGATTATGTGGGGAAGGCAGGAGTGGAGACAATTATATCGGAAATCTCTTTTCTCACACAGCAGAGCACTACCAACATTTCCTATTCTGTTTCTTTAGAAGTGATTTCCTAAAGATAACAAATCGAGCTCCACCTGGCTAGCATTACCTACTTCTAAAGCTTGCCTGTCACCGGAACACACAGATGACCCCAAACATCCCCATAACCAGAAAGCTCCATGGTTTTTGCTTGCTTGCTACTCATGCTTGTTAACATGCAAAGACAAATTAATGTGGTATGAGGCAAGAACCAAGCATATGTGTCTAAAACACATGCTGCATAATTATACTGAGAATGAAAACAAATCAAAGGGATATATGTTCAAATAGTATTTATTGTTCCTTTACATAAAGGAACAAGGAACTTGGCAAGTATTTCTTGTGAATAAAGGCCCATCTTCTCACAAGCATGGGTTGTGAATAGCGATCAACAAGATAAAAACATTTAAAGATAAAGTCAGTGGTAGTGAGCCACAGACAGAGGTAGAGCCAGATTGACAATGGAAGAATTCCCATCACACCGGGCTGCAGCATGGTGCTCTCTATAGATTCATTTAATGCCACTGCACATCAGCATACACACTGAAAGAGACATTTTAGAGAAGTATTTTTAAATGCAAAGTTTGGGATATCTCTTTTTTATACAGATAATACTCAAAGCAGAGTTCTCTCTACAGACTTAGGTCTCTCGTGCTTAGAGTCTGTAACATGCCTGTGTGCTCTGCTGCTAACGGCGATTTAAAGAATTTGCTGTACCTATGGAATTGTATTACGGAGATCCTAGAGGGTATGACTAAAACTTGTTGAAATAAAGTTCTAAGAAAATATATAAACGTAGGTGATTGGTTAGGGTTTGGTTAAGATCAAGGACAGGAGGTACTCCCAAGTCTCTCTCATAACTAACTGCCATTAATAATAAAGGAATAGGGCTGAATTTGGTATCAGGCGGTTACGAGAAAAACAGCAACACATTAAAAACGTTGCCAGACCCACAGGCTTCCCTCACACACTCTGAACCACCCTTGTCCTATGTAAACAAAGACTGCAAGAAGATAGCTTGGATTGTCAGGCTTAGACCATAGGATCTGGCTCTACCTGTAAATAAAATACAGCGACAAAATATCACCACTTTTGTTCTCCACCACTGACGTTATTGTATTACAGTTATAGACACAGGTTGCCACATTCCCCTACAAAATAATGTACCTAGTACTATGCCAAGATGTACAATTATAGAGTGCAAGAAAAGTGAGGAAAAATCTAAAACTCACTTGCAAAAGCAAAGGAAATGAAATAAATTCAAAAAGAGAGTCCTTAATAAATAGTATTATATTTAAATACTTAAAATAATTTGCTGTGTACTATCTCATCTTATTCATTTTCTGTACACAAAACATGATTATCATCACACATCAAATCTAAAAACACAGAAAAACAAGCAATCAGGAAAATTTCGTAAATTATTTAAATCAAGTTGTAATCAAATTATATAACATATTGCTGAAAAATTATTTTAAAGACAAAGCATAAATAATGCTTCTGAGTTTCAAATCTCTGACTGCCTTCTTTTTAATAATAAATTCAAAATTTAACCATGAAAAGAATACCTAAATATATCTGTAAAATAAAAATGAAAAAAGTACGTTTTATGTCATTGATTACTATTAGATTTGATATAATCTAAAAATTTAAAGATAAAAATGTATGTGTTTCAAAGCCATCTATAGAATATATATATTCTATGGATTTATATTCTATAAATTGCAGTAAAGACAACATCTCCTTCGGAACCTTTCTGATTTGGCTGGCTCAACCAATCTGCTATGGCCATTCAACCAGTTAAATAAATTTCTATAATGATTTCACATTTTAGGCTGCCTATCTGCAAGTTCTTACTGTCAACACGAATTACTCTGTATGCTGCAGTTCCTCCATCAATTGAGACAAAGTATGACTGTTGTAGGGCTTTGTTAACATGACATGCTTCTCATATATCTGTATTCCAAATGTCAAGACGATACGGTACAGGCAGCCAGAAGTGCTCCATTATCAGATCTAGAAGAACAATTCACACTAAAGGGCACACCTCAGCATAGGTAGGCAAAGCATTTTCTTTGATATGCAATCTCCAGTTTGGTGTCAATTCTGAACAGGTTCTCCACGTTATGGTGTCTTTCTTTGCCACTGGAGTGTAAGCCGCTTAAGCAGGATTAATGTGACACAGCTTGATTTGTCTGTTTTACGTGATGCTCATTCTAACCAGACATAAGCCAGGTAGCTTTGTCTTGAAGGGAGAGAACAGAGATGGCAGGAAAAGCTATCAGTGGGCTCTTGTTGGTTTTCTTCTGGGGGAAAACTGTATCAGAAATTGCAGCACAAATTAAAATTCTTCAACACATAGCTACTCAAATATACCACCTAAATATTGGGGCTATAAATGTAGGGGACATCCTTAAAAAAGTATGTTTTGCTAAGTTTTATATCATTATGTATTTAAAGAGCAATGACTCTTAACATACAGTTAAGTTAAATAACCGTAAAGTAGATTAAAGATGATTTGCCCTTGTTAATGAATTACACTGAAGTGAGAAGACTGAAGTTAAATTCACCATTTAGGTAAGAAAAGCAGAAATCTATTTTTGCAGAAACTGTAATCAAAGAGATATTGTCACAGGAAGAATCACTAATTACTTTCTCCTACCTACTCACTTAGTACAATTTAACAAATTTGCAACAATATCATGTAGTCCTTATAAAATAAGGGTTGAAATATGTTATATTAAAAAAGTAATTGGTTACGATAGCCACTATGATAAATGGCTTCATAAACAATGTACCAACTTCTAAAAATTGTCTGAAGTTTAGGGAACATTGTGCTTCATCAGAACTACTGTAAAAAACACATTTTGTTTTATACTAACTAGGATTTACTGTTCACCCAGGCTGAACAAGTCAGATTATGCTGCATTATGCTTTTTCTATATGGTACTCCAGAAAAGGAAGTCGCTTATTTATTTTAAACTGATACTAATTACTGCAGCTAAACTAAACACTGAATAATATAAATGACTGGACCATTAACTTTAGATTCTAGTGATATTTAGAAACTTGGAAGTCTTTCTAATATATATATCAAGAATATGTCAACCAAGCAGCACTAAAATATTAAAATATTCATTAAATATCAACTGTCATTAATTCATTAATTACCGCAAACTGACCAGATATCAATTGTTTGAAATGTAGAAAGCACAAGATCTACAGAAAGAAAGATCAGAGTCAACATAAGGAGAACTGTCGTGACTATTACTTTATGACCCTACCCTTCAGTCACACTTTAGTCACCCCTTACCTACTCTAGTCACATCTTGGTGACACTACTTTTCACATTATACCAGAAGAGCTTGATAGAAGAGCCCATTACTGCTGAAGTGATTTGGACATAGATGCATGGCTCGAAAATGCAAATGGGGATCATGCATCAAATCAGAGATCACGCTTTGCAATTGTTCTTGCTTTTAACCACACAATATATCCCAGTACAAGTAAGCTGATCAATTGAATTAATATTTTGCAATACTATGACGTAACTAAGTGAAGATTTAGATTCAAAGTACTCCTTTAAGCAAAGGATTCTTCTTTTGGATTGATAATCAAAAAATGAGACATTCTGAGGTCAATTTATTCCAAAGATGTGATTTTTACTTACAGTTTCTTCAAACAGAGAAAAAAACTTTTTCTATTTTTTTCCCCTTTGGAATTCCTTCAATATCTGTTCTGAATTATTTAACGTACATTATAAAGTGAAAAGGATGTGTCAGCTCTGGACTTTTTCCTAATGTCACTTGCCATTATTGCATTTAGTACCCAAGTAGTTCACCAAAATGCTAGGCAGAGTACTTGCAACCATCAATTAGAGATTTGTTCTGTTAATAAATAAGATAAAAGATAAGTCAACAGCAACATAAAATGCAGCCTTTCTCAGTGCAGGCACAACTGAAAAATAACTACTTCTGATAAAAGAATTTTCTGGCAGTGCTAGTTTTACCAAAAGGCAACAGACTAATGGTTGTCAACTTTTTCCAGGGAAAAAAGTTGAGAAGAAAGTACTGTAAGCATCAATTAGTGGGGACAGGGAAGAGGGAGGCAAACTGAACTGAGACTGCAGTTCATCTAATTCATAAAGAATTGCCTGTAAAGAATTAATTTTGGCTTGGAGATGAGCATCAGGCATATTTTCCAAGTATATATCAGACTGACTTTGCCTTCTATTTTGCAAAAAAAAATTCTTACAAGAAATACTTGATTGTTAGGGCATAAAAATGAATAAAAATAGAAGAAAAACACGGGTGGAGCAAACCTTGCTAGAGAGAGAAAAGGAGGCAACTTCATTTATGGCTTGGGAAATGGCATCATGGACCAGTGATACAGCCTAGGAAAAAATGCCCTCTGCCAACACCACGCCTATGGACAAAGCAAGCTGCAATGCTGCTGTCTTTTTGATCAAGAGAAGAAATCCCATGCCAATGACTTTTTCCCCTGACAGTCTGCTTGTCCTTTTTAATGTTACATGAGAGCACCAGCCTGAATTTCCCTCCCCTCAGAGCTAGTACCACTACCACTGATTAGAGATGCTGGTCTGCCTAGGGGTACTCACTTCTTTGGCCAAGGCTGTTTAACCTGTTGTGCGCCTTTTATTCCCTACCTCCTCTTTTAGAGATGAGGACTTTGCTTTTTTTTCTTTTAAATGGATCCCAGACTCTGCTCATTCTCCTAACAGAGTTTCCTCTAAATTGTTCAGTAATTGGTCTGTCATACAGAGGCTCATCTCTCCTTATGCTCCTGGCTCTTCCACAGACTGCTATGCTCAAAAGACTGGAGAAATCTTTTATTGATAATTACAGCATGGCCCAACACTATTTTCATGCAGATAAGATAATATTTATGACATATTCCATTTCCTCAAACACAGTTACTGAAAAATCTCGTGATTCTCCTCAATCCCCTTCCACATACAGCACTTCTGTTCTTTGCCCTTCTGCTTGCCGAAACAATTATTGTTCCAAAAGTGCTGCAAACAAATAAGACAACAACAAAATAGGAGTGGAAATGGGTCTGCTGCACCACCATCATCTTCCACCTAGCTAAGTAGCAGGCCCTGCTGTCTGCAAAGGGGATGACCCTGGGATGAATGAGGCCGAGACTTTCTGACGTGGCCCACGGCTCAGGAGTATGATTCCTAAGGACCTGGACTCTTCAGTGACCACGGGTTTACAAATCTGCAGTCCTTGCAGTAGTTTTATTTAAGCAGTTTTAGTCAGCTATGTGAAATTTATGTGTGTGTTTGTGTGTATTCTCTTGCACCAGTTTAGATTATGCATGGAATTGACATAAACCAAATAAACTGTTTTAAATCAAGGTATAGCTAACACTGGATAAGCATGAAGTGTTAGCAATTAAAAAAGGCATAAAAATGATACCTTTATTAAATCCATGCAACTTTGATTCAAATCAGCGTAACTTCATATAGACCAAAAATGCTCGTTTAGAGGTTAGGGAAGACAGTTTGACAACTTCAGAATTTTTTACATTAAAGTCTCTAATTTAGACTTTTTTTTTTTAAAAAAAAAAAAAAAAACCTTTAGTTGCTCCATTTTTAACTTGTCCACTTTTCTTTCCGATTGTCTCTCCCACTGTATATTAAAAGAGGGTTTTAAAAGCACACCGAGGTCGAGGAGCTGCGATTTGCAGGGCTGCACAATGCCCTTCCCTTCCCATTGCACCTCCCCTGCAGCAACTGGCTGCAAGCCTGTAACTTGAAGGCAAGCAGTAACTTAGTAACTAATAAATAAGGAGTATACCACTAAAGTAAACAGTACCCTAGCTATAATTAGCTAGCACAGACAAGCTGCTGGTGGTAGATGTCTCTCTGAGTTGCCTCGGGCCCTCTCCAGCCCAACTCCCCCACAGAATCCCTTTAACCAGCATGCTCCTGTTTGACTCCAGGCAAAACAAAAACAAAAAACCCTTTTTTCCTAGTCACTCACTAGAACAGACTATGTAACAAAAGGAACATGAAGACGAAGATCCCACTATCAGATATTTTTACTGTATTAATTCTTTGAAAGCAAAATACAGTTTACAATATTCAAGACAACTTTCTAAAACTGCATTTAATATATACTGATGGTCAAAGAAAGTGAGACTTTTCATATGTGTGCAATATGCTTATCTCCATAAAGAAAAGCTTGTTTTTACCACTGTAGAAACAGAGCACTTAAAATCTGTTACAAATTATGGGTTAGCAGAGTTGCTGCAGCAGACAACACACACTAGGATGGAGAGGAACCCTGACATACACCAGGATCCAGCCAAAGCTACAGCACGCAAATAATGCTCTACACAAGGCACGCTACTAACTTCAAACAAACTAACTCCTTTGGTCCAAGTTAAGCATGAGCACAAGTCTTTGCAGTTTGAAGCTCAAGCGTTTACCTTCTTGTGAAGGTGGCCTGATAGGACCCATTTTACCATCTCTCTCTTATGAAAAGGCAATGTGCAAAATACCCTGTTAACCTAAACCAGCAAACAGTTCTCAATACAGAAGAAAAGTCAGCTTTTCTTCGCCCTCTAAGTTGAGCCAATGTTTTGAATTTTATGACAATAAATTTTAGAAAGCCAAGTTCCAAAAGAAGAATACAGGTGGTAGCAGACTGGTCAGCATATACAAAAAGTAGAGTAAACATTAATAGCCTAACTAGATGAGTGTTTGCTCAGAATATCCTCTTACAGTACCATAATACATTTATACTAAAAATACATCATGTTCATTAACCAATAATAAATTTACCTATGTCACAAACTGCTGATACTATGTCATTTTGTAATGATGTAATTTACAAAATCTGCAGTAGGGACCTGCCTATGAAATTGCTGCAGAAATATATGTGAATAAGAAATACTCTCAGACTAATAAAGAAGCTATTCAGATTTCAAATATAATCTTGGACATGTGATATAAGGTTAAAGGAAACCATGAAAGACCTGTCTTCTTTCTCATACACTGAACTTTTTTTAATAGAACCAAACTACTTAAAATGAAGGGGCAAATTTTACTGCATCTAGTAAAATCACGAATTCTAAAATAAATGTTTAATTGTCAGGTTAATTTTTAAAAACTTTTATCTTGCTTATCAACAGAAAAATCAATAGAAGATGACATTCCACTGAAATCTAATACCTCATGATGTTATGGCACCAAGATCCATTTTAGTAGTTTTTTCTCATACAGACATAATATTTTCAAGCAAGAGAAACTTGTCAGATTTATCTAAGCTGTTTTCACTGTATCTTGTATAAGGGAAAGTAGAAAAGACTCTTATGTAGCTTTGATTATCCTTGAGAATCTCTGAAGGATTCAAGAGGCAAGAGAAGTAAAGATTACAGATACTGTTGCTAGAAAAGAGAACTCAGACAGTGGTTGGGTTCTATAATTTACATCAGGCAAAATAACCCAAGCTCTGTTCCGTACTTCCAGATAAAGTGCTTACATTAGAAGTCAGCAACAGGATTACCTTGAAGCTCAAAGCCTGTTCGCCTAAGGGTTCAGAAGGAACCTTATGTTAAATGCTCTTATCCCAACTATCATTCTTGGTACGACCAAGATACTACTACATCTGCTTTAAAAAAAAAAAAT
>JAUBOD010000907.1:4381243-4396115 GCA_032353885.1 Nothura maculosa
ACTGTGTAACCGCAGTCTCCAACCATGGTTGCACTTTTGGTACTAGTGTTATTTGATGACATCTTATCCCTGCTCAACCACATCACTCTCATTTTTTGGAAAACAATATATGTCACATACTCTAAACTATAAACTAGTATGTCTGTATGTCTGCATGGAGAAACGAATAAAACAAAGAGGCTGTACCACTGAAAAGTAATCTCTTCTCCCAAAGCAACCATATTCCAACTCTCCAAGCAAAAGTAGTCCTGAAAACCAGTTACACTGATAGGGAAGAGGCATCTTATTGGTAAGGTCTTGTCATTTAAGTCAATCCTGCTGTTAGAAAAAAAGGCCTATTTAACAACAGCCTAAAAAGATGCCATGATGCCCAAATGGGCCGACAATGTGACACAGACAGCCAGGAAAGACTCTTGGCTGAAAAATACTTGCCATTATGAGCACAATCTTCTTTCCATTTCATAAAGACTGTAAAAACGGTTCCTGTGTACTCAACAAACAATACTCAATTGTAGAATTACCCATCCTTTCCATCAACCTTTTCTATTAAGCAAAATAACCATGAGTACTTCTCAACTGACCAACTGCTAAGATCAGAAGAGTATTATTAAAAAGATGCAATTTCCCCAAGAGAAACTCTGAGTTCATATTTCATTTGAACCAAGAAGTTGCACTGAAACTGAACACTTCTCATGGAAAAAATGGTCAAAATAAACAAGTAAAATATCAAGAGTTGGTTTGGGCAGGGGGAATCTGAAAAATGGGGGGACAGGCCAATTTTTAAGTGCTATCTCATTGGACCAGCATACATGTAGTATCCCAGCTGCAACATAAACAGACATATATGTCAAGAAAGATTAATTAGGAGACTGGCAACTTGAATGACACAAACTAGAAGGTTTTTGACAAAAGAGGGAAGGCCAGGAAAGCTCTTGCCAAGTTGGAACTTGCTCACAGATATCAGCTGCAGGGACTTAGCTCTAATTCTTCAGCACTGACCTTAGCAAATGAGGAAGACAACTCAGATAAAAGCCACCCGAAATGGGAAATGAAAGGTTTTTTGGGACTAGTTAGCATTTAGCCACATTTCAGTTAGTTATTCAAAATAAAATACTTGCATTTTCCTCAGAATAGAGGGTATATGACACGGAGTATTATTTTGACTACTACTGCGTAGGCAGATTTAGCAGAAACAGAAGCAGCCCATGTGCATTTGTGCTCTACAAAGAGTTCTCCAAGCTAGTGCGACCACGTCACCATAGTCATTCGCCTTGTCTAATATCTCCTGCTTTTGAGGATAATGCATGGCACTGTGTACAATTGCTACTATTTCTTCTTCTAAGATACGAGGAGAGTTGCCCTAGCAAATCTGATTCTACTCCACAGCATAGTTTACTCTGGAGCATGGAATTAAGCAGGATTAAAAGTCATCTTTGCAGTGGTAGGGGGCACTAGTTAGGCATTCTGCAAAATGATTTGACACACACCAGTCAAAAATACCCAGTCACTGATACTAAACCAAGCTCTCATTCTAAACCATAAGCAACACTACACTTTTGTGCTTTTTTTCCCCAAATATTTCTTCATATTCTACTGGCATTCTTTTTTCCTCCTTTCGATTTTGCAGATAAGTCTGTCTAAAAGATGGTAAGCACTTTCAGAAAGAACCACAAACTTTAGGTTTGACTTTTGTTTTAAAATAACTCTTTAAATATCCATTGAACAATAACACTTGGAAACATAACTATGAAGAGTTATTCTAACTGCAGCAAAATAAAATAAACTGGACTTTTCTTCCTTTTAATTCATGTAACCCTTTCCAAGTTACACAGTTGACAAAGAAATCAGGTCACAGCACCTCTAGTTATTACTAGTGGGTTTGAATTAATCATTTCTCTTATTGTGCATATAGACACATACCTCTCCCATGGTAAGCAGCCCAGGCGAATCCAGCTTCCGCTTCTTCCGAGGACCAATAGCTGCCAGTGCAGTTAGATTGGCATCCCTCTGCCTCATCTGTGCAAGTTCTTGTTGCTGCATCTGTTACAGAGAAAAAAAATACATGTTTAGATTTTATTCTGCTTTTATTTCAAAAAACTATTCCCCAGCTCAAGCATGCAGCTTTGCGGTAGAATAATAAGGAAGTTACAAGTCTGCTTTGTTTCCAGAGGATTTCTGTTTCCATACACTTAAGTTGTTTTCAAAAGCTTCATCTTTATCCTTAAAAACTGCTTTAGACATTAAATACTGTAATACTAGTTATATATCTTCATTATAAGTACTTCAGTGTAATAGCATAAGTACCAGTTGAAATTCACAAAAAATACAATGCTTCAAAGATTGTCTTTCCTTTAAGATTCTCAAGTTTATTTTGAATATTCAACTATGCTTGGTATTTGCATTTGGAAAATCATTTAAAAAATGAATTAATGTTTGAAAAACTGTTTTATGTTTCCCCACATTTTTATGGTATTTTACAATTTCAGATGCCATAATTTCACTACCAAAACGGATACAAACATATATCTCATTTATTTATAGGATATAAGAATTTCCTAAATAGAAAAACTAAATGTGGAATAATATCTAAATAATAGTGCAAAGGTCCATACATATTTCCCTTTGCCAACTCATATTAGGTTTTTAGCTCAAATATCTTTGGCTCTCTTCCAGATTAAATGCCAGTTAGACAGACCTGCCCGCTTACCCTTTCAAGGTAGATAGCAACAGTGGTGAGCTCTAATCATTTACAAAGGTCATGATCGGAAGCTAGCCCGTAAGCAGTCATTTAAAATTCGATTGATCCCTATTTGTAGTCAGGGAAAGAAAATGGACATTTCAGCTGTATTGTAATTATGAGGCTTCAAGGCAACTGTAAATAGATGTGCAAATCCAGATACCGGCAAATACCTTGGAGAAGAAATTATTACTATAGTATAACTTATAGCCAGGAAAGGTTGAAGATAAAACTGCATATAAAAAAAGATCAATCATCTTTTTGCTAATTTGCCATGCTTGCCAGCCTATAAGGGTTATCACAATTATCAGAAGTCTGATGAATATTTAAGCTATGGCCAACTGGCTTAGAGTGATCTCAGACAAAGTTGTAAAGTGGAAGGCTTCATGGAATAAGAAATTTTGCACGAGAGAAGTTTTAGTTTCCTGAGTGGTTAAAGTTAGAAATGTAGTGTGACAGGTAACTGGTATAATACAAAGGTTATTATATGAATATTCTCTCCACAGTTATCATTTTCAAACCAATAGTAACCAGTAATCTAATACTTGCTTGGCCCATTGTACTACCTCTACTACAGTGTCCAGCAATTGTTTCAAAATGTCATGTATACACATCTGAAGAATTGCTGTAGGAACAATACTATTTACATTTTTTACTGTACCAATAGCATTTGACACAAGAATTTTTTTGGTGCCTGTATTTAACATAAAAACAACAAAAGAAGGTGGAGTCATTGTTTTAAAAAAGCAAAACTAAGACATGTTCACAATATTTGTGTTGTTTTCTCTAAGCCATTACTTGGATATATACACATCTAGATATTTCTCTGTATCTGTACATAAATACATATGTCAATTCCTATGTATATGCCACGTGTGTGTGTGTATTAGACATTTAGGTATTCAGAAAGGTTCCATTAAGAAGACCATCTCTATGTCCATCCGAAATATCAATATTAAATCTAAATAGTTAAATTTAATAACTTCTAAATCGCAAGAATGGATTTATTAACAAAATGCTTTGTAAAAACTTTTTCAACAGAAACTCAATATTTGATTTCTTACAGAATAAAACTCCCAAATCCATTATTCAAATTTGCACTGTAATAAAAAAAAAAAGAGTGAAGATTATTTTCCTCTTTTCTATAGGATCAAGTTAAACCAAGATGAAATTCAAGGAAGAGTTACAGATAGGAATTCTATAGATTTGTTCAAGACAGATATCTGGTTTTGAGAGACAATCACAAAATGAAAGCTTGATACTTCATAGGAAAACTCACAGATCTTAAGTCAAATGTGTTTTTCACTCCTGAAAATTAAATTGCCTCACTGTGCCTGTAATCTGTACTGTAAACAGAGAATTCTTCTTCTTCAGTGAACACAAAAGTGAATGTCCCAGGAGAAATACATCTGCTAATGTTAACTATGCAAACACTGATGTGCATTTCACTTGCTGAGCAGGATGTTTAGGGAGTGATAAAAACTAGAAATTTAGACTCTATAAACATAATCTGTGAAGGGATAATATTTCAATATTTAACATAAAATACTAAACCACTCAATCATAGCAGTATTTTAATAGTCAAGGTCTACCTATTTTCCTGCTACCAAATCATTAAAATAAAAAGCTATTTATTCTAGAATTACTTTTTGAGGTGTATCTTGTACATTTTTTTTCAAGAATTACAAGTATTATTACTTCCCAAATTAATTAGCTCATTCTACATCTGTGTTATTATTAAAGCAGTAATCGGGTCTTCACAGAAAACAAAACAATTACACAGATTTTATGAAGCACAAATGCATCTATAGAAAAAATCTCAAGGAAGAATTTAGATACTCAATTTTACAAGGGAAATTTTGCCACATATCTGAAGAAATTCTTCAGCAATACCGAAAGAGAAAAAAATATTAGTGAGAGGGAAACAGAAGTGACACTGGTATAACAGAAGTGGGAGTTGGTGCCACGGTAGCAGCCCAGCTTTGGAACGGTGCAGCGGGGCTGGGGATTGTCACGCAAGTTATGAGAAGATGAACGTTTGATGAAGAGGGCCCTTTTTTTACACTATAGTAAGAGAAATTTCCATCATGCTCAGAAAGTAGGATTGCAACTGGGCACCAGGAATTCCACCCATTCAAGGCAACACACCAAAGCCTTCAAAAACAAAATGGAGAGGAAAGAGTGACATCCCATGGGAGAGAGTCTCTAAAGAAACACAGAAATAGCACATCTGGTGCTAAGAAACTTATTCAAAGTAGCCAAAGTCAAAAAGTGTATAATTGTGCTGTATCAGAGAAGTTTTACATTATTATAACAGTAAAGCCAACACTGAACACATCCTGTGAGATTTTTAAACACTCATAGTTCTGCTAAATCACATCTAATTCTCTTCAATGCAAATGCCACCCTTCCACAAAAGCTCTCCCATAGCTAAATAAAACCTCCAAACCTTGGTTGCACTGGCTATATATCTGTTCAAAAGAGATCAAGAATTTACTGTACTGGAAAAGGTGCCTTTTTTTTTTTTATTCTTTCCCCCACACCTTTACAAACAGTTGAAAATTATTGTGCACTGTTTGAAAAAAATCACCCCTGAGCAAAGACTAAGCTAGGAACATTTCAGCCCCCGAGGTGAATGTTTCCTAAAATAATGAACGTCTGAATACTGTTCTGGAACCTTAACTGAGGTAACTTTTGACGAGGTGTTTTTCCTGCAATAGACTCATACTGATTATTATTCCTAATTTCATTATGTTCTAAAACTTTAGTTGGATTTTCCTTCAACACTTGTTCCTTTGCTGTTGAGATAATATGTTAGGCTTCTGATACAGAAAATGTGACTCCTTTTCCACTAGTTGCTTGGACTAACTTTTAAGAGCTGCTCTTAACTTCTTGTCAGTCGTGTATGTACTTGTTTGGTTAGGTTTTTTGTTTTCTAAGTACAGTAACTACTGAAGCTTAACTTCAGTTCATTTATTTCTGCAACTCTGCCAAACAACTCTTAAGCTACAGGTTCCTTTCTCTAATAACATAACGTATCCTTCACATATCCTTCAGATTCCTTTAAGAGTTCTACAGCACTGGGTTGTAGAAGCTTAGTGCTTCCTTCCAATAATCTTATTCATACAATTTCTTCAAAATCTGCTCTTGAAATGCCAGTACATTTTATCTGGTTTTGGTTAAACTGTTCCTCAAAACTCAAGAACAACAAATTTCTGACCTTATTTTGGAGAAATCCAACAGCAGACATTTCCAGATATTCTCAAATCATCTTTCATAATAAATTAAACATACTCATGCAAGCAAGAAGACCGAGGGAATGGTAAGAATATCACACACACAAAGCTTGACAGATTACCCACAGGATCTTGAGCCAAGGTGCAAGCCACAGGAGAATATCCTTGCTCTTGAGGAGTTCCCAAGAAAGATTGGTTAAGATCCCTTCCCAGGCCCTGTGAGAGTCTAAATGGGGGTTACTTCCTGAGAATCCCCTCAGATGTTCTGCTCTCCCTCTGGATTACATCACTATGTGGGGCTCTGAAAATGATGCTTTAATAAAGATTGTGGAACATAAAACAGTGAAAATCCATGTGAGTGTGCGTCATGGCTAGAGCTACGGACTAGTTAAGAAGAGTTGTGTTTTTAGTCACTGCTCTAGTTTCAGTCACTAGTAACTGGGGTGGGAGGGAGAGAATGGGATGAAAACTCAAATGAGGAAACACGTTTTGCTTTTTAAAAAGTCATGCACTGGAAAATATGAGAGTCAGATGAACATCACGACCAAGCTTTCTCCCAGCTCCCCACACTTGGAGCCCAAGTGCACACAGCAATTCTAGCACCTATGTCACTTACTGTAAGACAGCGTTCAGGGTTCCACTAGAATGTGCATCAGCTGTTCTATTTTTTCCAGATATCCAACTATCTCTGAAGCTAATATTTTAATAAATAACATTTAAGTTATTATATGTATCTGGGCAGTACAATGGCTACTTGCATATGGCTGCTGTCCTCACTAGTATTACAACAGTCCAATTAAGAATTTTATCTGTGTGATCTTTTCTAAGCATTATGACTTTTTTAGTAGTATAGCACAGCCTTTTATTACTATTTCTACTACATCTCCTATATGCAATTGAAATCTGAAATCACTATGAACTAGTACATCAAAACTTCATAAAAATGTTCTTGTTTAGTATGCCAATGCAGTCAACTGAAGACTGAGACATGTAGGATGATCCTGACTTCAGGAAAATTTATGGAGAGAGGAAGCCACATCATAAAACCTCAGAACTATAGGAAATGTTTTCCCCATTTTTAAAAATAAATATTTCTGATGCTATCTAAAATTTCTCTGCCTATATGCCATCACTGTAAAACTTAAAGATGGCAGAAACAAAGTACATTTAAAATACTAAATAACAAATTCTGGTAAGAGGTTTCATTAACTAGAGTATTCAAAAAATGTCCAGATTTTGGTACCAGCCCTCTACCATTCTTGGGGGAAATTTGCATCTTTAAACTGCCAGTCTCATTTGAGGAAATGAGGAAAATGTGGCAATCTCCTAAAAATCATTTGGCTGTAATAAGTAATTTTAATCAAATAGTTAGAGAGAATGTCATTGAAGTTAATTTCTAAAGTGTTATAAACAGATGGGAAATGGGTAGTGTAGAGAATGGTTGTGCACTTTTAATGCAATATCCTTTTTTTTGCAGTCTGGATCATGGTTTGATCAAGTCTAAGTGACATGACAAAAACAATTTTAATTTATTCTGAACCTATATTCAACTTAAGAATACACAATATAGCAAGTATGCTACTCTGCTCAAAAGCCAGATTTGAGGCAAAGCAACGTGAGGAACAGAACTAGCCAGACACAGACACCCACCTTCTCCCCGTTGTGGGGGTAGCACTGGGGGCTCACTTGCAAAATGGAAGTTCCTCCGGGGATGCAAAACAAGCTTGGAATTTAAATAATCTACATCTTCCCTATTTTAGATTTAACTATAGAAAAACCGCTACTGCTCATTTCTCCTGCAGATCAAGGGAACAAAATACCAGTGTGAGGACGAAATATTTCAAGCAATTTTTCACACACTGACAAGTAGTAAATTAGGGAATCTTGTAAGTACAATACAGTAGTCATCCCCTTCTATTGATCACATATAATTTACATCTTACAAAGATGTGAATTCTTGCATTCTCACTCCACAAGGAAAATCTCAATGATTTATTCATTTCAAATAAAAAATAGAAGGTAGATGAGAAGAATTACTTCACAGGCTGTAGCTTTCTCAGGGCACTAGTGCTAGGCTCTTCTTTCGCACTGCCCGAAGGGCCTTTGTGTGCAAGTCCCTCTAATTAACAAGGTGAATCATGCAGCAGTTCCCTAATTAGTGAACATGACAAGCCAATGGAAACAAGCAGACAGACCTGGCGTACAGATATGGTCAACAAAAGGCACAGCAATGTGCCATTAAAAAAATGTCTATTACATGCAAATAAACTACAGAAAATAAGAGAACTACCATAATACCTAATTTTCTTTTTCATGCTTTATACTTGTATCTCGTTTATTGCAGACATAAATAACGACACAATAAATCTAGGTTTCCAACTGCAAGTAACACCACCGCTCCAAAATCAAAGAGTAGCAATCTTACATGAATGAGCGCCTGCTTAAGAGGCATTATTTGTTTTCTCTCTTGGTTTTCAGCTTTAAAGAACAATAGTTACATTGAGACTAACATTTTAAGAATTTTCCAATTCTTAAATTTTTAATCCTTTATCATTAATGGAGGAAATGACTATCGTAGTTGCACTTTTGTTCAGCTTTGCATTGTAAAAATGTCTATATTCCTAAAACGTAATAATTTCTAACTTTTGTACAGAATGATAAATAATACAAGAATAAATTATCAAAGATTGAAATTTGCATTAAAAAACATATATCCTAAAATATACCTCCTTACATTCACCTTTTCAAGTAAAATATTTTTTGGTCTTTCACTTTTCCCTCTCTTTTTCCCACAAATGCTCTGTTTCAAAAACAATACATGAGATTTCAATTTTGTTTCCACTTATTTCAATTTAAGCTTTTGATTTATAATTTTATGATCCTACAAGATATTGGGAGATTAAAACGTATGTCACCAACAGCAGAATATAATTCTTCACAGAAAAAGATATTCTTTAATATCTATTCTTTAGCATATTATAGCAAGTGAGCAAAATTACACATCTTCCCCTCATGACGGCTTCTTCTTCCTAACCAGCTTGAAAACAAGTATTTTCTGATTTTCTTCCTTTAACTGGCTAATATCTCCTTACCTTCCAAGATTGATATTCAAAACACTGATGTCTAGAAAACACTTGTGCTTCTGATCACTGCAGATTTAAAAATATGGCATTTAAATACTGATCCTTAAGCAGCGATGGTTCTACATGCCTTAAAATGCTCTTTTTTTCAGCTATAAAATTGAAGAATACTTAACGATATTCTATCACGAAACTGATTAACTCACTGCTGCTTCAAAGCAGATTTAAATTCCATGGAAATTTTCACAATAAAAAAACATTGAAAATCATGACTCAAAAGCGGAAGTCACTACAAGCTACATGTTCTTTTTTTTTTTCCTTTATACATGTCAACTTCCCCTAAGTTTTCCCAGATTCCACTGAGCACAATGATGCTTAGGATGGTGCAGAGCAGCTTTAAACACAGACCAAGATGTAGCCTCTTTCAAGATCAAGGCACAATGGATAATCTGCTAACAACTGAACTATGATCTGCCATATGCACAGAGGAAGTATTCGGCAAACAACCTGTCACAAATGCTTATTGTTTCAGTAACCAATTCAAAGTATTTTGCTTTATAAAATGCATTACAAACTCTAGCATGCATATATATATATATATATATATATATATATAAATTAAAAATTAAAAAAATTAAACACAAATGTAGTTAAACGCAAAATTGCTGCTGTTGCAAAAAAAAGATTTGCTGAATTAGAAAGCTTAGCTGCTTCTTTTCACCTTAAATAAGGCAATCTGTGTAAGGAGTCTTGAAAAATAAGCTAAATATGCTAACACAGAAACTAATTTAAAAATAGTAATAAAAATTTGAGTTGTTTTTTTTCAACAAACTGTACACGTGAAGATCATTTTACTTACACAATTAGAAAAATATTTTGCATGTAGTAAGTATTTTAAATTTAGATGACAACAGTAAGTTATAATAGTCTGTAAAGTAGTGTTTTGATAAAAGATTATCTCTGATACTAGAGGGGCCATTTCTATTCTATTTCAAATACTGCTCAACTGAAGTCAGTTGAGTATGCTCTGGTGTTACAACAGAATGACAGAGAAGAATTCAATTTCCAGTAATTCAAATGTTACAAACAGATATTTGTAAGTGACAGACAGGAGACAAATGCACTATGAGGCAAACAAGGCAAAAATAATAGTCTCTTAAGCAAAACATTCAGGTCACTCAATTATTCACTACATGCTCTACTCTGCTTAGCATTTCCGAGCGATGACAAGGATTTCTTCTCCGCTCGAATGTCAGGTTGGAGGATTTTGTTTTGCAAAGTTCAGTTTACTCTCTCTGTTCAGTCTACCATCTCTCTGTATGGATAGCTGGGTAGATGAGCATTATTTCCTCAGGAATTTTACTTGAGCATATCAGGGAAAGTGACCTGAGGATATTTATGAAATGTGTACTTTTTAAATTTCAGAGGTATAATTGAGATCACAGAAATCTTCATATTATACAATCATCATAGAATCACACAAAATGAGAAATCTAAGAAAATAAACATTTTATATAATAGAACAATGTACAAGATATTTAAGCATGTAATAAAATTGCTCTCCATTCAAAACAAAAAAAAATAGAGAACAATGTCACATATGCCAGGAACTGCGCCTCCCTGAACTGATACTCATAACTGCACACACAAAAGCTTAACTTAACAGCAAAGAATATTTTATCTCTATATATCTCTATATAAATCACAATTTGACTAAACTAGGATTAACAGCTAAATTTTCAGAAAATCGTCAAAGATGCTCTCATTTCCACACATTACCTTTTCCTATGTGAGGTAATATCTCTCGCACAATCTTGGAGCCTAATTTGATGACCATACCCTAAAATAAGGTACATGTTTGTTACCTGAGACTAAACCAGTGAAGTCTAAAGGACCAGCTACTTCTGTAGCTTCGCATTTTGTAGGTGTTTTCCATTCAAGTTAGAGGTCTATACCTCTATATCTTGACTTCAACTCAGAATATTAAAAAGGTAGAAGAGCTAAAATATGCTAACATTTACAGCATAACCTAGGGACAATTTATATTCCTGCTCAGAAGGGAAGAAAACATCATCTATACTTATGTTTTCTAATGCATATTAGTAGTAAACCACAGTTTTCCTGAAGCTTTCCTTGCTTAAGAAGGAAAAGCCAGTGGCTGCTAACAAGACCACTGCTCAAACAGCACCCGGTTTTGCTGAACAGCACACTTGCTGAGCTTCAAAATATGAAGTTTCAAAACAGCTGAAAGTACTTTGGTTAAAGAATTAAGCTGTAGCTTAGACAGTGAAGTAGCAATGTATATTCAACCATTATCTGTGATTTTTTTAAGCATTACCTGTCACAGTAAAACTCAGCAGATAACTCTATGTACGCGACACTCACCCTATACCAGGGATACTGTCTCACTTCTCCTTTCCTGGCAAATGTCCATTAGAGGCACAAAGTGTTGGGCTGACTCAAGACTAAGCCCTCCTTATGAAAATAGAAATTATACTTTTCCAAAAATTTAAGCACTGTCCTAAAAAATTGCTTCAAACCAAAATGAAAAGCACCATACTGTTATCATTATGAGTGGCAGTAGCGGATTTTATTTCCACTGTGAAAAGAGGGGAAAAATGTTTTGTTTGAACAGTATGTTGAGCAGTATCTCATTATTTAATTAATGTAACTACTCAACTACCAGTAGACTCACAGGCTGAGACAAAATATTCTTAATTAAAAGGTTGAAACATAGGAAACGGAAGCAAATACACCTTTTATTACAGCTTAACTGCCTGGTATGTAGCTTACTAGAAAGCTATATGGATAAATATATATCCAAACAGAAATGTTTAGTATTTATCTAGTCAAAATAGGCACTTTTTACCCGACTGCTGACTGTACTAAAAATGCAGTAGGTTAAAATGTATGTTATCAAACTATGTGACACTGACAACAAAGCTACCAGTCACATATTGCTCCAAACACAGACATACATACGTAAGGACATAAACTAATCGTCACATCTTAACACACACACTGACAGACAGGAGCTGCTCAAGAACTTCCTGGGAAAAGAGTATAGCTTTACAACACTGATTTATAGAATCAGATTACTTCTTCACAACAATTGTGCAATCTGTTAAATAAAACATTCAAGAGGTGTGCGAAAATTAATGTCTTGTATATTTCATAAATTACAGAAGTATTATACGCACATATTTCAACTCTCTCAAAAACGTAGTCGCAAAGAAGTTTCAAATTACCCTTTAAAACATTTTTACCACCACTGGTCCAACCCCAGCTTTAACTTTACTCTTAGGAACTCTTTCATCTCGCACTAACAGGCTCGAAGCGGAGCCCAGTTTTTAAGCAGTGCAGCATGTCCTACTAGGCGCGAATGGCAGAGCCACATCCTCCTGATGTCAACCACAGAGCACACAGCGACCCTCGCACACTGTAACAGGCCAGGAGAGGGGCAGGCGTGGGGACCGCAGCGAGATGTTTCTTTGTGGGTCTCGCACAAAAGAAGAGCCTGAAGATTTGTCAGCGGGAGGCGCGCAGCTGATTGCTGATGGCCAGCTGCCTGCTGCCGGTGCAATGTGCAGCGCCCAGACTGAGTGGGCAGAGGAACAGAAGATTTACTAGGTGCGTCCCAGCGCCCCTGGGTTCTGCCATGTGACTCGGAGCGCCCCGAGGAGCTGGGGGCAGATGAAAGCTGGCAGCTGTGTGCAGCCCCGGGCGCCGCGAGGCTGCCAAGCAGGGCTTGCAAACATGTTAGCTCAGCGGCAGAATTAAAACCCTCATTCGGGTTTATTTTGGAGCAAGGAACCAATGTGCATGCAGAGGAGGGGGGAAAACCTGCCCTGCAGGCTCCAGCCTCCGTACACCTTGACCTCCCCATGTAAGCTGCTCTACGGCGGGGCAGGCTTGACTAAGGGACCAAAACATCCAATCATTTATAATGTTGTCCAAGCAACCTATTCAGCTTCTGACAACCAGACGTGGGTGACATTTGCTGCCCTCTACTTATTAAATAGGCAATATTCTAAAGTCTAAAGCACTATTATTTTGCCAGATCAGCATGGCAGTAAATCTGTTGCAGAGCTCATAGAAAACAGTTATGTACTTATGTGATTTTTTCCACATTTGTGCCTTGTTCCAAATGAACCCTTTTTCTTTTTTTTTTATTTTTATTTTTTAGCTGTGCCAGAGTGTTTCTAGCAGTATGTTCCTATCTGAGCAGGGCATGTAATTAGATAAAACAGCACCGAGGCAGAAGGAAAACTGGAAACTCTGTCTTGACATATTTCTTACAGAAACTGATCTGATACATATATATACACACACACACACACACACATACACACACACACATACATATATATATATGAGTGCATGTGTGTCGTGTGTGCATATTTATTTATGTTTTTTAAAACTGCCTGGGAGAAGGAAGCAAGTTGCATGCATTCCTTGCCTCACCACCTCTCAGGGAACCTTTGGATGCAATCATTGCTACCGAGCAGAGACAAAGCCAAACCATATTTATCTCAAATTCTGACCACAAACGCAGAAACAAGTCATTTCCTTATCTTTTAATTGACCTCACTCATCTGGGAACCCCAAAGTTTGTATGATAGGTGGGTTACCAGCTACCACTCGTTTCACAGCACTTCAAAATCCAGAAGCAGCACCCCCTATACCGCCTTACAGAAAGAAATCTGACAGGCATCTGAGGGCATAAAAATTCTTTTGTTTCTTTCTCTAGTGGAAAAGAAAGATACTACTTATTTTTTTTCCATATGAAAAAGTTCCTGATAGAATATTTTGGTGAGATTTAGAAAAGGTGTGTCCAATTTTATTCTAAAATTTCTTCACACAAAAAAACCCTCACACGTTCCGAAAACTCCTATTTAAGTAGTCCTGTCACTGTATCATGAGCCAATGACCATCTATTAAGCAGAGCTCCATTGGAGTGTGTGCGATCTGGAAGATAATGTAACTGGCAGATAGATTTCTTCTCTCCCACCTCCTTTCAGTTTACAAAAATTAGAGCAGAATTAGAGCAGAAAGTTAGAGCAGAATTTGTAACAGCTACTGCTCTTTGAGAAATACCCATAAAAATCATGTTTTAAAGCAAATTCCAATTTGAAAACGTGTCTTCTTCACTGGTTTTGCTTGTCCATTTGCGTTCATAATTACTTTTCTTTTTTTTTGAAAGTTGTGAATATAAATAATAAACCAGAAAAATAAAACTAACTTTTACAAAGGGGCACAACTCTTTCTTGTTTAATGTCCCCACATTGTCTTTCAATATCAGCCCTGGACGGAAACTTCTTGATAACAAGCATACAGTGTCAGTGTATTCCGCTTGCTTACATAGCTGCTAACGCCTCAGACAGCACTGTATTAGTACAGATACACTGACACACAAAACTTAAAGAAATTACAGTGTCACTGTGCTAATTTGAAGGCTGCTATCATCCAGCTGTGTCTTCTAGAATGATTTTACCTTGGCAGACGTAAGACATCAGCTAAACAACCAACCATGCTCAACACTCCAGCCATCACTGCTGATTTGCCAGAGAATGGAAAAGGGGGAAAAATGGCTTTCTGACAAAAACAACCAATTGTACTCTTATTTAATTTATAAAGTAGTTGTATAATCTATTATTTTGGGCTATTGATGTCATATTCAACAGTCACATTTTGTTCTGCTCTACTCTTTCCAAAGTATGGACCTTGTTTACCTTTGTTTATAAACATCTATAAGACCTGATATCTAATATATATCTTTACAAGATATAGTTCAAATATAAACATAAGAATTCATTCTT
>JAUBOD010000907.1:4407921-4421469 GCA_032353885.1 Nothura maculosa
GCCTGGGCTGCTCCGGCTGCAGGAGGCAGCGCCGGCCAGGGCCCGGCTCCGAGCGGCCCCATGTCCATGATACCCCTGCAACAAACAAGCGCCTCAGCCGCCAAGACTGTCACCTCCACCTACCGCCACTGTTCGTCAGAAATACCAATTAGCTTCAGCAACGTAATTTCCCAATTCTGTCATACAGAATAGAAGCCACAAAGCAGATGTTACCTCTGTGACTAGTGTACCTTTAATGTACTAAAAGATGATGCCCAGTGTTACTGATGTAAGAACATCCAAAAAACAGAGTAACAGATGAATCTCTAATATATACTCTATTAAAGATTTAATGAACAAAATTAATAATTGGCCAATAAAATGTGCACTTAGAGAGCTTCAGCAGATGAATGAATACAGCAATTTTAATACAGAATACAATACAGAAACTTATAGTTTCTTATAGAAAGCACAAATGAAAAATAATCAACTCCTACTCTCCTATTCAATCTCCTTTTCTGCATTTCTTTGCCTGCTACCAGCAGTATTTCCATCCTTACCCTATGATGAGAACCCTGTTCTATTTGCCACATACAACCTACACGTTCCAGGATTTGGAACAGCAGCAAAGGGTGTAAGGAACAAATCTTGCACTACAGCCTGACCTGCACTTTGCTGTGCTAGAAGGGCCACACAACACACACCATGTCAAACAAAGGTAAATTTCTCAAGTGATTTCAGCCTGGCTTTTGACCTTTCTGCTGTTGGAGGACTCTCCTTCGCTCTTTTTGTGATTCCCACGCCAACCACAACCGGAGTTGAAAGATCTCTTCTGTGTGGAAGAAGCCAGGAGCAGCCAGCGGGGAATACAGAAAGGGAAAAGCCACAGGAAAACACACGAGGGGAAGAGCTGACTCTGCCAAATGCTTTCTGTGCAGAAACTGCTCTCCAGAAACATAAATAAAAGATGGTCTCTCCTTGGGCTGTTGTTCCTTTACCCTATCGCTGGCACATTACGAAGATAATCGGGAAGAAAGTAGCGACACTCAAGTCGGTTGTTGTTGCTCCCTGTGCAGCTCCGACACCAAACCCTGCTCGTGCTGCCCGGCTGCAGCAGCGGCCGACTGGGGATCACTGATCACACAGTTTGGGGGACTGATATATTTAAAAATGTTTCTGCTGGATAAATGTTTTGTGGATAGAGCCCAAGCTTCCATACATACCCTGTGGTACGTGAGGCAACGAGCTCTGATGCAGAAGAGATCACGCTAGTTCCTAAAATAGTATGGTCACATTTTCTTTTTTTCCCCCATTTTAAAGAAATAGTAATTGTATGCTGCACTTGCTATGACAGCACCCCTTACGAGCCTTCCATCCTGTCAAGTTTATCCTTCCCCAGAATCTCTTACTGTAATATTAACAACAGTCATTGCCATTCTAAGCTTACAGTATGAAGCTTCTATTTCTTAAGTACTCCCCTGTCATGGCACATATGATTTTTAATGGTCTGTAACTTTACAAGCCAAATAAGACTGCTGTTTTGCTTTCAAGATAGTCTTCTAGCTCCACGATGGTTTTTACTATGGATAGTCATGCTAAAAATCTCAAAACAGTTTCTGAAGCCTAACTGTATTTTATCCTGTCTGCACATCCGTGGTTTTCTCTCTCATTCTTCCCAAAACATTTCTTGAATCTAAACCAGCCTCCTTGAGATGTTTATAAATTCCTTAATGATATCCCAATGCAACTGAAATTAGTTGCAGATCAGTCAGAACACTGATACTTTCTTAATATTTTCCTACGAGCTCAAAAAAAACCTCAAAACAACACCACAACACTATAGAAACAGCACTGTCATGGACTATCATTTATATTTCCTTCTTACTCCTTACCAAATTCTAATGCAAATTACAAAATCAGTTTCAAAGCTTCCCAATTCATCACGAATCACCATCACTTCCAGCTATATTCCTTCATTCTCCATCATCTCTTCCTAATGAAGATGATTCTTTCACACCATCCACTCCAATGCCTAAAATCCTTCCTTCAGCGTTATCTTACCCTACTTCGGTTGCTAGCAAGGCTTCAAAGTGTAAATACTTAATTAAAATATAGCTTAGACTGAGCAAGCCAAACCTGTATTCTATACCAGACAGTAGCCTAGGTATCACTAGCAGGCAATTTTGAAATGCTCCCTAAAATTATCTTAGTGAATATCTTTAAATTAAACATGTTCTTGGATAACATGTCAACACATGTACAAGATAAAAGATTGTTCTCTTTGTCCAAGTTCCATTAATAAGCTGCAGTTTTTTTTTAAAAGAGAATAAATTTCTGATTTTTAGATTTAAGCATTTACCAAAAAAATCAGAAACAGAAATATAATTTCATTTTAAAATCGAATATTTAAGAGACACAACACAATGCTGCCTATATGAAGTGCTAGCTCTGTTAGTAAGACACTCGCTAAGCGAGTGAGTGTCACTAAGGTATTGAACGTAAAAGATGATTACTTTTTGGAGAAAAAAGTCTCCTCAAGTCAACCTCTCACACCATGATGATATAGCTGCAGCCAGACAGTAGCAAAACAAGATGTACATTGAACTCGTTCTGCTAGAGCCACAGCAGAGACAAAACACTTTCAAAGCCTAAGCAAGCCCCTTTCCCTGGTACAAATATAGTGTGCCCAGAATGCACCACAGTTGGGGCTCTACAAGTGGATGTCCCCCATTTATCCAAAGAATTAACTATGACTAAAATGAATATGAATCATGAATAAATGCATATGAATAAAATTATAAAATTACTTTATACTGTAATTTAATCCACCTTGATCCAAGATGCTTCTTTGCACAGTATTGCAGTCTCCAGAGCCAATTTAATCATTACCCTCCTTGCAGACACAAGTATCAATCAGCAGGCCACAAACAGACATGAAATGGTTACTGATCTTTAGCACTCGTTATCAGAGCAGCTGGGGCAGATTTTAACTGTGTCAATTTAATAAGTGTGTCATTACAATTACTGTATCCTTTCTGCAAAGTCTTAGATCTTCTTAGACAACTAGGCAAGTTCATGAGGACCAAAAAATGAAGCCAAAAGACTCAGAGGTTTCCAGTATTCAGACATGGTGCAGTTCAGACAAATCCTTGAGTTTGATGCACAGATTACTGGGTAAAGATTTGGTAGGAATTCAGATTAAATGACCTTAACAACACTTTCTGCTAATGTACTAGTGATCTTGCATTTGTTCTGCAACTTAGATGCAATGAAAATCACGAAAAATCCATGTTAGAATAAAAACAAGTAATTCAATCGTATTTTTCCAAAATCTGAACGTTGTCCTATAAAAAATTTTTAATAGACAGTCAATCCATAGAAACAGCAAGGTTAAGAACAAGCTGAACATCCTGTAATGGAAAAACATCAAGTTAACTGCCAAACTGGCATTAACACTTAATCATGTTGTATAAGCACATCCCAGAAAGCTCAAAATATCCTTAACTTCTTCACACTTAAACATCAATACTGATAAAATTAGAATTGCTCTTCCATGGCTACTTAAAGACAAAATCCATCATATATATTTATAGCAAAAACACAAATATTTATATCATGCTGCTTCCTATTAGTTTCTATTTATGAAGCTGATTCACACATTGAATACTTTCATGAAGATGATTTCTTCTAATCAAGTAGAATATGTTATAATCATTTGCTCTTTCTCTGATCTACAGAAATGGAAGTTGTTGCTCATGTACTTATTTATTAAATTTTGACTTCACAGAAATTTACTTTATAAAAAAAAAAGGAGAAAAAGAGGAAGATACCTTAGCAGCCTTTAGCAATATTTCCCTCTCTTGTTCATCTTTCCTTTGCTTTTCTAAACGTTCCAACTGTTCAAAAAACTTCAATTGCGATCGGACATCTGTAGCTTGTTCATACCATTCATCATCCTGCAAAATGAGAATAACATTTTATAAGAAATCTTCATTCTCTTCAAGGCTATGCATTTAAATAAGACTTCAAACACTATACCATATTCTCCTTCCAATGTACTACCAAAAAAAATAAAATAAAATAAACCCCAAACACTCTAATGACAGAGTAATATGTTACAAGAGAATGAAACCAGCCTATGCTTAATACTGTAGGTAGATTTTCATTATTTAGCTAGTATCTATTCACATGGAAATATAAGAATTGGTCAATGACACAGATATCAAAAGTTTTTTTAAAAAAGAATGAGACACAGATTTGTCAATTAAAAACAACTAGGATGCATAATTTCACTAATAAAAAATATTTTAGATTTTATTACTTACTTTGCACACAAAAGGAACAAAGCAAATCTACAGTGTGCTAAGAAATAGCTTACCCCATGTCATTTTATAGCATTTAATACTTTGTCTTTGCACACTTACTTTGTGTGACTCCATACGGTGCTGTGTTATCACTGTTACTTTTTCTATCACTGTTCTTAATCTGTTTTGTGTTGCATGGGAAATAAAAGTAACCACCTCAGCTGGCACATCAGTAATTCCTAATTTTTTAGCTAAAGTGGAAAACAAAACAAAACAAAATTAGCTAACCCCTCAGGAAGAAAAAAAAAGTCTTGACATGAAGTCATAATTTTATTTACCTGAACAAAAAAAAAAAAAAATGCTTGAAAGCATGTATTTATCTAGCTTTGGTGATACATTCCCGACCCCTTGAAAACAGGCGTGATGTTATTGTAAAATTTTAAATGAGAAATTAGAGTTGTTACTTTCCACTTTAATATTTATGAATTTCTACAGTTTATCCCAGCATCTCAAAATAAAGTGCAACAACATATAAGACAATTTGATCTCGCAATTCTTTTAAATCACAAAATGCAATTCCTTTATTTTCAGAAGTATTATTCCAGATTAATTTTGGTGTTGATGCGATCAGGCTGTCTCCCAGAGCATACCATTGTATACCCTAACTTTCATTATCAGTGTACTACCAATAAGAAAAAATGTTTAGAAGAAGGAATTATTAAATATGAGGAAATAGTCATTTTAACTAAAGTTGTTTAAAAAGTTTCCCAAAAGTTCCCAAAAGAATTCTTAAATATATCTAAACACTTAAGTACATATAACATTTAAGTACATATAAATTTGCTGAGGTATGTACATACATACCACCCTCTGCTCTAGTCTTGCAAGTACTCCCAGAGGGACTGAAATTTTCCAAATGGAAAACTGAATTTGCATTATATATATAAATACATTTCATCTAAAAAAATTTCATTTAAAAAAAAAAAAGCATATTGGATCCCTATTACAAGGATTATTGAATTTGACCTCTTGCAAGATGATAAAACTGAGTTAGTTTTCTTCAACGATTTAAATGAACATAGGTATTCTAAAAACACTTGCAGATACATATATTTGTGATACCTGGGTGCATATGTAGAATGTTGCAGAATATTTCGTTCAGGATTTTTTTTTGGAACGTGCTTCCTGAATCGCTAATTGAAAAGCAACCTTCATTCGGTGGGGGTGGGAAGCCAAGTAAATGCAAACTCAAGAGTCTTAACAACAAGTATTTTTTGTGAAACATCCCTATTTTTCCAGCCCAACCGCAAGAGCAACAAACCGTCACATGTCTAAAAAATGAAGACGAACAAGTGAGCAGCGGTTTTATATTGATATGCACTTCTGTTATCTCCGCGCAGTGATCTGAGATGAAGTGGCAGTGCTGAGCATCACCCGTGGCTGGGTGTCAGCGCCGCGCTGGGGACAGTCAATCACTGCCAGCGCCGGGCCGGGAGCTGCCCCTCTCGGCAGGGGGCACTGCGGCCGCCGCACGCGGAGCGCACAAGGCCGCACGCCCGGCCTGTCACCGCCGCCGGGCCCAGCGCGACGATCCACTCGCTGCCCACGAAGCGCCCGGGCCGCTCGCCTGCCCGCGCCGCGGCAGCGCGCCGGGCAGCGCCAAATTATTCATACCTAGGAAACTGGGGAAGTAATACAGCCCAAAGTGAAAATTGCTCTGAATTCTGTTTGGAGCTATGGCTATTAGAACTGATTTTGTATGAAGCGGCATGAAAAAGATTGTATTTCCTGCAGCCCTCGCTTGCTCCATCTCTTCCCTCTTTTTTTTCTTTTTTTGATCTGCACTGTCTATTTAAATGTATATTTTATTACATCACTACAGTACATCATTCCCACACTTCCCAGAGCTGAATTCTCTATGTCATATACTTGTGATATTAATTTTTTTAATGATTCTTTGAAGTCGTTATCTCTTTAACTTAAGCTATCACCGGTTTCATATTGTACATGCTACCTTGAGGATTTTAGCAATATGTATATATACTTTTAACTGATTGCTGCTTTATCACTTAAAAAAATTAAATCCTTCTTGGTGCCCAATTTGTTCTCTGCAAGAGAGATGGGACTCTACTAAAGTTGCTGAAAGCTGAAGATATAACGGAAAGGAGACACATGCATTAAGATACCAAACCTACAAACTCTTACTCTTGGAAATTAAGGCCTTGAAGTCAGTAGGATTAACTTGTACTTCTAAGATCTATTTTTGCGATTCAGACTGCAAAATCAGGTACTATTCTGCATGCACGTTTTTATTAAGTAAACATGTGTAAGCAACCTATTCTGAATGACAAAATGCAAGTTAAAATGGGGCTTTAATTAAGATTTAGAAATGAGAATTAAGATGGAAAATTCTGCCAAGCATTCTAAGAGTATGGATGGAAAAAAAACCATTTTTTCTAGAAAGTAGTAATTCTTTGAATTTCTGCAGTAAAATTTCAGCTACCCAAAATCCTTATCCCTTATCCCTTAATCCTTTCACAATAAAGAACTATCACTACCTTGTTTCGTTCATCATAAAGTGAAAGTTTCTTTCATTTAAAATAAAATCAACTATTATATGACTTCTTTTTGCCTATTCAGCTCTTGAAAGAAGTTGATCCACAATCAAAAAATCATTCCCTGAGATGCTTTGTTCCTAAATATTATTGTCCTACACCTTCCTTATCTGCCTCTGCAATAACCAGGTAACCTTCAGCTCCTGAAATACCTCATGGCAATACTCTGCATTCTGGAAAAATAACTGGAGGTCAGTCGTAAGTAGAGACTTACAGGACTCTATCCTGGGACTTACGCATTTCCATATGTTTCTCAGCACCTTCATTGGGTTTGCAGATGACACCAAACAGAATCGCACAGTCAGTACGTTCAAGGCCAGTGCTACCAGTCAGAAGGACCTGACGACTGGGCCAGCAGGATCCTCATGACATTGAACAAGGACAAATGCAAATGCAAAATACTGGGATGGCCTCATACCCTGCAATCACTCAGGTAGGAGAGTGCATGCCAGGGTAGCAGCTCTGACAAAGGATGCGAGTCCCGATGGGCAATAGTTAACTGTGATTAAGTAGTGCAACCTTGCAATAGTGAAGCATAATGGGCTGTATCAACAATATATCAGCAGCAGTCAGTAGATAAAAGCCAAGGATTATTTCTTTTCACTCAGCACTCCTTAGTTGCATGTGGAATACTGCAGTCAGTTTTCGGTTCCCTGTTGTAATTTGTTGCAGGGAAAACCCATCAAGATGGTCAGGTTGGAGTGTCCAACCTACGTATGAGGCTCCCTTATCCTGAAGAAGAAAAGGCTGAGACAGTAAGTTTTAGAGAAGATGGAAATAGTGAGATGTTCTGAAGGAGAACAAAAAACAGTAATAATTTCTAATAATTCTGACTGGATATGGGAAGAATCTTCATCATAAGGATAATTAAACATTGGAACAGTTTGCACAGAGAAGCTGCAGAATCTCTATCCCCACAGGTTTCCAAGACTAAGGGGGACTTGAAAATATTGTCCCAATTTTATTATATGAGAAAATAAAAGTCTTGTATACTATCTTATTTATCTGTTGACTTAAGAAAGTTGTAGTATTCTGTTTTAGAGATTGTCCTTTTCTACTTTCTGCCACTTCAGTAAGCAGCTTAAAGCCAAATATACTTGAAAGAGAAAAGTAGCACAATGACACTGCCTCACAAAGCAAAGAAAATGGTAAGAAACAGAAATCGAAACTATGCAAAAAACTGAAAAGTGTTGATATTCATATTCAATATTTTAATATTCATATTAAAATTTAATTTTTTTTCTCTGCTACATCACCTATTTAGTTTCATCTATTCACATTTTTAAAAGCATGCCAGAATTCTGTCTGCCATCAAAGAGAAATAATGCTGACCTCTAAATATCCCTTAATTCCTGAGACATTCGTCTTGTCTGCATAAACACTTTTCCTGGTTTAACTCAGAAAGGTGAATCTCAAGATTCAAGAGCACATTAAAATATGACAATAAACAATAACTAGACTGATGATGATATGGGAACAGAAATACAATTTATATTTTAATAAAAGTGTATATATATTTATAATACTATACCTACTAAGTAGTATCCCAAAAGGCATATATCACATTTCTAATCAAGTCATTGGATACTGATATCTATTTGTATTTCTGTTTATATCCTACCAGACCCGTTTCTAGGCTTAACTGGGACATCTGATCACTGCAGTACAAAGCCATAATATGTAACAAGCATATATATTCACAAAATATTCACATACAAATCCTAAAAGCAGATTAAGATTAAACAAAAGGATTAGCTTTTTTCTTTCAAAAGACTTTTGTTATTAATTTTTTGCTAAAAAATACATTTGTTTCTGATTCAAGTAATCCCTTAATTTACATCTTAACTTGAAGCTTTGTGATACAAAATTGGTACAGAAAGTAGTAAGAAGGAAGCACAAATACAGAAAAGCCATCACACAAGAAATGTACAGTTTGAAAAAATAAGTGTTTGCTTTTAGATAATACATCTGTGAAATATAATTTAAGTAACAACCATACTTCTCAAGTCCTTAAAATGACCTAAACAATGTAAGTCTTAACTTTTCCTAGATCTATTATAAAAACACCATGAAGGAAAATAATAAAAATAAAAGCTAGAGCAGAGTGATGCTCAAGAAGTAGCTTAAATCCATCTCTCCTTTGACTTTTTTTTCCCCCAAGGCATAACTAAGATCATTTTCATCATTCAGGTCTTCTTGCCAGGCCTCCACTACACGAGGAACCATACAAGATCGGCAAGAATTGATGACTGATTACACGAACACTTCTATTCCTTGTGGCAGGACTCTATTTCAAGTCATCCTCAGAGGTATCAATGGCTACTAAAATATTCAGTTCAGTCTCATATATAAAAAAATCTGAGGGATTACAAATTAATTACAGAAATAAGTAAATTTCCAATCTACCAAGCATTTATAATGCAACACAATATTAATTTGTTGATTATATATTAATTGTTGATTATAATTTGGAAGCTTTAATAGTAAAGCATGATTCAGTCAGCATTCATTCAAAAGTCTACAGCCAATAAGATGTGCAGAGAAAGCATAAAGATTAGAATATTTCCATTACAAATCAACTACATTCTGCTTAGAAGTTTGAGATACTTCTGGAGAACTTCTAAAAAGTCAGAACTTATACATATGTTCCAACAATCTTAAGGAATAAAAAAAAAAAAAAAAAAAGCATTCAGCATTGTTATTCTGATATTGCCATACGGGTCACTGGCACACGATTGTTTTTGCAAACATGAAAGCACCTAAACCTTGTCATTGAAAAAAATCAGGTCTCAGGAAGTGAAGATGCTAAAACGTGCTATCATCTGCTTAGCTATCTGAGAGATACTGGTTTTGCTGAACTTTAAAAGTTTAATTATATTTTATTGATCAAACAAACTGTAACAAATCGAAGAAGAGTACTGCTCTATTTGAGAAGCAGAAAACAATACTATTTTTGCAGATACACTTTCAAAGAATCAAAAACTTACTTTAATAATTTATACTTTAAGGGAACTGACAGGCTTGAGATCAAAGATAAAAAAAAATTATCTGCAAAACATTAGATGTGACTGAGGTTATTGATATGATAAATTATGGAATATCTGTATAAAATCTCTATACATTTGCAGTTAAAACAGAAGAAAACCTTGAAGAAGTGGTTTTAAATCATTAAACAGCATGTATTTAGAGCTCAAATTTGGTTTGCTTTTCAACAAAAACATTGGGAGAATGCATGGCTAGTTCTCTGATGCTTAATCAGGAATGAGCCAGAACTGCAGAGAGCATTCACTACTTGTACCTTAAAACCAGGAGCCACTTTTAAATTATTTACATTAAACACTGGCCAGGACACAAGCTTTGTGGTAGGATTCTTTATGTTCAGGCCTCTTCTGGTGGACTGCACAGTGCAAAGCTGGACAGCTGGACTGCACAGTGCAAAGTGGCGCTGGGATACAAGATGAATAAAGAAGCAAACTTAGTGGCTACCTTCACAAAAGCAACAAACCCAAATAAAGTTGTTTGCGCAGTTGCCTCTGAGGAACCTGTAACTTGGGGTGTGCTTAGGGAAGCCAAGGGCTAGGGAGTGTTTCCTGTGAAGCTAGAGAGAATCAGTGCCAAATGATTTGAATGTTGGTAAATGATTCCCTCTAGCAGGTATGAACCAGCATCCTTCTGTGAGGAGCAGATGGCCAAGACATATTCCACGTCCCCAACCAACCCTGAACTATCACAATTGGGATGGGAAAGATTTTGCAAAACAGGATTATTCTAAGGCTGTCTATACACTATCTTGTATCACAGTACCTGATTCTGTTCAAAGATATACTTTCAGTCCACCTTCACATGCAATACGTTGACTTTGTTAAAAAGAATGACATTTTACCACCACATAATTGGTAACTACAAAATAATCAAAAATGTGATGTCTTATTAATTCAGTAAACTTGTTGGTAAAAGAATACTCCTATTCTCATAGGATAAAAAACTAATGAGTCTATTTCTGGACAGAAGCAGTCTGCCCAGTCTGTTCAGCAGTGTCTTTTCTTCCTGAATTCTCAAGATTTTCTTAAGTAAAACAGTTGTTCTTTTTCAGAATTCTAAACCTGGACAAGTATCTCCAGGAAATATCTTCTAAAATTTACAAACTAGTGAAACATCAGTTACTTAAAAAAAAAAAAAAGAGAAAGAAAAAAAAAATACACACAGAGACTTACAGATCAAAGTTCTCAAAACATACCCATTTTCAGTGCAAAATGCAGGAGAATAAAAAAAAGAAGGGGGCAGTGGTGTGAAGATAACCAACCATACAATTCTTATGCAACTTCTTAACAGCTACAAAGGCTCAACAGATGCATTTGCAAATACACAATACATAATTTTGTAATTCACTTTTTGTTCTCTTCCTTTCCAAAACATACAGCAATCAAATTATTTTAGCAAAATAAGATTCAGTTAAGTCTCATTATAGAGCATCATGGCTATATGCATACGAAACTAGTCATACAGCTTGAGATTCTAGTAGCTTGAATTCATTCAACACAAACTATAATAGATACTTCTGTGATTAGGTAGCTATATAGAAAAGTTCCAAAATGCTACACTAGGTGACATAGTTCAGCACCCTTCTCCATCTCTAAAAGCAATAATGGGAGATGCTGTTAGAAATATATGTTTAAAATGTATGTAGTAATAACTGCAACAATTTACAGCTTAGGACCATCCTAAGCTACAGTTCTTACCTTTATATCTAATAGCTCAGGATGGATTCTTTTCCCATGAATTTTTGAAGTCATTTTTTGAATGGATATACACTTTCAGCAACTGCAACGTCCTAAAACAAGGAGTTCCACAACTTAACTATTTAGCAGGCAAAGAACTACCGCTCTTGGCTTGTTTTGAATTTATATACTCTAATTTCATCTGATATCCTTAATTCTTGTAAAGAACAAATCAGACAAAACAGCTTCATTCTAAGGGGACACATCAGTTTAATTATTTTAATAAAATGGAACTGGAAAAGTAGCAAATAAAGATGAAAAAAGAAAATTATGCACAAGCTAGGCCTAAGTGTCTAATTCTGTTTTCTGTGCCAATTCAAAGTTTTTAGCAAGTTACAAGGATCTGAAGCAAGACATAAAAATCATGACGTAAAAAACATGATATCAAGAAGCTGTTTAACCTTACTTATATGGTTAAACAGCTTAATCAAAGACATATAAGAATGAGAGAAAGCCTTCTGGGTATCTACACATAATTCACATCTTTTGGTAAAAGTTAAGAACTAGTTTGAGAAGCAGCCTGACCTATAATATATATAACCAGACAATCCAGTTTCCAAAATTCTGTCTCTGAACAAGATAATTAAACAGCTGAAAGGTAGCTATTAATCATCCCTAAAGACACTTTTTTATTATCCTTGGTGGTTTGTCTTCAACAGAATCAAGTTTGTCACCAAGCAATATTATGCACTGGTAAGTGGAGACTTGAAAAATGCAAGCGACTTACATAAATCAGGGAAACATTAACATATGAATTGTGTGTCTAGGAGGATGAGAGAATACTTGGTATTTAGACAGAAAGGAAGTCCATTAGCTTGATGAGAGAATCAAAACAGAAAGTAAGCTCTTTCAAGGAACAAAACTTTTATTGTTATTATTATTAATAATATTTTTAATCTTTCCCGTTTTGCTTCAAATAAACTGTTACTATCTTACCCAATTTTTAGAAGAAATAAAAATCTTAGTATGTTAAACTTAACATCACTTTAATTCCTTCTCTTTTAGTAGTTTAAGAATAGGACTGAGCAATTTTGTATGAATATCTCAAAGGATGACAGGAAGCTATGAAAGGGAGGCACTGAAGGTGCCTAATCCATTTAGGAAGATAATCCTGTAGTCTAATACGGCTCCCTGCTCCCAGTTACTGCGGTACTGTGACTGAACGGTAGAAAAATGCAGAAGACAAAGAAGGAGATGAGAACAGAAATAGGTGAACATCTTAAAAAGTCAACTTACAACACACAGATCCTAACTATATGATTTTTTTTTGATCCTAGTTTTGTTAAAACATAAATGCTCTACAGAATAACATGGAATAACTGGAATAAACCCACACAATCTTTAGGAACAGTGTATATTAAATGTAGTTCTTCGTGTTTGCTTGTTACTTTGGAGTAAAATCAAAAAAAAGACACTGTTGAAGGGACCTTATGAGAAAGAACTGGTAAGTCAGTGACACAAATAGGAGTCCTTGAGAAAACAATAGGAAGTTGCTAGCTGGGGACTTACCCCCTGCCTATTTCCACTCAGGTTAGTAGCGGGCACTTCCTTCCCAGGGCTACGCTGAAGATGAAAAGAAGATACTAAACTATTACAGGGCCTCAGGCTTAAATAAAAGAAGTATATGAATATGAATCTATGTCATGAAAGACACAGACAGGAAGAACTGCAAGAACATCAGGGATGATAAGCAGGTCAGGACTGCAGCCAGCATCCTGTAACATTGTCCTCACAATATCTGAGCTAAACCAAACCATATCTGCAAACACACTGAAGTATTACCAAGTCTTTTTACCAAGAATTTATCTGTATGTCCTATTGTTTTAAAGCAACTTCTGTAAGCAATGCAGCTATTTGGAGAACATACATATA
>JAUBOD010000907.1:4421569-4441763 GCA_032353885.1 Nothura maculosa
TATATTTTTCTTGATTAAATTACATCCCTGACACTACAGAAGTCTTGTGGGTGACAAGTCTGAACCAGTATCACAATTGTCCCCTACAAGGTTCACCCCAGGCAGAACTTCTGAACTGTGAGGCCTCTTATTAAATAGGCGGGATGATTAAGTGTATGCAGAAAGGATGCAGGAAATTACAAAAGTTGTCAGAGGGTAAACTAAAGACCATAACATGAATTTCAACATGTCAGCACTTTCACCTGTACATTGTCAAGCTCAAGCCACTCCGCCACATTCTTTAAACCTGTGCAGCACTAGATCACTCACCAGAACAAACTAAATCCAGATCAGATATGGTCACTTGATTTCAAAGTAGCCAGCCTTCATAAGGAGTTTACACCAGTTTCACACTTCTGCATTACTGTGCAAGAACAGATGGTACCTCATTTGGCACAAAGTGCAGGGATGCATTACTTCCTTGGATTTGGTCACCCCCTCATGACCAGCAGAATGTCTTTGTACCCGTTCATCACTTTGCAATACTTGGCTGTGTCTTCCTTTATTTAACATTAGGCACGGCAAAACTGGTTGAACCATAGCCACACATTCTCCCTGTTATAACCACTGAAGAAAAGTGTCAAGTTGCCAAAGAATCTGGATTTCATGTGAAGTATACTCAACAAAATGAGGAGACTAACAAATGCAATGCATTAAAATATAGAGTTACATATTTATCCATTCAACTTCAACATTTTAAAGTGGCAGATCCAGTCATGGAAAAAAGAAAGACTAAAGTGAAATTTATGAGGTACTTGAACTATTTTAAGAAATAAAAATATTACAACTTTAGTATAAGCAGCAGAATTGCCAAATAAACATAAATAGCAATAATTTCAACATATTTTAGAAACTATTACCTTTTACTTTTTCCCCTTTAAACGATTCTGGAATATAGCGTTGACCAATCAATGACTTCCTCCTCCACAAAGATGTTCCAACATGTGTTGAGAGTTGGGGACATTAGTGCCACCTCTAGAGCATGGAGCTTGCCTACAGGGATAATGTAAGTCAGCTTTATTACAATATTGAATAGTTCTCTAAGGTTTTCTTTTTATTGTTCTTATTTTACATCTTATGTTTATAACCAGAAATCTATTTATGAGATAAAGCTTATGAAAGAATCTGGTAGAGATCGAATCTCCATAGAACGATCATCTTATTTTTTCCCTCCTTTGCAGACACCAAGAACATTAAGTTATTCCATTCCCTGATGCACACTTATTCTGAGGCAGGGTGAGGTATTGTGTAAAGGTTCTGAAGGCCAGAACTGCCTTCCAGAAATAGCAAGACCTTTTAAGAAGGCTACTACATTCATAAAACACAAGCAAGGTTTCGTGGTGAAAACAAAACTTTAATTTTTCAAATATTTCTGAGAGGAAGCAGTCACGCTCTCAGTTTAACTAAAACCTTTTAAAATGGTAGAGAAACAATTTCATTTTCTTCTTAAGTTTCATTTCAAACATACATTCATTTATTCTGAGAAATTACAGCTTGATGAAATAATATCAATTCTGGAACCTAGAGGTGATACTATTAAAAGAATAACTGATTATGCTGCAGAAGCAATAAGATTAATAAAAAGAAAACCTTAGAAATACACAAAAATATAGGACGGAAGCTGCCTTACCTTTTATAGAAAGGCAGACTCCAAGCTCTCAGGTGGTACGGAAGTTAACCACTCGCACACATGTTGGGACACCTTGTAGAATAGGAAGTCTAATCATGGACCTATTGAAGAGAGAACAACAATATTGTTGAACTTTCTGCTGAAACGCTTACCAGTTATGTTTATTTGGCAACGCTGCTGCTGATACTAAAATAGGAATGTATTCCCATCTTTTTTGAAAGGAAACAATTAAATGTAAATAACACTTCATCTCTAGAGGTCCCTTTCAACCTCAACCATCCTGTGATTCGATTGACTTAGGATGTTGCAACAGAATCAATAAGTTGCAATACAAAATAACTTACTCTCTGCCAAACACGTAGAATACACTCACTTTCCTGTCCAATCTCAAGACTATAAAATGAATGGTCAAAAATATGAGCATTGATATAAATATTGAGAACAGTGCACACTTTTCAATCTAAATAAATTTAAAGAAAAATGTTCCCATTAGTGGAAAAAAATATTGTTGCACTTGCTAAGAAAGTTATAAAACATTTTCAGATCTCAAAATTGAGATATATATTTTACATCAGGCATGTCTCTGCAAGTGACATACTTAAATTCATAGAATAATAAAAATGTCCATGTATCTGGTATGCACAATAACTTGTAGATTATATTATACAATACCAAAGCATTTTTTTTCCTGAGAAGAAGCAACTAGCACCAAGGAAAGCATCCCTTTAGACATAGGGCAGGTGGGCTGAGCACACACAACTTCAAAAAGCTACGATTCAAGAGGACAAGCATTTCATCAGCCGATTTGCAAATGTTAGAACTACCTCTAAAAACAAGCAAGAGTTATATCCACAGTATTCAAGAAAGCTGCCACAATAGAAAGATGCTGTTGGAAAACTGATAGGAAAAGAGTATTTCAGTGTGAAAACAAAACAACTTAAGGATAAAAAGTTAAAGGTTAATAATGAAAACAATGAAGTCACGTCAAAAAAAAAACAAAAAGAGTTAGTGGGAAAAAAATGTTCACAGGTAATCTGACAACTCAAAACTTTTAAACTGTAAACTAAGCAGATTTAAATTCTTCTAAAGTAAACCAGATATAAGTACACTTTTATGTTAAAACTGTTCCATATTTGAAAGAACAATGATCAATAGCAGAGTTCCATCTCTCTCAAACATGAATGCAACTGTTGACAAACAGGCAGATGAGGCAAGGATGAGAAAATGAATCTTGTATTAAATAGTAACAAGTACTTTAAACAGAGGCTTGAAAATCAGTTGGTCCATTTCCACATGGAGTATTCCAGTCAGTTCTTAGATAGTACAGCAACATAAAGTATTCTCTAGAATATTCAAATTATTTACTTAAAATACATATATACACACACACATAACTGGGCTGCCACAATGACACTGTATAGGGGATGCAATATACCTGTGCTTTTGTGTTCTTAAGTTATGCATTTTATAGCAGACACGCAACTCAAATGTGGCTTAAGGAAATAATGTAATCAAGGCAGAAAGCAACCAGTATTTTATCTGGAAGAATTTGATAAAAGTCAAGAAATTCAAGAAAATAACATGTGCAATAACAAAAAAAGCTAAATCTATTGAAAATGATGAAAAAGTGCAATAATTTACCTTACAAAATCCTACAACTGTTAGAGTGCCATGTAACGGGCTTAAATCTACCAGTTGAGCTACCCTGAAGCCATTTTGGGAATAATTGCAGGCAGCTTAATTCCCAGGCTAGGAGAATCTGGATGCTTTCAAAAAGAAATTTTTTTTTTAATTTAATGATAATTAGCCGATGCTTCTGTATGTGTTCTTGCCTAAAAAACTATTTGGAAGAGGCAAGAAAATCCAGTAGCAATTTCTTGTGTCAGGAAATATCACAGGTGTATGTTAATTTCTCAGTGTACGAGGTTTTTTTTCAAAAGGAAAATTGTAATAAGGCCAGATAACCAACATAAATACAATTATCTTGAAAACATACGCACTAGAGAAAAACTACTTTTTCATTTCAGACATAAAAACAATTTCAAATGAATGTAGAATAAAAAAAAGAAATCACTGATGATTTTCCAATACACTTATCACACATTTAAGTAGTAGCAATTTTAAAATACAAGCTAGGGCAGTTGAAATGAATTCAATATGGCTAAACCAGTTCTTCATTTCTTAGAATGTCACATTCACATAAAAATTGAGGTAGAAAAATTGGTGAGAAACACTGAGAGTCAACGAATACAACACAACAATATTATATTTCATTACCCTTTCTTTAAGATCACTGATTTACATTTAATGTTCTCCACAAATCGTCAAATTGCAGGGACAGCCAAATAAAAGCAAAACAACATCATCTGATTAGAGAATAAATGAATTAGAATTTAAATGAAGATTTGGGAATTAATATTCTGCTACAGATTCAAAGCTTGTGAACATATCATGCTCTTTTGAAAAGAAAATCAGAACCAAAGCTCTTGGAAGAGCTAACAGTGTTGTAGAGACCACCACCTTTCAGTAACAAGATTTCTCAAGGAGGACATAACACTGTCCTGAAAAGAAAGATAAATCAGATCCATGTAAAAAAAGTAAATTTCATCCTACTGTATCACATTGAGTGATAGCACCAACAGAGACAACGTTAAGGAAAATTAGCAGGGTGTCTGCATATAAATATATGTATACCTGTATATGAAATATATTTTCATTACATTATGAAAATGCATTTCCCAAAATTATTTTAAAAACAACAAAAATGTGGATTGTTAGAAAATTTGCACAAGAGAAACTCAAAATGTCAAAAAACAGGTTCTAAAACCTGATGAAGCTGATGCAGATGTCTTATGCACCAAAAACTAAGTTCGGAATGAATTAAAAATGAAACAAATGATTACAAGTGAGCTGGGTTATTTTTCCTGTTTTCTTTCCTATAAGAGCATATGAAAAAGCTAGGATTTTTCATCATTGTTTAATAATCACTGTCATCAGAATCTACTCAGTTTTTCCTGACGTATTAGAAAAAAAATACTATCCAGACATATTTATAATGGAGCAAAATATCTATAATTCACTGCTCATGAATATCCACTCTGGGTTTTTGCATCAAAGAAAAATCTGAAATAATCTCAATTCTGTCTTCCTACATGCACCAACAGCAATGACGACAAACCAAAGATGAACAGATACAAAATCAGATTAAGAAAAAAGCATGTGGGAAACGGGTTAATATCTTTGTATGAACCATATTTCAGTTGCTTCTTCCATTTAAGAGGATCAATAATAGTATTACTCATTTGGATTTAAAATAAACTTTGGATGATAAGACTGCCAAGTAGCAGAGATAAGAACGTATAAGGCAGTAAGAAACATCTTTCACTATAACTTTGAGGCATTTGGCTGGTGGTTACTGCCAAAGACTGAGTAGCATCTGCTCTCACTTTAGCAGTTTATATTCCAACTCTGGTGAATGGAAGCACAATCTCTGAAACAGCCTTTGGGGAACACTACCGAGTCGCTCGACGGAGCTCTAGCTCAGAAAACAGAGGAGAATAGTATTACAGAAAACTTGAAATATTATGCTCTTGAGTAGGGAGAGAATAACAGTTTCCTAATATCACAGGTACAGCAAATTTCTCTTTTACTAAAACATGTTAAATGTTCCCTAGAACTAACGTGACTAAACAGGAATAATTTTAAAGGTAGTTACTAAGACCTACTTAAGTCCTTTTTAGCAATGTGAGAAGAAACAACGTGTTTTATCTCACTACTCAACAGGCATAACAGAAGAGTGAGGACTCACACAACATAATTTCTTTTTCCAAGTGTGCTTAAGAAGGTTGTAGTCTTCTTTGCTCAGTCCTTTTAGCCCTGGTGTCCAGGCACAGCAACACATGGCAAGACTGAGTTTTGTCGTGATCTTACAGTGTTGTTCTTTTAAGTGCCCAGTAGCACAAATGACTGCAGTTGTGTGTGGTCCTATGCAATCAACCAATCTGGCCACACACAGTGAAAACCAAGCTTCTAAAGCTTCTAAATCAGCTGCAGGAATTCGCTCCTCAAGAGCCATAGATCCCAGATAGTAGCCACTAGTGAACCCCACAGCCACTTTCTAAACTATAAAAGGCTCCATATAAAGCCAAAATAAAGCTCTAAAAGTGGCTGCAGGAGATCACTAGGAGTGGCTGCTCTTTTGGATTCATTGCTTTTGAGAAGTAAATCCCTGCAGCTGCTTTTAAAAGCTTTGAAAGTTTCATTTCAATTATCAAAGCCAATAAAGCTTCAAAAACAGCCATAGGGATTTGTTCCTCAGAGGAGCAAACCCCAACAGGCAATGATGAATAGTGTGGTGGGTTCTGTGGCTCTTAAAGTATGTACAGATTCCTGTAAGTCCTACACTTGTAATAAGAGCTCCAAGTTGTGCAGCAATTGTTACACACAGACAGTTCATTAAGGCTTATATGGCAAATTCATTACTGATTTCCTCTTCTTTTTAACAGTTTTATTTAGGAACCATTCCTTTTTGTTCTCTTACACCTGCATAAACTACTGTGAGCATTCCACACAAGAGCTTTTCCAAAGCCTTTCAGTAAAAGCTTTCTGGCTTCCTATCTCAGACGGTGGTAAACATCTCACAAAACATTGCAGAGATGTTTTTTCAGACTAAAGTCACATTTCAACATGATAACTATAGCATGTAAAACAATTCATTCTTCAAAAAGGCTCCAACTTAAAAGGGGATCAATTAAAATAACAAGAAAAGCTAAATAGTCAGTGAAGACCTTTGCTTTCAATTGCAACATAAAAGAGCTTCCATTAGCTCAGTAAACATAAAAAGAAATAATAATTCGGGAGTACCTACAACCTAACCGCACTGAATTTTAGCAAGATATTGGCCACATATTTTAAATTATGACAATTAATTCCCTAAAAATAAAAAGTAAAAATATAGAAACATTGAAATAAGTATAGTTCTAGAAAAACTTGCTCTATGGTTCTAAACTCTTTAGTTTTCATCTTAAAACTTTAATGTCTTTGCAAATATTAGCAAAATTATTGTGAAATGAATATATGTTTGAATGAAAATATATATTAGTGAGGTATGTCATATAAAATATATTCTGAGTACACTTATCCATTCTAAATCATTACTAATTTTGACTAGTTATTTTCTTCTACAATTTTTCAACTTCCATTTTCAAATGGCAGTATAAATAAATACATCTATTTGAAAAAAATGCTACAGAAAAATCACAATAAGATGCTGGTATTAAAACCAAGTTACTAGTTCGTATGGGGAAAAAATTGACAGATAACTTTAGCATTCTGTTAAATCATATTCACAGGTGTCCTCTGTGACCTGAACTACTTACTTTATCTCTCTCTTTCAATCTTCACATGTAGTAAAAACATGAAGGAGGATTGTAAGAAATAATTAAACTTTACAAAGAGCTTGGAGATCTTTGGATATAAAAACCATGGGCAAAAAAAAAACCCATAAAGTGTAAGAGTATCAAAATATTATTTTGTTCCAAACTGGGATAACTATGTTATCACAAAAGCCTTGAAAGTTTATTAATACAAGATTATGTAATAAAATTCTTGAAGAACTCGTAGCAATTGTAAATGCTAAGCATATGCCGATACTCAAAACTGTGCAACTGCAAAAACAAAACAAAACAAAAACACTATCAAGAGGAAAGGCTATGTTTCTCACCCATTTCAAGTATGCGTTTATGCAGAGGTATAGCAGCAAGAAAGGGTTCATCTTTACAGGACTGTATCTGGGTTCCAACCAAGTCAGAGTTGGTAGCCATAATTCGGGCACTTTCTTCATTTAGATTAACACCAGCCATAGAGGCAACATCATTGATGTCATCATCATCTCTATAATGGAAATAGAAATAAAAATAATTCTGCATGTGATATACTCATTTTATATATTAGCTGATCTTGCAAAGGTAATCATCATGCAATATGCCTGGCGGCTGGGGCAATTTGGGGCACAACGACCAAGCTCTCCACTGCCACAGAAAATATTCAGAAATACTCAGATTCAGAAATAACTAAGTATTTCTCTGATCAAATTAAGAAGTCCTCAGAGGTAGGACAATTTGTCTCTAAAAGAAGGAATGACAGAGGTATCTTCTCATCTCAGCATTTCCCAAGCCACTGTTTGCCTTGCAATGCTCTTCCTACCTGCTCGAGAAACGTGCTGGATTGACAACTTCCACTTTTGGATGACACATCACACCTACACCTGCCACGCATCTCTTATCTCCTACCTCTGTGAGTATGTGACTCGCAGCTGCGGAAACAACTAACTGTTCTTAACACATTTTGTTTAGTAGATACTATTGACCTGAATATCGAATGTCTGCATATTCTAAAAGTAAATTACATAACCTTTTGGAATATATGTATGGAAAAGATTTGTGTAGATCCAAACCCACACTCCTGCTAGTAAATACAAGATTGTAATAATAGCTTATTTAAAAGATCTTCAAAAACGTTATTACATATATGCCCTCCTATATGCCCTAGAATACTTTCCATCACTTTATAAAATGTTTAAGGCCTACAGTTTAAAAAAAAAAAAGGGGGGGAGGGGGGACAAAAAAAGAGGCTACAATACTAAGTACAAGTGTTGGAGCAAAAGCACACAGAAATCTCAATATCAGGAATTAAAGCCCTCCCTGTCCTCCCACACTCTTCGACATGTGTAGCACAGTGTCCTATTCTGTAGAAGATTTCTGTGGTTTGTTAGATACTGATTTTGATTTCTTTCACAAGGGAGTTAAGAAAAGCTTCTTGTCTATATAATCCTATAGTCCTATGCTGATTGTCAGAAAGATTCCAGTTTCCAATACTGATGAGCTTTCATTACTTTTCATGAGTGCTAGTGACTTGACTGAAGAATATAACACCAGTGGAGTCACTTGATTTCTTTTCTAGGAATGAAGTTCCTGAAGATGATGTCACACAACTGATCTTCTACTCTGGTGGTGTTCATGCTGTGTTCAAAGCAGCTTCATATTTACACTTTACACAGCACATAGACAATACTCTTAGGAGGGTCACATAAGCTTCTGTGTGGAAACTGGGCTACTGTGTCTTTAGTTCACAGATGACCAAGCTAGCCTTCAACTTCCAATCACTTTGGGAAAGAACCCAGAATGACAGTTGATAATATTTGGCCACACACACAAAAAAAAAACCCAAAACCTAACTTAAATAGAAAAATGAAAAATAAATACTTGAAATCAACCTAGTGTCATCCTAGGTAACCTAACCAGCCTGGCAGCACCAGAGCCTTCCTGCTGAAGGCACCCGAGTGGAATTCCTCACAGGTTATTGGCAAAAATTTAACTGAGCAGGATGGTTGTGTGTTCCTCTCTACATAGTCACCCTGATCTCACTTGCTTTAGAAAGCATTTAAAACAGAGTCATGTACAAATGGACTAGCACTAATGTATTATCCCTTCCCTCTTTCCAGATTGGGTTGCCAGGTTATACACATTGAGCTATTTTCATCTCCATCGAGCAATCATCCATGTAAAAAACAAGATAGCACTCTTTACTCCCTCCAAAATCAAAATTTCCCTTTTTTTTTTCCCCCCCATGCAATTTAAGTCAGGAAATCTTTCTTAATGATTTTAGAACCCAGAACAAATGTTTTGGCTTGAACAGTAAAGCAAAAAAAAAAAAAATTTCAAATAAGATAGTGAATCCAACTGCACGCTTGGATAAATAAACACATATAAACAAATGAGGATTACCAAAGCTCCCTTGAAAGCTAGAGGAATTAATAAGAATGAATGAAATGCATCTTTATAACACCAAATAATCACTAACTACACAGTCAACAGTAAAAAAAGATGAAATAACAGATATTACTCCCAATTTAGTTTACTTTATGGAGTAATTCTAACTCAACAGTTGACTGGAACTTCCAAAATGCCAGATAATAACAAAAAAGTCCTGGACAGAATCATTTCCTTCCATCTTACATCAGCAATTTATTATCTGTGGGTACATGTATTTTATTTTCCCCTGTAAGTTACAAGCAAGATGGATATGTAATATTTTAAATCACAGCTAGAATTACAAATTTTCTAGTCTAATGGCAACATCTCTATCAGTATGTGCTTTTCAGCTTTGAAGAACTGCAACATGGAAAAAAGGGTGATTTTAGATACTGAAACACAGTCACAAGTTTTTATACAAAGGGCCTGGTAATCTTGCCAAACCATTTCCTATAAAAGTCAACTTTTAACTCCAGATCACTGAGTTTTTACAAGCCATTCTATGGAACAAAGATGCCATCCAGTGGTAGGTTAGATTGACGATTACCACCTAGCTCACCCTTTTCATCCAAGCATTGTTCAAACACGTTATGTTTCTTTATGTATATTACCATGTTCATTCTACTTATGCTGTTCCAGTAATGATTTCTGTTTTTATTATATTCAGTATTAAACCTGATGGCATAAAACTAGCCTTCTAAAATGCATATTATTTACAAAAAGAGGGCATGTATGCTCAAACTCTTTCCAAATATAAACTCCACCTTGAAATAGTCTTGACAGATCATTCTTCCTCCTGTACTCAACCTCTTATGCCTCCTCCCCCACCTTTTGATTAGAACATTTGTGCAACTAGAAAAAAACACTTCAAAAATAACAGTAAGAAAGGAAAAAATAGTGATTTGCAGTTGTCTATAACATGTCTCAAATATTTTGTTTAAAAAAGTTATTCAAAAACTAGGAGTGCTTCCTTTACATACATCTCTTTAGAACAAAAATATTTAAAATGTTTGCATACTATTTCCCCTCCCCCTCAATGCTCTTTTAAGATTTGAACCCATGATATTCAAACACACAATACTGAACTGCTCCCAGCTGAGCTGCAAGACTACATGCTGACAGAAAATATTATTATTTTCCATAAGGGAACAGATGACATAGACTGGCACAAAACATGTTCTACCAGCAGGTTATACAAAGGAGACAGCATTACACTCTGGATTCCCCTTCCTCTGAAAGGTGAACTTTCAAGTTATGGCCAAGTCGCTGCACATATGCAAGGCACTAGCAAGCTTATGAGTACTGTGGATCACAAGATCAGAGATCAAATACAATATTTTGGATATAAACTGTCACTTGAAATTACTGTAATAGCCAAAGCTGCATTATATCAATTGTTTATGTAAATTTATTAGAAAATTTATTCCTATTTTCCAAGGTTTGGTTTGAAAATTTCCTCCCATACTGCTTTTTCACATGATTCATTCATGAAATCTATGTTGAATCATAGCACTATTAGAGATTAGCAAGAAAAAGATGACTGAAGACACCACCACATTTGTGTTTAGCAATTGTCTTTATTTTGAAAAACATGGCAGAAATTCATGTTTATTCTCATATTCTAAAGTATTTGTTTGGAAAACAAAAACAAAACCTGTAATTTAAAGCTTAAGGTTTAAAATCATATACAATTTTAAGATTAAAACTTCAAAGTTATCCACTTAACAGTTACATCAGCTTTCTATCTTTCCCAAAAGGACAGGGAACATGATATTAAGATGTACAAGATATTAAGAGGTAAGAGCATCCAATTTGAGGTTTTTTGCAAGAATTATGTTATAAATCCCCTATATTAAAAAAAAAAGAATAAAAGATGGCAAATTCAGAATGCATGTCTTCTAGCTAGTCTAGTGTAAAATTCTGAAAATAGAAAAACAGTTAATTGTTGTTTGCTCCCAGGTAAGCTCTACATTCAAGTGTTGCATGTCAGCAGCATAGGATATGATTATTAAAATAATCTTCAAATAATCTCAATCACTTCATAGAGTTTCTGCGAAAACCTCCATCACACTGGCTGTATATGACTTGATAGGCTTCAAGCAGTTACACCTCTGAAATAGTGCTTCAGAATAAGAAAGTCCCAATGAAAAGACAGCAGCATCTGGCTAGCTGCTACACTGTGAAACATCTCATCACCACCCACATTAAGAGGGTGGTTCTGTCCACTTCTCACCCCAATTTACACATTTACAGGCAATGTCACTCGGTCTTACTCAATACACTTGGAAAGTGGTGAGAGCCCAAATGTATTTATACTCTTGGAGAAAATCAAAGCTGGGTAAGTCCCTGTCTAACAAGACCTGCTCTAGTTTGGACATTGGACTAGATAATCTCCCAAGTCCCCTTCCAACTGAAATTACACTATGACTATTCAAGGAGGGAACTTCTTCAGAAAACCCACAATCTGAATTATGGACAATACTTTGAGTTTGACATTCTCCATGTAGTCAATGACATTACACTAGTGGGAGCTCTGAGGTTACTCAATTAGATGGTGATACATACAACAGTTACCATCAAATGACCTCAACTCTTAGCAGACTTTAAGGGCCTTCTCTTACACCTCGCTTTTCTACAGGAAGCCTCAGGTGGACTACATTGTTAATAATATGGTGCAAGCAGAAGTCTAGATCTCTACTGTAAAACAAAAACATTAGAAAGAATGGAAATCAATTTCCATCTTTAGGCATCAACATAGTTGAAAGGTCAGCTAAACTGAATTTGCCTGCAGTCTCCTCTGAAAAAAATAGCTACATGAAATTTGAATCCCAAAATAAAATTTCAGGAAAACATCATTTTATGTTGTAGAAGTGTCAAGGTTCAAAACTCTACATCATAATAATCATCTACCTGTGAACCCAGGTAGGCAGTTTTGTACTTCATTAATTAAGGCTGACATTAAAGGCTAGATTAGTATTTGCAAAACCTTACTGCTACAGTTCTCTCATGTTGACTCTCTCCTATGTTTCCCATAGCCCAAAAGAATACCACAGATGTAAGAATGTGTATTATTAGAAGGTTAAAAAAAAAAAAAAGAGGGGAAAAAAAGGAAAGAAAAATATATTTTTCCATTTCTTGCAACCAACACTTTGTCCACAAGAGTGAAAAAGCTAAAGTCAGTTATTTTAAAGAAAGTAGAGTATAAAAATAATGAAACAAATATGCAATAATAAAACACTAAGGGCAAAATAAATTTATAAACAACACAACTATTTTTCAAAATTCTTGCTTTGCTTTAGATGCCAGTTTGCCTTCTGGCTAAAAACACATTCTTCACACACGCTGGGAATGTTGAGGAAAACTAGTCAGCATTCAGAGGATTAATACAGATTTCCAGCTCTCTGCCTTTAGGCTTAATAGTCAGACATCTATTTGTCCTCAGGAGAGGTTAGGGGTTGAAATGCAAATATGCAAACAACTGAATTCTTTGTTAAGATATCAAGAAAAGCCTGATCTTTTTGCTGTTTAATAAATCCTTGCAATTTTATGGACTTATTTAAATGCAGCATTGTGTCCTACTATTTTGAAGGAGAAAACAATGCAAGGAAACAAACACATTCATTCTGACGAAAATTTGTTCTCTAGAGGAAAAATGACATACACCCTTGACAGCTTATTTACCAAACTCACTAAAGATTTATTGATTTATCAATCAGTGCCTTGAGCATTTGCTTCTCCCCAAGGGAAAATTAACAATTCCAACTAACCTAATATATTCTATGTATAAACTAAGTGAATTCAAGAATCAATCCTGGCACAGTTTACAACATTCAGTTAGAAAAAAAAATCTGTCCCTTTTGGTGTATGTAAAATTGAAAGCTATACCAACGAAGAATAAATGCTCATGTTGCTTACAAACATAAAAAATACTTATTAAGACAGTACAATTGAACCCAACAGACATTTTAAATCATTTAAATGCTCAGTGGGAGGCAAAAGCATTGGAAAATAAAAAATTGAATGATTGGGCTTCTAGATTAATACTAAGTACTACCCCTATTAGTTGCAATACTGACATGCCTTGAAGCAAATATATTGCATAAAGAGCTAAAAATTCTGTTCTACTTCACCTGCAGAACTTTAAGCCTGTCAATTACCGGTTTGATGAGGTCAGAGCAACAAGATTTCTAGAATAATCTGAAAAATCTAGAAATGCATTGTCATTTAACAAAGTAGTAACAGGAGGAAAATGCTTAAACACAAATACAATCTACCTGAATCACATGCTTACACTTCCCACCTTAAAGGAAGGAAGAGTAAAGGAAGTTAGGAAGAAGAAGGTTTTGACTACAATAGAACTGGATACAGCAGCTCAATACACCAATGCTACTGGGTTGAACCCTTGCAACGCCTGTCTACTACAGAAACTCAAAGACTGCCCCAATCTCTGCTGTCTAAGTAAGCCCACAAAGAACAGATAAAAACAATTGAGTCTCTCTTAGTCTCTCTAAAAATAAAGAAAAATATAAAATACTCACCATGAAAAGTGTATTTTCTCTAAGCTAGTGAGGGGATAGCTGTAGGCTTGGTACAGAAGCCTATCTTTCAAGTCTGCCCTATCATCACAACTAGTGATAGCAAGATAGGTCCCATAAGAATGTTAATATCAGATACATAAAAACATCTATGTATTTATTAAAGCTTAATATATGTAATTTCATGTACCAGAAGCTTTATTAGATTCCACAGAACTGAAGGCTTTACTAAACATTTAAAACTAAGTAGAGAAAAATCTTCAAGAAAAATTCCCTCTTCTTCCATTTAATAGAACCAAATTAGAAAATTGTTATCCAATCAAAGAGAGAAAAGCCAGGAAATATTGTAAAATACTGCCCTCTGGTGTTAAGCCTATTCTGAGTTCTATTTTATATTTAAGACCTCCTCTTCCCCATCCCTCTCTTTTTTCTTTTTTTTCTTTTTCTTTTTTTTTTTTTTTTTACCTGAAAGAACCACCTCCAGGGTCATTCAGCTTGTTTTTCTGATTTGCAGAGACCTGAACACCGAAGCCCCCAGGACTTTTGCTGGCTTGGATTGTTGGTGCCTTCCCTACTGTGCCTGAAAAAACACCAAGCAATGTTATTATGAGCTGTCTTAGACAATTTACATCAAAGAACCTTCTGTCCAGGAACTAAATTTAACTGTCTGTAAATTGCAAACAAAAGGAAGTTATTATTTTTAAAGAGCACACTGCTGAAGAACAACTTAAAACATGAAATTTGTACTAACATTAGCTTTTTCACTGTTTACAAAGTACGAAAGATTGTAAAATTGAAAACCAATGGTCATAGCTGGTTATAATGCACATAAGGGTTACAAATGTGTTTGTAATAGCCAGTAAATCTCTCCTCTAGGTAATGTGGACAGCAAAAAAGAAAGAGAATTTGAACTGCTCTTAATACAGATGTTCTAAGTCGCCCAAGGTACTATGGTAATAATTATCTTTATTACATGTTCCTTTACTCTTCACTATTCACAAAGAAAAGTGGGCATTTTCAGAATTTTAATAATCTTTACTGTTCTATAATATATGTAAAGGAGTATATCTCATTGCAAAATGTAAAATAAACACCTCAACTTCTTCTTCATGAAGTAATCTATATCTGTATGTAAACTTTGCAAGTTATATGCATAAGTAAAACCTGAAATTTAGTCTAAACGGGCCAAAATGGGCCATCAGCTTCTCCTGAAAGTAAAACAAAAAATAGATATTTTATTCCTAGTAGCATTTTAGGATGCTAATTAGAAATCAACAGACTTGGGTTGATATGCCTGTTAGAAACAGTATATCAGTATTGGACTCAAAAAGCATTGGCCAATGGGCCTCTTGGATTAGCCATCCTTTAATGCTTACAATGCTTAAATAGCTGCAGTGAATGCTCGGGTTAATAACTTCACCCTTTGGCTCATTCCCATCCATAAGATGCAATTAACAGAATTATTGTACTGATAACTGCTTTGATAAAGAAGTGTGAATTTTTCCTGAAATAATTATATTACTTTCCCTAGTGTGAATAGCTATATCAGTATATAAGTTCTTAAAGTCTGCCTACATCATCAATACTACTGTTTTAAAAAGCTTTGCAATTTGTTCACAGAGATGAATTTATATTAATGTTAAAAAGCATTACAACAGGAGTGCTACTCCTGTTTGAGAGGAGAAACATACCATTCTGTGGCAGCCAGCTCAATTCTGGCCTAACGAAGAACAAATCAACCACCACCTTAAGGTTAATGGGTTTAGCAACGAAAAGAAACAAATACTTATTACAAAGTAAGAAGGCTTCAAGAACTCTCTTGATTCCAATATCAATTTTTTGATCCTTAAGAGAGGGATGTAGCAGTCACATATCCCTCCACCTAAGCATGGGAAAATGTGTGCATCACGTATAATAGAATGCTCTTGAGTCTCTGGCTAGTTCTGGCATGTCACGTTGCTTCACTCAGTCTCTGACATGGCTAAAGAGTAAATCAACATAGAGAGAACAAAATGGCATGTGGGTTCAAAAGTTTCTCTAGGGATCCTACCTTGACCTCTGTCAATGGAGAGATAGTGACCATCATGACCAGCCTCAGGGATAAGAGCTAAATCAGAATGATTAAATTGAGATACTCTTGAGGCTTCACCAAAAAGTGAAGAGTTTATTTCTTGGTTCAGAGTTACAAGTTTTAAATAGTAAGAGTCAATTTCCTGACTTCTTTCAGGACCTTCCATAAAAGACTGCTGAATAAGAAAGTAAATTCTGAGAATTTTGCCACAAGTTGTTTCAAAAGCTAACTGTGTCGGTCCAAAATACTTTAAAGTAAAAATAAATGCCAAGCCTGCCAATGATGTAAGTTCTTCCCCCATGCTACCAGTTTTCAATTACAATAAAATTCATACAAAGGTAACAATCTCACTAAAATACTTAAACCCATACCTGGTGGTCTAATGGTCTGAGTTATTACCACTGGCATCCTAATCTGGGTAGTCTGGCAAGCAGGGTTTCGTTTCACAGTTTGAGCAGATGTTGACTGGATAATCTGCTATTATTAAAAAAAAAAAAAGTATACTCATTATATTCTTTATACACAAACACATACAATGTAAATATACTAATACCTGTAATTACTGATATAAGCATATGTAAAGCACAATCAGCTAGTGACAAAAGCTTTGTTTAATGTATGTGTTTGTGTGTGTGTATATATATAATATATACCATTTTTGCTATACTGTTAAAAAAATGTATTTCACACAAATGTCATATGTCACAACCTGAATCAAAAAATGTATTTCAAAGAAGTGAAGTAAATCTTAAACTATAGACTCTTGTCTCCAGAAATTTTATTAGGAAGTAAAGCAATCTTGTAGAAGATGATGTTGCAGTAATTTTAATGGCATCCACCCACCACTGTAGGTCTTTCATTATATCTTATGTTTATGGCTTTAAAGAAAATAAATAGCAAAAGTAAATTCCAAAATACTACAGCTTCCCAAGTCAGGTACACACAAAATGGAAAACAGAATGTTTTGTGGTGGCTATATGTTGTTTATCTTTTAAATGTGATTTGGGTATTTTCAAGGCTTCACTTTATACTGAACCATATTCTGAGGCCCTTACTCAAAACTAAAACTGAGTAAGAAACTATGAACTTGATCCATCAGCTAAATCAGATAAAACCTGGAAGAATCATGTCTAAGTTATAGTAAAACATATATTCATGAAATTAGGAACAAGGTGGGCACAAATGTAATGAACATAATATTCAAAAAGACAAGTGGACCTTGGAAAGATAAAAACTATCAATCCAAGAATAAACTTTAAAAACAGAATACAAAAAATGCTAAAAATAAGTACAGAAATCAAGAAAATAGATACAAATTTACTCCATTAAGATAGCAATATTGATGCAAAATATTTACTTTAACACACACAATATAAGAATAAAGTAGCTATCATGTTTAAAAACATGAAATACTAGTAGTAAGATAAAAAGGCGAAATTGCATAAAAATGTAATACAAGTATCTTTTAGCAAGTAAGGAAACAGACTAGTCTGTGGTCAAAAAAGGCTGCATTGACACTAAGGAGGAGAAAGTTGACGTTAGATGAGCTTTCAAATAATAGTGAAGAAAAACAGCCATACCTTAACTGGATGAAGGTCAGACCAAAAGGGGAGATGTGTGAGACATGGAATTACTATTTGGTATTTTACTAATATTTTTTGATTAGGATATTCATCTGCAAAGATAACTAAGCTAATAACTTCTGGAGTTCAGCATCAAATTCCATTTCACCTGATAAGAGCATCCAGGATTAGGGTGCTAAAAAAATGGGTCAGTAAATAGGGCAGCATTTCATTTCAGAAGATACAAATAACGGCAATGTTTTATTTACTATCAAATACATTTGAAAGTGTTCTTTAACAAGCACCAAACTCAACCTCAACATATTCAAAAAGGCTGAAAGAAAAACTATAAATCAACTCAGAGCAACATTTTACACAAAGATTTCAGTTTCTAAACAGTTCCAAAGTTCTTTCAACACCGTCTGTCATCTTCAAATCTGGAAAAGGGAAGCTGTTTTCAGTATTTCTCTCACTGAAGACAGCAGGCATAACACTCAAGCAAAAATATCAGACACAGAAAATCTAAGAGATTTAATATGATACAGCCATTGTCTAAAATGATGAGTCTGCAAAATAACAAAATTACAACCAAAACTATGATCAAGACAACGATAGGTCAGTAAATAGTGTCATTGATTGGTGTGAATCTCCTATCATATTATAGAAAAAAAAAGAAAAAATCCATGTGTGAATATGGACCAAAAATTAACTATAAAAAATTAACTATAAAATGACTAGAAAATAAAAGTTGAGAAAAAAATAAAAGGGCCAAGGCACATAAAACAGATTCAAACCCAGTTCAGCTTGGTAACTTCAGTTCTTCTGTTCCTGCCTTATGTGTGAGGTGACAAATAAAAACATATAAAAGGTGGTACTTACAAATGATGAAAAAAATCATTTAAGAAAATTAGGTTAGAGCTCACTGCCAAGAATTTTCAAGTCTCAGCAAACTTGGTGCTCCTCTGCCAATGCAGATACACATGACCACAATAATATGCTTTGTCTTCCTTGATAAGGACTGAAAATTACCCTGACTTGATTTACAAAAACATACTTTGCAGCAGAAGCAGCTCATCCAAAAGCTTGAGCCCTTGAACTAATGAACCACATTTTATATATACTTACCAAATAAAAGAAAAAAGAAAAAAAAAATCATAGGAAATGGAAGCTGCTGTAAACGAAATGAAACTAGAAACGAATTGGAAAATGTATCCTGATCTTAGTATTCTTTCCACTAATTGAGGTTTAAAATGTGGGGAAAAAAAAGAAGCCACTTAACTTCTAAATGTACAAAATTCAAAATGGCTATGGTCTGATATGACATTTATCTTCACTCATGAGTAAACACTTGCTAACTCACTTGTGGCTATGCCACTTGTGATTTATCAGTCTACTCACTCCTGAAGATAAATGTCATATCAAACCTCAGCTATCATGTAATCTGGCAGCATTAACTTACAATGTTCATCCTTTTATAGGCCGAGAATTCCTATTTGCCATTATTTATCATGCTGCAATGGTAACAACTGCAATGTTTAACCAATGCCTAAAAATTAACATGGGAAGCTACTTTTTCTCTCCCCACCCAAGAAACAAACATTTTTTTTAAACAAGCATATAACCATTTATTCTCCTTTGACCTTAATACTGTTCCATTGAGCATATATATATTTTCAAAGAAACTTATGAAGATCAAAAGAAAGTCACTGGATTATTTGTCCTGTTTCGCAAATTATTACTCATTATTTCACATAGTATTTTATCTAGGGCAATTTTAAATATTTCCAGTAAAAGCTCTCTTATCACTTACTTTGGGAGTCTGGGGTATCATTTAATAAACTACTTTACTGCAAGGATATTTTGCCTTATGTTCAGCCTAAATTATTTTTTGCTTTGTTTTATACCACTATTTATATCTCTACTTCTTAGATAAACTGACATAATTCATCGTTACACTTTAATCTTTAAACCTTCAAATATTTTAAATGTTACTTTCCCCTTTATTTACTGTTTGACCAATGATTTCTGTGAGTCTCTAAAATGTGTACAAATGACAGCAGTTGAACAGCAGTAAGGGTCTCAGCAGAGGATTAAGAAATGAAGGAGAGGAGCCCCATACAGCATGACGCTGATTCTGCAGTTTCATCTTATTTCCAGGTTCCATTAATCTGTATCATCTTTCCAGGACTCTCCACAAGTGACAGTCAACCACAATGACAGTCTCAGGAAAAATGTTAAAACATGTTTTGGCAAAAAGTATTATAATAGGACTTAGAAAATGTCTAAATTTCCCCTCTTGACAACATGCACAGTTTTCTTTAGCAAATAGTGCTGAAGAAATTTGTCTTTCCTAATCCTATTCTTGAGCAACTCTTGGCTTTTTGCATATCTGAATTTGTTTTTTTTTATTTTTATTTAAGGTGAACCACTTTAAATCTAACTATTTATCATTTACATTTAATAATCAGCCAGAAGTCCTTTCTTATTACAGCATGTTGACAACATAATACTTACAGTGCTAGTAAATCATCCCTACTCAATCTCCT
>JAUBOD010000907.1:4461612-4477020 GCA_032353885.1 Nothura maculosa
GGGAGGAGCGGCTGGCCACGCCCCCGGCGACGGGCGGGGCGGGGCCGCCCCGGGACGGGGAGCCGGGACGGGCAGCCAGCCCGCGGCTCCCGGGCGGCCGCCTCGCCCCGCCGGGAGCTGTAGCCGGCGCTCTGCTCGCCGCACGCGTGAGCAGCTCCGCGTGCTCCACGGTTGCACTTGTTTGGGTGCAGAGCTGCTGCTTAGCTGGGCTGGAGCGCCCGCAGCGCAATAGCGCGGGCCCCGCACGCCCCTCGTCACAGCAGCGCTCGTCTCAGAAACACAACCAGGCGGGAAGCCAGCGGCCCCACCTCATGGACCCCTAACTGACAACGAAGCAGCCTGTGTGATGGGACCATCAGAGGTGTCTTGGGCGATAAAAACAACTGATTTTGCCCAGGGGGATAAGCAGCACCCACAGTTCACTGCATTGGTCCTGGGCACAAGTGATAATTGCCACACATTGGGTTCCACCACCCTGCGGCAGGCTCCGTGCCTGCAATGTGGATGTGTTTCAGCCGCTGCTCTTTTTCCTCTTCCAAGACCCACATATATCTGAAGCTGGCAGGGGCAAGAATCACACAATACAGACAGTAGCTGCTCCTGTTGCTTGTCACCCAGCTCGCCACCTCCAACAGTCAGAAGTTTATGTTATAGAGAGCAGTAGCCACAGACCAACATCCTCTTAGTGGTCAGCAAGACTTCTCTTCTTCCTTCTAATGCACTCATAAGCATAGTATATTTTGCTGTTTTCCTGAACAGTAGCTTTGAGGTAGGATACAAATACTTATTTTCAACATTTTACTCCAACTAATATGATATGTTCATCTATGTCCAATCATTACCTGAAGAACTTTGTTTTCAGTCTCTTGAATAATTCAGGATTTGCTAGAAACACCTTGCAGAAAAGCTCCCTAAACATTTGCTGAGCACTTCCTACAGTTTCACAATAAAGCCTTTTCTAGAAAGTATTTCTGCTGAACATAACTTGCTAGGATACAAATATAAAGAGGGAGACCAGAGGCAGTATCACATTCCAACAGGTGAAGTCTCCAACATGAAGCCTTACTCATGATTCTTACTTAGGGAGTGCAATTAGGTTGAGCCTCAAAGTCAACAGTCTCTTGGTATTTTTTTCCTGTGTTTGTTTTTGTGTGTGTTGTTGTTGTTGTTGTTGTTTGCCCATGGAAGAGTTATTTCTAAAAAAGGGAGGGAGGATTTCCCACGCTTAGTTCTAGACTAAAGCCAAGTTTTCATCAACAGCAGCACTGCTTACTGTTGTTCAGCAAAATCCAACTGCTTCCAAAGCCTCGCCAACTGCGTGAAGTGGAATCTCTCTTCACGTACCTGACTATCACCTTCATCTGAACACCTCTCTGGCTCTTGCATGACTGAACTGGATTACTTACCAGGGCGCGCAAGAACCGAGCACATGATGGCGCGCGGTGACTCGAGAAGGCCCCAGAGGAGCCGGCCCGCTCCCACGGGCCCCCAACGGCTCGAGACCCCCAGGCGCCTCGACCGTTAACGCGAGCGCGGAAGTTCCGCAGAGCCGCCTAACGGCCCGGCCCTTCCCGCCCCGCGCGCGGCAGCTCTCGCGAGATCAGCCCGCTCCCGGCATCCATTTCGCGGCTGGGGCGACGGGGGCCGGCTCTGAGGGAAGATGAAGGCGGCGGCCATGTTGGGAGCTTTGGGGTGCTGGTGGTGTCGCCTTTGCTGAGGGGGCCTGTGCGGGGGGAGCCGCCCCGGGGGGTCGGCGCAGCGTCGGGCGCGATCCGAGTGGGGCAGAGCGCCTGCTGCCGCTTCGAGTCGGGCTGTCGTGGGCGCCTGTGCCCGGCTCCAGGAGCGCTCGGCAGGGGAGGGGGTCCCTGACCGAGGAGCCAGCGCCATGAGCGGGGGGACGCCCTACATCGGGAGCAAGATCAGCCTCATCTCCAAGGCCGAGATCCGCTATGAGGGGATCTTGTACACCATCGACACGGAGAACTCCACCGTGGCGCTGGCCAAGGGTAAGGAGGAGGCGGGGAGAGGCCTGCGGCCTAGGCGCCCCGGCTGCGCGCGGGGAGGGGAGCGGAGCGGCGCTGCGGCTCCTCTGGCACCGAGCAGGAGCCGCGACCGCCCTCCCGCCACCGCCCCGAGTGCGGCAGGTGGCCTGCGGGCTGCCAGGGCTCCGGCGGCGCGATAAGGGGCCTAGGCTGAGCCCTGGGGGCAGCCGCGGCCGGGCTGGGGGCCGGGAGTGCCGAGCGCGGAGCTCCCGGGAACTCGGAAAGCCCCGAGGGCCGAGGAGCGGCTGCCGCAGTGAGAAGAAACCGAGCGCGTTACTGGAGTAGGATTGAGCTGCTGAAAAGGGTCCTGGACAGAGTTAAAGTCTGAAAAACTTGGGCGGGGGGGGGGAAGGGAGAGGAACTAGTGGAGCGAGAGCGTCAGGGAAAGCGAGAGGAAGAGATGGGGAAGAAGATCCGTCTGTATTAAATCCTAGTGTTGAGGCTGTAAGTAGTGTGGAGTTGCGTAGCAGGAAACTGCTGCTGTCTCCTGGGACAGAGAGAGACGAAATCTTCCAAAGGAGAGCATGCAAATCATCAAGATTATCAGTAAATGAAGGTGTCTTTGAGCTCTTCTTTATCCTAGTAGATAAAAGGCACTGTATAAATCAAAATTGAGGACGAACTGCTGTGCGAGAGAATTCCTTGCTGCACAAGGAATGTGTGTGGCGGAAAGTTAGGAGGATGTGTTTGCAGAGCAAGAGAATCAGAGATTGGAGTAAAAAAGGATATTTGAAACAGGATATGTAAAGGGCTGTACTCTTTCTTGCACTTTCAAATGCATTCTCAGCACAGGTACGTTAAGTGTAGCAGTGAATATGTAATGTTCTTGTCAAAAATGAAGGCAAATTTTTTAATATGTTGTTTTTAATTGACTCTGCAAAACTTTCTTGTATTTTGACTTACAAATTTTGCCCCTGTAAAATTTTCTAAATGCTCTAAATACATATATAAAATTTGAGAGGGCTTCCTCCAGCAGTTGGGTAAGGAGAAAAATTGCTTTGTATGTAAATTAAATAATGAGACTGAGAATATTCTAAATCTCTTTTCCTGATATAGTAGACAGTTTTTAAGCTAGTGAAGGATAACATAATAAAGATAATGTTTTGCATAGTCGGTATATTTAATAATAGCTCATCTGTTGATTTAAGGCTATGTAGCAGTTTGCTTTCATCTCTCATTGGTTTTTGTGGAAATTCTTGTTTATTTGCCCTGTCACTTTATGCCCCCTTCCATAACGCATGTATGAATGTGTGTATGTTACTATCTTGGAAATAAAATGCTTTTTTTTCCTCTAAGTTTTTGTACATTTTGTACCCCTTGTGCTTTGAAATAGATGCTTTGCTTTGTACCTATTTTATGCTTTTATAGTAGGTTCGGTCCCAGGCTTGTGTTAAGTCGTTTACAGGATGTTTAGCTTTCACGATTTGAAAGCTAACTTCTGCTTGATCACTGGTGTTTCCATATGTGAGAAAAAGATAAAACACAGTGATAAAAATGTTTAGGAATTCCAATTTCATGTTGTAACAGCTTTTGTATGAAAATTAAAACAACAATCCCAACCTTAAGGAGCTTGTAATAGTCTTTAGTTTTGACAGATTTAGTCCTGATCAAGCCAGACATGCATGACTCCTCAGGAGCAGTTAAGTCATGCTGTTGCATACCTTCTAAGTACAGATATTAAAGACAGATCAAACTACAATTATAAGTCTAAACTGTACTATTTTCATAACTCTCACTCAAAATGTAATCCTAAACTATTAAGTTGGTTTAATAAAAGTTACATGAGTTAGCTCAGGAATGTATGTTTTGTAATGTAGTGCTGTGATTCAGAAGGAAGTATTTCTAGGCCACTCGAGCAAAAATCTTGATGTTAAAAGAAGCCATCAAAAATGATTTACTGCTTCTATTTTGCTCGCTTGTATTGATGACTGATCACTCTTATCCAGGTTGAGGGTAAGTCAACATTCCTCACTTACTAATATAGTTGTGGAAATTATTTGTGAGGTGAAAGGCAGAAGTAGAGGCAGACTGTGACATTGAATAACTGCACATTTGTTTAACAGTTGGGCTTCAATAGGTTAACCTGAGATTAAACTGATCGGGATGTAAATGTGTCAGTGCGATGTGCAGAGACTTTATTGAAATGCTTGTGTGCGATTAGAGAATCACAGAATGGTTAAGGTTGGAAGGGACCGCTAGAGATCATCTAGTCCAACCCCTCTGCTGCAGCAGGAACCCCTAGAGCACTTGGCACAGAGTCACATCCAGGAGGATTTTGAAGATTTCCAGAGAAGGACTCCACAGTCTCTCTGGGCAGCCTGTTCCAGTGCAGTAATTCACATTAAAGGGGAACAGAGTCATCTTTTTTGCTAGTAGAATGCACTGTTTGGCTTTTGGTTATTACAGTATTTTTCATGCAACATCTGATTATTTCTGATAACTCATATGGAAGCTTACAATGCTATTTATTTTCCTAGTAGTAATATAGTATGTTATATAGTATTATAGTGTTATGTGCTATATAGTTGCGTAGTATATCCGTTGAAGTCAGTCAAATTAGTGGAATGATGTGGGCATAAAGTCACAGAGCTAAATTTTATTAGACTCAAAACTGTAAATTGCTTTCTAGACAGTTCATTAAATGTATGTAATTATGCTGATAAATATATTTGCTTTTAACATAAAATAATTTCTATTTCCTTCTTTGCAAGTCACTATGCCAATTTAGGTCATTTGAATAAAAATGTTTAAGTCAACAAGGTAGGGTTAAATGGATTTCCTGTAGTTCTGGTAACAGCTATATGATGGTGATGTTTTTCACATGCTTATGTTCGTTTTCTCGCACTCCTTAGTATTTTGCTGTATATGAACCACTGCACCTTGTTCTGATGGAGGAAGGTAGTCTGAGGAAGCACCTCAAGAGGCAGAGCTGGATAGAGCTCTAAAACTGCTTCTGCTCTAAATACATTTTCTTCTTAATGTTCTGGCAAATTAGTATTTCTGATCATGCAAAACCATGGTTAAAGTTGTTTCTTTCTAGCATTCCTATTGTATTGATGACTTCAATATTAGACTTTTTACTTTAATGGACTCAAAGCATGTTAAAATCCAAAACAAGCAGAGGAAGAATAAATTGTTGAGAGAGGCATCCCGTTGCAAAATATTAAAATACATGTTTGTTATGCTGATATCTGAGGATCTGTGCAAAAACATATAGTACTTATCTGGGAACTTAATCTGTTTTCTGTAAACTACCTGTTTTCTGAGATCCCTGCATATGTTGTTCTGGTTCCTTGCTTTAAAGTGAAAAATAAGGTAGGAGATAATTTTCTCTGTTGCTTTTGGGTGAGGGGGGGAAAAGACTGAACCCAATTTCAGGGTTCTGTAGGACAAGAATAAATAATTGTCTTGTACTGGACAAAATTCCCTCTCATTTTTCTCTTTCCTCCACTTGAAATTTGCACTAAAACAAGTATTACTAAAACAGTAGTTTCAAGTGAAGTCCTTGATGAGTTGCAGTAAAATCTCTGGACTGGTTATAACCTATTACCTGCAAGGTTAAATACCATTAAGTTACCAGTTATTGCACTGGACTTTTTTAGGTAGGCAAGATGGCTACTATTACCACCATTTCAGTGTGGTAGGATAGAGACATGCAATACAAGGTCAACTTTGCACTTAGCAAGGCAGCAGGTCCAATAACAAAATGAAAGGCCAAGCTTATTTACTAGTAAGGTAATAAGTACTGTGTAGAATGACTAGGGACTGGAGATAAATTCTTGGTCAAAATATTAAAATTCAAGGCCTTGATGAGAAAAGCAAAATAAAGAACTTCAGTAATCCACATGACCAGTTGATAATGTTATTTCAGTCAAAGCAACATTTTATTGGATATTTCTGGAAATTCTTAACCTTCAAATATCTTAATCTTCTTCTACAGCGTAAGAAGAGAAGGTAGATTTATCTTGTTACGAGTGTTGAAATTCATTTAATAGCATATGCCTTTTGACAGCTGTTACACTTTATTGTAGTGTTGAGAGTAGACTTTCTCGTGATCCCATAAAAGAATTCTAAGTTAAAGTGATAGTGATATGAACAAGATAACTCCAATCATTTAACGCTATTTTATTTAATTGCAGTGTAGAGTCATTCTCTTTATCCTTGAATTATGCTTCTCAAAATTGTAATACTTGACTGATAAGTTTTGTTTATACAATATGCAGTACTAGAAGAAGCAACATTGATGGAAGATGATGCAGCCTAAGAAATGACTCAGTATGGCTTTTTGCAGCTCTACCAGAAGCACTGCTTTTCTTGACTAATGGTTTTATGGCTACAAATAAGTGCCTAATGATGTCTCCAAAATGTTGATGCTCCTCAAAATGGAGGGAGAGCTAATTCTGGTAAATTTAAGTAAGCTGTGGGTGTTTTCTCCGTATAACCTGTAGTACATTACAATGCAGCCAGGGGAAGTGTCCTAAGAAGCTAGAGGAAAGATGATCGAGGAGGACTGTCAAAGCTGCCGCAGGCTGATGTTCAGTGGCATGTGATTAACATAATCTTCTCCATAATTTTCAATCTTTTTTTCTTCTTTTTCTTCTTCTTCTTCACTCTTGGAGTTCAGCTCTTGGAGTTCTATGTCTGCTTCAGTTGTTGGGGTCTTTTTTGTTTTGTGTGTTGATGGTAGCTGTTCAGGGGATTTGTTTGTTTCTGTTATCATCTTTGGTTTTCTTCTGTGTGCTTTTCCTTTTTTTTTTTGTTTTGTTTTGTTTTTTTTTCATTCCCTAATTTATATTCATGTGAAGTCTTAAGGTCAGGAGAGAATACTGAAAATAAGTGTTAGTTGTATACATTGATAGTGATTAAATGTGATACAAAGGATAACTCATGATGAGCTTTGTTATATAATCTGAAAACTGTTGCAATTCAGCTAAGTACTTACAGATTAATTTCATGTGTCATTATGCTGCACATTGGACAGGCATACTTAAGATGACAATTCTACCTTGTAAGTTTACTTTAATTTGATAGAGATCATATGAAACTATAATGCAGAAGTATGTAGACTCATGTCTTCGACTCACAGGACTGCTAGATCAACCTTAGTTGCCACTTGAGGTTCCTGTTGTTATAATGTTGAAGATTAGGTTAACCTCAGAAAAGAACTGCTTTGCTGCTTCCCCTTTTCCCTACAAAACAATTCAACCTGTAAGTGACGGTGTAGATGGTCTCTCAGTAAGGAACAGGACAGTGATATTTGCTTGAAATTTAACAGATATTTGTAAGGTCAAATTACTTGTTTCTGTCAGAGCAGTTGAGAATGGCAAAGAATGTGCTACCTATTTAATAGATTTTTTTGTTGCTGTTCGATGAATTTGTTCTTTTAACTTAAAAACACCAGTCTCTGCAGTATGTTTGAAATCCTCTTGCTGACTGTGGCCTTTTTTTTCCCTCCCCTCCCACTCTTTCCCTACCTGCTGTTTTCTACAGTTCGTTCCTTTGGTACAGAAGATAGACCAACTGATAGACCTATACCACCTCGCGATGAAGTCTTTGAGTATATTATATTCCGTGGTAGTGACATTAAAGATCTAACTGTCTGTGAGCCACCAAAGCCTCAGTGTTCTTTGCCACAGGATCCTGCTATTGTTCAGGTAAGGTAAAACATAATTTTAGATATGTATGTTTGTTTGGCTAAGACAGCCAATAGCATTAAGCTCTGTCTAGTTGAGACATAGTGCTAAAAAGTAGGATCTTTATAGCTGTAAGTTCACAACTGAAAGAATTCTAGACTTTCTAGGATCATGAGATTATTCTCTTGAATCATTTCTGTCTGAAAATCTGAGTTGAAATCAGACTCCACAGTAAATTAGATACCAAAGCTGATGATTTTTTTCTGCCCATTGTTCTTTTGCTAGAACAAATGTAGGAGACTAATGCTGAGCAATGTGGGTATTTTGGCATTTTATACTGTCTTTGCTTCTTTTGAAATATGCTAGTTAAACTTCTAGTATCCAAAGAAACAAGTTTATGAATAAAAAGTTCTTATGTGTTATTCCCAATGTTATTGTTATGGTAATTTTAATGAAAAGTTTTAGTTTCCTCTATATTTTGCCTTGTAGAACTCAGCTTTTTATGCAAATGTTATATTCTGCATTATTTTCCTCTAGTCTTCACTAGGATCTTCAACTACATCTTCATTCCAGTCTGTGGGATCCTATGGTCCTTTTGGTAGAATGCCTGCATACAGTCAGTTCAGTCCAAGCCCATTAGTAGGGCAGCAGTTTGGTGCTGTTGGAGTTGGTATGTTCATTTTTATTTCTAATTTTCCTGTAAATTAAGTTGTGTGTATGTTTCTGAACAGTAATCAGTGGTTGTTGGACCTGTCCTTTGGATAAGACAGGAATAAAGTCTTGAATCCGTATCAGTCCCATACTAGCTCAGTAGCAGGGAGTTTTTCATAACCTTTATGCCTCAAATCAAACCATCCACGTGGTTGAGAGCTTACCACTCCATCTCAGAGGTGCTAACCAGGATGGGTTCATGAATGTTTTACAAATAGCAGTGAAACGGCACCTATACAAAAGCAGCAAGCTGTGCTGGGGACAGCTGGTCAGGTGGTGTGTGCCTCGGCCAGGGACTTGAATTATTCATCAGTCCCTTGGCCAGCGCAGTTCGGCAGCTACATCTTGGGTAAGGTCCATGCTTGAAGTGTTTGTGCATTAATGGGTTAGTTGCTCTCTTTTACTTGTATTGTAAATGTAATAATGGATGCTCTCAAAGACTTGCCAGCCAAATTTCCTCCTTCCTTCAAAGTTTTTTCAGCAAAAGAGAAGTCAGTTTATATTCCCAGCATTAAACCAAAGAGAATTCACTCATAAGGCTCTGTAAAGAGTTCAATTAATGAACAAAAGAGGCAAGAACCTTATTATAAGTCCTTTCCATTCAGCAATTGGAGAAAAGCTGGATAAGATCACTGTGGCTAGAAGAGAGAATTTTGAGGTCAGACAAGGAAATCAAGGCCTTAAATATGCAGCGGAAACTTAGTCACTAGTTAGTGTCATACTGGTACAAACTCAGCTGTATTTTGATTTTGCTACAATGGATATAATCAGGTATTATTTACAGTGATGACTGAAACTTTAAAACTTGGGAGTTTCTAAACTTCAGTCTTAATTCTGTAGAATTTAGTTTTCCATCTTTCATGACTGTAAAACAGGAATCTGTCTGTATTAAACATTTTTACAACAGAAAGTATCTTTGTTTAGCTAATAGCTTGGAGGATGAAAGCCTTCATTAGCTGGAGTGAGACAGGGTGACGGAAGAGCAGAGTTTGAAAGGAGTACTTTTATAATATTTTACTTTTTATTAAAAACTTATATTCTTGTAACAGTTATAGCAACAGTGTAAATATGTGGGAGCACGTCCATTGACTTTTCTCTGGTTTTTTTCAATGACCTCAAGCCTAAACTAGGCTTTATAACTATAGTATTTCCTTCAAAGCAGGAGGTTCTTTAACATCTTTTGGAACAGACTCTTCAGGCAGTGCTAACTTGTCCCAGAACACTGCAGTTGGTTCTGCATTTACAACAGATGCAAGATCTTTAAAATCGCAGATGTCTCAAGGTAAATCTTGTTGATTGCATCTGTGGGTTTTCTGACTTCCTGTCTCGTCTTCCCCTCTCATTTAAGTGGCTGGTAGGAATGCTATTTTCAAATATCTGATCTAATTGTATCACAAAAATTAGAGTATTAAGAAAAATAAGGATTGGTTGAGAGATTTTGTATTTTATTATAGTATAAATGTGTTTTCCTACACCTAGCTGTGCTACATAGGTAACTTAGTTTTAGCAACACATCCGTTATTGTGGAAATACGTAGATGAGGAAATAGGTGTGGCTTCAGCTGAGTGATAGCGAGCAGGTGCATGTGGAAGTTCTATGTCTAATTTTATTGATAACATGACAAAACTTAAGATACTGCATGCTGACAGAATTGTGAAGTCCTTCACCCTTACCCTTCCTGAAAGTCCATTAAAGCCCAAAAGACATTATTTTCCTCATTCTTCAGACTTTGTTTCAGCAAAGTCTGAAACTGGTAGCATGAAAGTGCATGCTAACAGTTATTCTAGCCATTTTAAAAGGCAAAATACAGAACTTTATACTATTTTTTTTAAGTTCCATTTGAAATTTTTGAACAAATGAACAAATTAGGATGGGTTTCAGTTGTATGGTTTATAAAATATATGATCAAATTTTGCTGTATTAGCAAGAGAGAAATTCTGATCACTTTTTGGTTTACAAAACTGTATTACTCTTAGATTTAATATGAAACATGTTCAAGCTGAAGGTACATACAGAAGACTTGTGGGAGGCCCAAAATATTTTTTGTGCTTGCTGTATTTATTTATTTTTTTTATTCCAAAATGTTTATGGCTTCAATCATTCATGTTGTAAATTGAAATTTGCTATGACTGTTTGTTATTTTGTAAGGTGAGCGTACAACAGGGTACTAGATGAGATGTAATTTCAGTATCATAACTGTGTCTCTGTCGTTGGGAGCATTCGCTGTCCATTTGGCTTTTCAGAGAGACAGAAGGAGTTTTTGTACCTCCTATCAGTCAAAAATTTAATTCCACAGCTATATGCTCACTTATCCTAGGCTGTTAGGGATTAATTGTCCTACTATTTTTTTTTTTTATTTTGTGCTGGAGGGAGGGGAATGGCTAGAAGTCTTTCACTAGTAGCTTAGTGGATCTCAGAGTGCAGCTGACTTGACTGGTAAGGCAGATAACTCTATCAGCCTGGATTGATTGAGACCAGAAACTCAAAATTATAAATCCCTTGGTTTTTTTTTTGTTGTTCATTTGTTTGTTTGCTTGTTTTTATTTAGGTCGTTCAAGCCCCCAGATGGATCATTTGAGAAGGAGCCCCACCATGGAACAAGCAGTACAGACAGCGTCAGCCCATTTGCCTACTCCAGCACCTGTTGGGAGAAGGAGCCCTGTACCAGCAAGACCTCTAGTGTCTGCAAGCCAAAAATCGTTAGAGAATCAGGAACACAGACGAGGTAACTTTGGGTACTGGCCAGCAGAGACATGGATTGTAACTTCATTTTTGTCATTTGTCAAACAGATATTTTTTGTTGTTCAAGAAGTTAAATTCATGTTCTACTTTCGGGACCTTGGATTTTGAGAAATCTGAACTGTATAGCTAAATACAGACGTGTGAGAGAAAATACTTAATTGGATAAACAGATCATCTTTTTATTTCCAACTTTAGCTGAAGCACACAAGGTTTCAAGATCAGAAAATGAACTCAGAAATGAAAACAAACGGCAAATTGGTAAATCTTGTTTTGAGAAATAGTTATTGTTTTCAGACTTCTAGTTTCAGACTTTATTAAAGTCTGGCAACATGCAGTATCGCATACAGCTTACAGAGTGGTGGAATTTTGTTTTTAATGTTCAGAAATCTTAGTAAAGAAAACTTGCAGTTCAGATTATGATCATGTAGGACACATACTTTGAATGCTTTCATGTAAATGTTTCTAGTGGGAGTTATGGTAATTTTGCTTTGGGTCAGAATAACACAAGGACAGAAAGTTGACAATACACCAGTGTTTTTTGTGTTTCCAGTCACTGCTAGTGACTGGAATAAAAATACGAGAGCAAACAGTATTAATAGAGTTATACACAAAGTTGTATAATGAACATATTGATGTCTTTCAGAAATATTTCACTGAAAAGTCAATAACATTTTAACTGTTATTTGGAAAGCTTTTAATGAAGTTTCTAGAAAGCCATTTTGCTTACTAAAGGATAGTACCTCAGATTAATATATTTCAAGTTTTAAGCAGTTGCTGCAGTTATTGCAATTGAATTAATCTGGTCCAATAGGATTTTTTTTAAACAACAAATTCAGGAAGAGGATGCATGAAGCCTCAGCCTGGTACCTGAGGAATTAAAAACAAAAAATGAAATGAAATAGAATTTCTCCATTTTCAGTTCCAGGTGCACCTGCAGCACGGAGAGGTCGTGGAGGTCACCGAGGGGGCCGAGGAAGATTTGGTATCAGGAGGGATGGTCCAATGAAGTTTGAGAAGGACTTTGACTTCGAAAGTGCAAATGCACAATTCAACAAAGAGGAAATTGATAGAGAATTTCATAATAAACTTAAATTAAAAGGTAATTTTCTTTGCTTTAGATTTTAGCATGCGGGGAAAATAGCAGAATATACCTGATAAATGTTAATGCTTGAAGAAGAAGCATTTAGAAGGCCTGTCCTGCTACATCCTGTTAGCAGTTGTGAGGGGAAAAATCAACAGACAGGAGAGATCAGGGTCATTATTTAGTTATAATGTGCTTAGATCAGGTTTTAAGTCTAGGCTATGAAACAATTCCAACTGGCAAAGTTCTGTAAAAGTTGGAGTAAAGTAAAATCCATATTTGTTTTCGATTATTAATAGACCAAAAATAGTCATAAAAAGGTAGTTTTGGATCAGAACATTTTTGGGGCATGTGTGAGGGTTTCAGTCTGTAAATCTGTGGAGTCTTTGTTTTAGTTTTCCATTTCCCAGAGAAACATCTGAGCAGTTCAGATTCATACTGCCAGGACTTTTGTTTTGTAGCAATATTTTGATCTGCCACTTGTTCATTATTTTGCTGCTACTGTTTCTGGAAAAAAATGCTAGAGGATAAAAGAGATAATTCCCTACATGAGTAATTGATTGGCTAAAAACTAGGAAACAAAGAGTAGGAATAAATGGTCAGATTATAGCGTAGAGAAAAGCCAACAGTGGAGTCCCATAGAATTTATTCTCTTGGTACTGATCTCTTTTCTGAATTGTTTTGAAGTAATGAATAGAACATTTGCTGTTGACACTGAATTATTCAGAGTAGTAAAGAGGAAAGCTAACCATAGAGAACTACATAGAAAGACCTCATGAGAAAGTGGATGGTAAATGCTTTGGGTTTTGTTTCTTTCCTTTCTCTCTTTAAGAATATCTAATTGTAAACTTAGGTATATTGTGGAGTGGATTAGAGAGAAATCCAAAGTTTACAGATGCTATTTATGAACTACGAACGTTTAGTAAATCATGATGGATAGTTCTGTAGAATCATCAGCTCATTTATCAATTCCAATAAAATGATGGAATATCAATTAGAGTAAGAAAACTTTACTTATTAGGAAAGGAATATGCCTTAAAACAAGTCCTTGGCATGACTTGAGTGTTGGCTCCCTGTCTCGAAAGGGAGATATCAATGATGGAAAATAGCGAATGAGTATTAGGGATGAGCAAAACCCTGGAATCGCTTTTGCATTAGGAATGACTGAGTGATGCTTCAGAGCTTGGAAGAGAGATGGCTGAGAGATACAGAATAGCTCTCATGTCCATTCTAACTGTGACCCGCTCTAATCTACAAAGAATACAGAGGCTCTCACTGTTCCAGAAGGGAGCAGCAAAACATCCGAATTTTCAAGTCAGATAATCTGACACTTGTTCAACTTCTTGGGACTTTTTTATATTGTAAATGAACATATTTTGTGGATCTTGGAACAAATTTGCATAGTTGTTTTGTTTAGTCTGATGGGCTGAAAATAAAAAAAAAATCTGTTTATTTGTGTTTTTTCAGAAGATAAACTTGAGAAACCAGAGAAGCCTGTGAATGGAGAAGATAAAGGTGACTCAGGTGTCGACACCCAAAATAGCGAAGGGAATGCAGATGAGGAAGATCCTCTGGGACCCAACTGCTACTATGACAAAACCAAATCCTTCTTTGATAACATCTCCTGTGATGACAATAGGTATGGATGGTAGTGGGAAGCTTCTTAGGCCCTGTAATGCATATTTTTGACATAAGGTAGGGTCCGCATTACATGTTGCAAGGAAAATGAGTAAAGATTAAATCCATATGTAATAGACAAAAAAATCCTTGAATGTAATACATGGATAGCAGAATATTTTAAACATTTGTAAACATGTATCTGGAATTTAATGCCCGTAAGGTGAAATACTCTTTCCAGCTGTTAGTGTAATAGAATTATCACTTTAAGTTAAATCAGTTATGAAACTGCTTTGGTAATGGTTTCTAAGTAGCTTTCATAATTCTTTTGCCAATAGTACTGTTTGAATGGGCAGATAGCAGTTCAGACATATCAAAGCTTATGTTTCGTTAATTCCTTTTTATTATTGTGCTAACGTAGTTTGAAACTATAGATGGCCTTTTTTTCTTATTTTTAACTACTAGTTAGATTAAATGTCCGTAAGGGCAATTTCCTGTTCTTCTTTTGTTTTGTATTTGAAATTGCCAAGAAGATTTTCAGAAAGAAATTGCAGTTGAAGATTTTCAATTTTATTGTATTGCTTGTGACTTCAAGCTATGTAAACTTCCTTTTGAAATGTTTTCAAATAAACAATCCTTGTTCATTTGTGTGGCAGAGAACGGAGACCAACCTGGGCTGAAGAGAGAAGATTAAATGCAGAAACCTTTGGAATTCCACTGCGTCCTAATCGTGGCCGTGGAGGCTTTCGAGGCAGAGGGGGCATCGGCTTCCGAGGAGGAAGAGGGCGAGGAGGTGGAAGAGGCGGCTTCACTGCCCCCCGTGGATTTCGTGGTGGATTCAGAGGAGGTCGTGGAGGCAGGGAGTTTGCTGACTTTGAATATAGGGTAAAATATATTTAATCTTTGTTATGCAAATGGTGATTATTTTAAAACAGATCACCATTGAAGAGTGTGTGTCTTGAGCCACTGCCTCAAGTGGTAAACAAGTTGGAAACTAGTGGTAAAACTTTAAGATCTGATGTTGAACTATTGAGAGTAAAAATTTCTTTAATAGTATTTTGCAGATGCTACGGACTGTTTTTGCATATCCTATGCAATTGAAGGGCCACTCGCTAATATTTTGATTAGCAACATCTCACAATCAGCTCAAGCTGCAAGTTACCTTTATGTAGATGTCTATAATATTTGTTTAGCTCAATTTAAAGAAAAAGGCAAAAAGTCCACAGGTGGAATAAAACTGATAGAAATGTGATTTGGGAACGTTTTTCTAAGCAGTGTTCTGCAATGTAAAGGCCAAGAGGCGGAAATAGAACATGCTTGTAAGATCCAGGGAAATTTTTTGTGTGAATAATTTGACCCAAAGGGAGCTAGCCGGTATATTTTTCAGTTCCCATGTAACCCCTAAAAACAGCATAACAGCAGTTACTGGTGCACAGGGAGGAGCTCTTGCAAAAAGGCAGGTTTAAAAAAAATAATAATTTATGAGTTTCCTAAGTTCCTCTTAAACACCTTTTTTAATATACAGCCTACAGTAATCATATAAAATAGCTTAGTTTCAGCCAATTCAGCTAACTGAAATAAC
>JAUBOD010000907.1:4479949-4490907 GCA_032353885.1 Nothura maculosa
GTCCCGCTCCGGCCGCGCGGGGGCGCCCGGCGGGGCGGGGCGGAGCGGGCGGCTCCCGGCGGCCCTTGCGCGGGCGGCGCCGCCATGTCGGTGGCGTTCGTGCCCGAGCGGCTGCGCGGCAAGGCCGAGGTGAACCAGGAGACGCTGCAGCGGGTGAGCGCGGGACGGGCGGCAGGGAGCGGGGCGGCCGGGCGGGCGCTCACGGGCGCTCTGTGCCGCAGCTGCTGGAGGAGAACGACCAGCTCATCCGCTGCATCGTGGAGTACCAGAGCAAGGGCCGCGCCACCGACTGCGTGCAGTGAGTAGCGAGCGGGCGCGGGGGTCACTTCTTACTGGTCTGTACTAACTTTACAGTTAGCAGTGGCTAACTGTCCTCCAGAAAGTTACACTGTTCAGTGATCTATAGTGAAAACGGAATACGGAGGGGTTCACCTGCCATTAATGGCGGGTGTGTGTGTTTGTCCCCTGTCCTCATGCCACAAAAGTGACTACTAAAGCGCAGGCACATTGCTGACAAAGAACAGGCAAGCAGGCACTTTCCAGGTAACGCATTTCTTCTTCTTCTAGGTACCAACACATCTTGCACAGAAACCTCATCTATTTAGCTACGATTGCTGATGCAGCTCCACCCAGCAGCCAGAAGCCTGTGGACTGACAACCCCCGAGAACGGTGACGCTCTGAGATGCTGTAGCACTCAGAGCAGGAGCCTAAACTGAGAGCTGAGAAAGGCAGGTACCGGCACCCCTGCTTTTGCATTCCAGTATGAGCATAGTTTCAGTATAATAGTATATGAGCACTTCTTTTCCCCTCCCACCCTTCTGAAGTAGCACTTAAGGGAGATGCTCGTGGCCATGCTGTAATTACCCCACACATTCTGCATGGCATTCTGGTGTCCTGCCCCGTGCGTGAAGCAGAGGCTCTGGTGCCTGCGGTGCTGCAGGAATGGGGGGAGCCTTCAGCAGCCACGTAACCGCCCTCTGCCTCCAGGAGCACACGTCAGGGCGAGCTGGTCACACCCGTGGTGCCTGTTTAATAATCACTTTGCATCATAGAAATTGTTTAATAAATTAAAGATGTTCTCTGTAAATGCTGTTAGCCTCAGGCTTAACACATGCTAACAAAGAAGCGACTCGGGGATGGAGAAACAAGAAGGTTTGCTTTCCTAGGAAAAATGAATGGCTGTACATAATTTACAGCTATCGGAGCAAGGGGAAATTCCAGCCTTTACTTCAGTAAGAGAAGGCTCTGTGTTTGCTCCACTTGTGTCAAGACTTCACCTTTCTGCTTGAAACGCTCTGTACTGTGTATCTTGTTAACAAGTAAATTCTCTCATAATTAAAACGGATAGATATGCTTTGTGGGTCATTTGGATCATTCTTCACCAGCAAGGCCCCAGTTTAGCTGGCAGCACAGTTTGGTGGCCAGTTCACTGACATGATTGGCATGGCCCTCAGATCACCTTGTTTAAAAAAAAAAAAGAAAAACACAAAAAAACACCCCACACAGGTATCTTTTTTACTCCCTCCCATGAAAACTACTTACTCTAGGCTTGCTAATACGCCAATTACCACTTGCAGTTACTATGTGCACCGCTAAGGACACTTGCTAAAGCATGTTGTGCATAGTGCTCTTCTTCACAATCTATGTGGAAGAGGAGTCAAAGAGGCTACAAGATGCTGCTGCACAGGCTGCACATCCTGCAATGCAAGAGGTCAGATTTAGAGGGGAAGTCAGTAAGTCAGTAAGTAGGCAGTTGACAATTTTCAAACTGATAAATAATCCCATGTTAATGAAATAAGATCTTTGTTTACAAACCAAAGTTACAGTTTAAGGTGCTGCTCACTTTCAGCAAGGTGCATATTTTAAACAGGTATGACCTATTAAATGTATATCTTTAATAAAGCAAATAATTGACTTCTACAGAAGCTTTAAAATACAAAAATGTACAGTTCCAGTTTAGAAGCGTTAGCTATTCACAAGAAGCACTGCAATAAGGGTAAGTTAACTAAGCACCAAACCCTTGCACTTGGCAGTGTAAGTGAAATTTAATGGCAAGACTCATTTGCCAAGTGCAACAATTCTTAAAATTACCAGTGTTCAGAACAATCGGAAGCAAAGGACAGAGTAGCACCTACGTGGTCAAAATGCAGACAAACTTTCTTTGTTTCCGCAACTCACTTTTGTAGGTCCAGAAACTTGCCAGCATTTGTAACTGTGAATGAACTGCAAAAACTATAGCAATAATTTTGGCACTTGTTAGAAAAGTTCAAAACTAAGTGTGTCATTAACTTTCATTTTGGTCTTGGTAGGGATAACCAGCAAGTACAACCAAATTTTAGGGTTTAATATTAGATCTAAATGACAAGATTTAGGAAACTCAAAACCATTCATCAAGTTAAATAACCACTAACATTTTCAGCAGAGGGTTTCCAAAATTATAGTAGTACAGACCATTAACAACTTACAGACAGAAGCCACACTGATTGTGCAAAGCACATTACTGTAAAAAGTCTATGTACAGCAAACAAATCTTTGTAAACATGGTAAGTATGAAGTTTCAGAAAACATGGTGACAATATCATAAATACAGGCAACATTGGCATCCTCAAACAGCACAAAAGGTAACAATCTGGGCCTGCAAATATAGCCCGTCACCATACAAACAAAAAAGGTGGTTGGGTGTTAAATACCCAAATGTTTAATAGTTTTAGTGTTGTGTATACCTTTTATTTATATATATATATATTTTATGTTTTTATTTTTTGGTATCTTTAGATATAGATGTACTTAGTTTGTAAAAACAAAAACAACCAATGTGCTTTATCTTCATTGAAAAATTATGCAGTTAGAACTAATAACCCACTTACTAGTAGTTAACATATTAGAATGATATGAATTAAGAAAAATACAAAAATAAGATTAATACTGTCAAAACTCTTATACCAGAAAATATTGTGGTTTTTAGACTCTTTCAAAGATGAAATATGAAAATTTAAATAAGCTTTAACTATATAAAGAATCTTCTGTAATCTCAATTAATATACAGTGGGATAGCTATACATATATTTACCATTGTTCTTCAATTTTTAAGCACCAGTCACTCTTCTGGATCCACTTTGGTTGGAAGGTTCTTCGTATTTCCACAGGTTGATTTAATGGCACATATTGACCGCAAATAATTACCTTATCCTTTTAAAAAAAATAATGTTCTTATAACTAACTGCTACCCCACATTTCAGTTCTAGTATCTTCTGAGCCAGCTCACTTGGTTTTTTTTCTTCTTTTTTTTTCCTTTTTTTTTTTTCCTTTTTTTTTTTTTTTAATCAACTGTAGCATCTCCAATAAGACTTTAAATATACGCAAGTAGTCTTTTAGGCTATACTTTCACACACTTAAGGAGCACTGTGTGGATAATGCCTTTGGCCAAATGAAGTAGTAACAGATTGTGTATTTGAAAACCAGTGTCATATTATCCACACAGATGCTGTCTCCTTTAAGCAGCACAGATGACATTTGTGACACAAGTCTGAGTGATCCCAGCTGATCTCTAGGAGAGGAGACTGCAACTTTTGTAACCGTTTTTGCAACGGTTTCAAAATAAACTCACTCGTGTGGCACACCAAAAGCTGCTGTCACACTTGGTTTTTCAGAAAAGCTGCCCACAGGCCCTTTACCGACAATACAAAGGCCTCACAGCTTCTCTGTTATAAATTTAAACAGTGTTGAGCAAAGTGACCACTATATATTTGCTTCAACGTATTAAATGTATTTTAATAAGATGTTCAACTATAAATCCATATGAAAAATAGCTATAAAATACAGTGTTTTTCGTATGGTAACTCTTCAGCAGTTCTCTTTAAAAAAAAAAAAGGTTTGAAAGTAAAGGCAATATACACATTTTTAAACACATTTCTACATCACAGTTTTGGGCTGTTTCATGTAAGTCTATCAAACATATTGGCCATATTTGCTCAGCACTGTCGAACTGAATTGGAGGGTTTGTCTCCGTCACCCGGTAACTCCTCACTTCCACATGTAATGAGAGAAACAGGACACAGCCAATACACAACTGCAGAACAAGGTACAGATAGTTTCGGTTTGGCCCTGGGCTGCGTTTTCCAACGTGAAAAGCAGTTAGTATTGATGCAAGTAAGACGGTCTGCGTTCGTGCTTGACAGGAAAGGATTTAAAGCCCTTATTCACCTGTTTGTGCTGGGAAGGCTGTTGCTGGGAGGGCTGCTGCTGCGCGTAGGCAAAGCCGGAGGAGATGCCGGCGGCGGGAGCGCAGTCGCTGGCCGCTGCCCACACCGGCGACTGCAGGATCTGCATCGTGTCGCTCCACTGGCTCACGGGGCTGCTCATGGGGTACAGGGAGGCACTCTGACCGGGCAGGGTGCTCATCACCGAGGACGTGTGCTGCCACGGCGCCTTCGGGGGCCACGTTTTGGTCTTATTATCCTGGGGAGCAGGGAAAAAGCATCAAAATATTTTGGTTGGGGGGAAATATGTTTAGTATTTCTTATCTCTACTCCCACTACAGATTCAGAATGCTGATTTATCTATCTTTAAAAGCAGGATTGATGCAAACATACAGCACTCTTCATTCTTACAGTGCTGGCTTAATGGAAAAGTCTTTATTTGTTCTAGCACATTTGTCTGGCTAGCAGTAGCCACGCTTTAAGTCAAGATTTCTAGGAAGCAAACTCATCAACCTGGTGATGCTCTATTTTTCTCCACCCAGAGAGTTTGATTGTGTTGCTTCTTAGCTTAATTTGAAGTCCTTGTTATGTTTTTTTTTAAGTGACTCCCAAATTTAAGTTTGGTAACTACTAAAAGCATTTAGGGCTACTTGAGCACAAACGGCTTGGGGTTGTACCTGAGGGAGATAGCCTGGAAGAATAGATGAGGCTAATTTTAGTGGTGAGGGTTTGCTAGTGAAAGGCAAAAGCCAAAGCAGATATGAGAAAAAATGACTGAGAGAAGCCACTTCAGCTTACCTGATTACGGTCATCTACGGTGGAAAGAAGAGGTGGTGATGGGAGCGTACCAGGTTCCTGCTCACCACTGCTATGTTTCCTGGGGGGAAAAAAAACCCAAAAGATAAACATTTTTATCTCGGCAAAGGGAAGGCCTCAGATTTTTCCAGACATACCATGTTTCAGCTAATAATGGATATTTGCACATATGCTAGTTTGTATAAAGGGATAGCTACTAATACAGCACAACCTGAGACTTCACAGCATGAAGATATTCTGATCCATATCATCAGGATGATATGCAAACTGGTTGGTGCAAATATTTCCAGTTGGTAGGAACCTGCTTTGTTTGATCATTCAAATCAAATTATACTGAAAAAAAGCATGAAGTGGTAAACATTCCTGTTAATTTTACTCACCTCCTTTGCTTTACAGCAGCAACAAGGTCTGGCCCTGAGAACATGGAGAACAAACTGTCTCCATTAGCTGAGGAGGTCTCATCACTTGAGCTGGCAGAGTCTCCTTGAGTACCAGACCAGCTGTTTGTCACATCTCTGTAAGACAACAAGCTCCTTAGTCCTTATTTCTGCAGTGCCTGCTCCAGACTGCGCCCTAGTTCACAGCACTGAGTCTTTGTGATACCCCAGGGCAAAAAATGTAAATTACTTTCTAAAACACCAGAGTAACATAAGACCTTCCACTTATTTACTTATTACATCACTCACTTGACATAGTTCTGTTACAATCAATTTATACATTCTATTAAAATAAATACATAAATTAAGTTTGATGCCACAGCTTCTCCCTGGTCTAGAAGAACAAACAAATGACAGTTGCTTTTGCAACCACAAAGGTCATGATTATTTCATTACAAAATTGTGAGCTAAAACACATACTAGGTCTTAAGGGTCTTCAAAAGACCAAAAATAGAGCAGCTCTGAATTACCTATACTATAAAGTCTTCCTTTCCTCTGCTTGAGTAGGATTTGAGACATACACTAGTCATACAACGCATCAAACAAGGTCAGAGCATCAACATCAACCTAAGCAGGAAGGAGATGCTCCCATTTCTAACCCTTGATGTACTGAAGAGCAGCCTTGCACGTGCAGCAGTAATCACAGAACATCTACTACTTGACATTCAGCTAAGTTGGAACACGAACTAGGCACAAACACTGTAAATAAGATCCTGCTTATCCCATTTCCTACCCTTCTGTGAAATACTCGGGAAAGGGCCAGGTTTTGTGAGGATCGTCAGGAAGAGGCCAGTTGCTGCGCGTGGTGCTTGGGCGACGGACGTGCTGTGCTTGCCGTTTCTGTTGCATAGCCTGGTTGACCCCAGCAACGTAGCGGGCAAATTCTGGATCAGAGCCAACTGCATGAAAGAAACCAAGAAGTCAGCTGCTGGCACACAGGTTTTCCTCCTGCTGTTACCCCTTTCATTTAATCCCTTAAGCTTTAGTGTACCCCAACCAACAAAAAAATTGTTTCATCACAGAGGATAAATGTTGGACAATAGTTGATACCTCTTGATGGAGCAACAACAGACACTAAAAAAAATAACAAGAGTGAATACACACCATCCATATATAATGGATACTGGTGTCATGGCTTTCTCTCTACTTCTCAAATATTTCTCACAATGGAATTGCCCCCCCTCTTCCATCAGAAGGACATTATTTGTCACTATGGTCATGGCTAGAACTGGGAGAGAACATGGGGCTGAAAGTTCCCATTAGTAGACAATGACAAAATTAAAGCCTATAAGTTTATCCAATCACAAGAAAGAAAGAAAAAAGGAATTATTAATTATTTTAATGTCTGCAAATTGAAGCCTAACTTGCAGCTCACTATGCTGTGGTTCTGCTTGCTTCTTAAGAAATCAGGATCTCAGGTTCTCATTTTTGCCACCAGCCCCCAGACTGCCCACTTCCTTCAAGGACTATAGAACTGCACGGCATTTCAGCATAAATTGATATGCTGAAAAAGAGGTAACACATAAAACTTTTAAAGCTTTCAATTTCCAAAATATTCTTTTAAAATGTGTAATTTTCTGCAGACTAAGCAAAAACCTTAAACAAGAAGTATTTTAAACGCCTGATTTGCAGGCATTTAATTTTCAGGGCAAACAATTTATGTATTAAAAAGAATATTACGTGAATAGCACTAGGAAGCATTGCTATTGTTAGCAACACTTAGCTATTCTTTTCTTTGTAGCATAGTAAAGGAAAAGACAGATACCTGCAGGGTCGAAGGGCAGAATTTCTCCTAACATCCCAAACACTCCTTCAGTTTGGTCACGATTTGGCCATGTGTTGTTTCTAGGTCCTTGTGGTTTCTGTCCTAACATCTCTGACATCATATTGTCCATATAGCTGCTCACAAGACCCAAGCTGTACAAATCGGAGCTTAAATCTGAAAAACCAGGATTGTTCCACTGGTTCATATGAGACAACCCGGCTCCGAGGGCCTGGGCTGGCTGCTGGGAAGAATTAGTCAGCCATTTGGCAGGTGCCCGTTGCTGTGGTCCGATAGGTTGAAGCAAATGTTGATAATACTGCATTTGCTGCTGCTGCTGCTGCTTTTGTGGCTGCTGCTGCTGCGGCTGCTGCTGTGACAGGCCTTGCTGAGAAGGATGCAGCGGTGGGTGGGAGAGAGACTGTGGCTGCTGTTGCACTGTTCCTGGTTTCTGCTCTGCCGCCGTGGAGGATGCAACAGAGTTCCTCCTCTTCACCATTGGAGAAGTCTGCTGGGATTTGCCCATGTTAAAGCCAGACAAGAAATCTATAACATCCTGCATTTCTTGGTCAGTTGGTAGATTCATACCTTTATCATCCTTGCTTTCATCTGTTTTGAAGAAGCTGTCCCGTCTTTCAACTAGAAACCCATTCACTAACTGATTATTTGTGCTCTGAACTGACTGCATCGGCTCTGTGGTCCTAGGAAAATTACCAATGTTCAAGATGCTCTGCAGTCGTGCATCTACATTAGCGGGCATTTTAGTCTTCTCCTCCGAGCTGGAACTTATGAAGACATTTTTGGAAGGCGTACTGGGGATTGAGTAGCTTCCACTGTTACTTGTACTGGTGCAGGAAGTTTTTTTTGTAAACCGTGAAGTCAGTTTTGAGAATGTCTTTTGCAGCCCCCCCGATGACTTGCTTCCGTTTCCAGAGGGCATGTCAACTTGATTCCCAAAGTCGGAGAGTTCACGCTGTAGCTGGATCTGAATACAAGGCAAAGCCTGCTCCCTGCATCAACAGAAACACCTGGATCACACCAACCAATACATTCCATTCATCCTAACATCCTATCCTCTGTCCAAATCAATTTCAATTTGTATTTTGGAGGAAAATGTGTACCTCGGATGCATCTTACTGATACATCATATTGATGCAATAGTATTTATTACCAATTACTGATTAAAATTTTCCTACATTTATGCTCTACTTGTGCTATTTTAAACTGAAACTAATCTAATAGAAATTATTTCTGTAAAAGAAACCAATAGTTTCGTACACATGAATATGTGGACACTTTGTTAAATAAACGCAAAACAAACACACACCTACTGCATCTCCATACCTACAAGTTACCTACACAGAGTAAAATCTCTTACTCCAAGTCCTACTTTACTGTTCTGATCAATTGGTACTATTGAGTCCTTCAGCACAGGCCTTTAAATAACAGAGGCTTTGTTAGAACTAGAGAAGTTCAGCACGAGGCTCAGCAGCAGATTTACCTTCCCTCCTTCCACCTGTGTATGTCAAACACAGCAGTATAGAGCACATCTACTAGTCCCAACGTCTTCTCTGGGTCCAGGCTCCTCTGCAGCAAAGACATTGTTGCTGGATCTTCTTTTAGACACCTGTAAGCATCAAATTTAACCTTTAAAAGTAAATATATCAAAATTCAGCTTTTATACTGAACAAGGTTTACTATATCTGTTTCTAAAGAGAGCCAATTAGTAAAAAATAACATGCAGATGCCTGGAAGCCTGTAAAGCTGAAGTCTGCAGCCCTGTTTTCCCTTTTTGCTGTTGAACATGAAACTAAACTAAATTATAAGTGAGAGTTATAAGTCAACTAATCAAGATTAATGTGCATCTCTAATGCAGCAAGCATAATTCAGGCACAGAGGCAGAAATAAGAAATACACAAGGTCTGTTTTGGAAACAGCAAGAGTTCTCAATAACACGAAACGCTGGTGTGCGAGATCTAAACCTCGGCACCCTGGGCACTCCAGGGCTGGGAAACCCCCAGCCGCACAGGCCCTGCGTGCAAAATTATTCACTGCATCCCCGAGTGCTGTAGAAGATTTCATTGAGCCTCGAAGGGACAGAATTACTGCCTTCTTCAGCAATGGAACAGAATTAATATTTAATTTAACATGAATCGGAATAATTTAAACCTAAATGCCAGTGCATTCCTTCGTGAGGTACTTCCAAACACCTCCAGCACAGACAGTTAAACAGACATTTGTGTGTCAGAAGGGGGAGCTCTCCCTAAGAGTTTAACTTGTGGGCCCGACCAGTCCAAGTTACCGAATTCTTCCATAATAGAGCAATTTATATGAGGAGGAGAGAGCAGCACTCGTTTGTGTTCTGCAGGGAGTTAGGACCAACTTTGATAAACAGACTACCAGTTGGCTCATACTTCTGGTCATCCCATTGTACCATTAGTGACAGGCTATCCCACTAAGGATTCACAGGAATGAACTGCTGTACCGAAGTTGGTAATATTCAGTGCTCTGGAGAGAGGGGAAAAATGTACAGTTCCAATTATTCCTTAAGAGAATCCTCCCCTAAACAATGCTGATCCTACATTCTTTTGAGACGAATAATTAGATAGGACAGTGTCTCTTGAATAGAGTACTGGGGTTCATATGAGCCTTTAAAGAACAGCTCTGTGAAAAGAGTATCCCCAAACCCGTGCCTTCATCTCAGGTAACTGCTGGCCTTCCTGAGGTAAGAGCTGAGCAGACCTGCAGCAGCAAGAGTTCTGGACCTGATTTTCATCATCTGGTTTTTACTTTTTCTTTAGAACCATCTCTCAGATAGCATTGTCTCTCTTCTGTCACCTGCAGCAGGCAGCTCTAATAGACATTTAAGTGCAACCCTCAGTCTTTCAGCAAGGGTGCTATGTGCTATTCTATTAGTTCCAGAGAAAAGAACTCAGAAAATGTTATGCCACAATTAAAATGTTTACCAAGTTGATGGAACTTGCACCACAATTCTGGATCCTTCTAAACTTATTTGAGGAGCATAGGCTTCCTTATTCTCAATCTGTGCTGTGTCCACAACCACCTAGCAAATAAAAGGAAAAGAAAAAGGAAACAATTCAGAATCGGTTCCAGTTGTTTTAAGCATCTCTGTAGCTAAGATTTAATATTCTCGCCTTTCTGCCACGTTGCAGATACAAAATAAGCAAACAAAAAACAAACCAACTCACAAATCATTTAAAGTTGACTTCAGCTTTAATATCTGAAGAGATGGAAAGCATGTAAAAGGATTTGAGGCATTACACTGTATTGCAAGGACTTGGTTCTCCCCACTTCACGACATGCCTCCCAACATGCAGTTACCACCTGCTTTACACAGCAGCTGCTCGTTACCAACGGCCCCTGGAGCAGCTGTCACATCTGAGAGGTCTGGATCAGAGACTCACATTTTACTTTGGTAGCACCCAAACACTTTCTTACCCAAGTATTTTTAAGAATCTAACTATAGTACCTAATATAATATTGACAATAGTATATAACTGGTAGTGCTCAGCACAGCTTGCAGTTCTTCAAACATCCCACCACCATTCTTTACTTCTTTGTTTTGCATTTATAAAATCCCCTATCAAAATGTCTGTACTTTCCTACTGGAACTGTAGCATTTTCAATTCTCTATTAATAGGAACCATAATAGGGGGAATCTGTTCAATTTGTTGAATTCCCAGCTTTCTGTAAGACACCAAACAGATATATGGAAGACAAAA
>JAUBOD010000907.1:4503846-4516357 GCA_032353885.1 Nothura maculosa
GTAATCCTTGCCCCATCAAGCAAAAGTTCTCTTAGCTTTTGCACGTTGACTTTATGTATAAGATATAGCTTTAATTAGGAAACATTAAGAGCACTGCAGTGATGAGTGATTTCTTTCTTCTAGATAACACCCAAAAACAAAACCAAGAAATCCAGCCGTTCCACCTGTGCTCTCTTTTAATTTGATAATATCATATACAGAGCTACATAGCAAGACAAAAGCACTGCAGGTGCACGTGCTGCTCAGGACCGGGGCCAGGGCTACAAAGGTAAGCGGAGACAGAAACAAGTTTCTCCAGGGCTTGCAGGAAGCAGAGCTGGGGTGAAACAGGGCTTTGCTTTTGCTCACAGGCTCAGCTTCACTCAGGGCGAGCAAGGCCCTCCCTTCAGGAGATCCCCAGCCAGGTGCAAGTAGTGCACGAAGTCACACCTGGAATCCTTGCCTCCCTCATAAAAGTGGCACAGACAGTTGCCAACATTTTGCAAGGCCATTTTAATGCCCGCAAAAAAATGCTGGAAGAAAGAGGTATAAACACAGTTGGAAGTTGCTCACTAACCTAATACTTTCAAAAAGACAACGTAGCAAAATAAAAGAACACTTTCTTTTATCATAGAAAGCATTACTCACAAAAATAAAGCAAGACAGAGCGAACTTCTGGAGAAACAGAGATTCTCAGAAGTTCAATTACGAAAGAACGAGACAAATTCACACGCAAACCGGTCTCCCAAGGTAACTTACCTCAATGTCTTGCAGGCTGAATTCTTTTTGATCTTTAAAGTTTGCAGCTCCCGCGCTCAGTTCCATCAGCATTTTTGCTATTTCTGGTTTTATTGCTGCTGTGAGTCGGCTCGCCGCTTCCATGACATGTTCCTGCACGTCTTTCAGTTGCATAGCTGCCTTAGAGTAGTGCGAGTTCCTAAATACACTGCTGAAAAGCTCTGTGAGGAAAGTGCTCGTACGGCAGAACACGTTGAGTGCATCCAGGTATTTGGAGATTCCCTGCTGGATGTCTGCGATGGGAGTAGTGTGGGATGCCGGGTGGCTGCAGCTGCCCGCAGCAGCCGAGGGGACCAAAGGGGAGGCCGGGGTGGTGGAGGCCAGCGGGGCGCTCAGGGTCCTGCCTAGCTCAGGCAGTTGATACTGCTGGTGTTGCTGCACTTTCTGCTTGGACCCGCCAAGCAAGAAGCGCCGCTTGTAGTCCATTTTGCTCTCCTGGGCACTACAGCAATACATAAGTGAGTGCTTGTCCAAAGATTCCTTGAATTCACAATCACTTGTCAAATTCCTTCTGCAAATATATCGCTATGTACAGTAACAGTGGAGGACTGTGTACATAGGTTTCACAAAAGGCATTTCAAAAAGGCAAGCGTCTGTATAATCCGTATCAGCAGTGAGAGAGGCAGCAGCTTTGCTGACTTGGTATTTTCAGTGTTCAGTGCAGCCCTGCTGCAGTTACAAACTGTACTCAAAAAGCATGCTGAAGTATCCTAATAATGCTCTGTCTCGTTTGGTATTCCACTCTGCACGCAGAAAAGCGACACTGGAGCAGAGACGTTATCGCCTATAATTTCTTCATGAGCATACTGACACTTCCCGTGAAGTCTACAAAAGTTATTTTCCCCAATGCAAATAATATTTTTAGAAGCAATATCTTAATACAATTTTCCAATTAGTAGCATCAGGAAAAGCGGAGCAAACCACCGATCAACAGCGATTATAAAAGCAGTGCAGAGGCTCCTTCCTTGAAAAAGCCAATCCTTACGTCGGCAGATCAAATGTCTTTAAATGTCTTGACAGATCCAGTCTGTCAAATTAGCTTACTTGTAGTGTCTCTTCTTAACATTGGAGGAAAAAAAAAATCTGGGCTCTGTTTACAGAAGACTTTGCAAATATAAGCTATTAAAAATTAGAGTGTTTATTATTGCAAGCCTTCTCCTTTCCTTGTTTGTTGAGGTAGTTGTTTCCGTTGTAACATTAAAAAGTGGTGCTTCCAGACTGCATTTGCCCTCAATTGGAGACTCGGAACAAAAATGCACGACTGTATTTGTAAGGCCTCTAGGTCATTTCCTGTGGAGGAAAAGGGGAAAAAAAAGTTAAAAGGAGGCTATGGAACAATGAGAAACTTTACGATTTTAACTCCTGCAGCCTGCTGACATATTTCTCCAGGCATACATTGTCATCCATATATATGATCAAAGAAGGAAAAGTTGTACTGCTAATTTAAAAGGCAGTTACAAGTTGGTATCATCACGTTACTAACTTAAGACTGGTGAATATTTTCTTATTCTAGTTCTCCTCCCTAGACAGCCAAACTTGAGACTAGCAGTTAATCCCCAGTGCAACACTCCTAGAATTAACAACAGAAGGCTATTAATGCACAATTCAGGGAGAGTTAATCATATTTTCTAATCTTATCCTTTTTTCAATAATTTAAGAATCAAGTAAATGAAACCTTTTCTTTTCCTCCCCACACACCATAATTTATTGCAGAAATCTGCAATTCCTAGTGATTCTGCATGAATAATTTACTGGATGAACAGATACAGCTCTTTTATTATTATTATTATTATTTTTGTTTTCCAGTGCAGCAGCACAGAGTGTATTCTGTTGAATCCTAATGGAGATTCCCCCCCCAAGAATATGATGCAGTTGGGCAGCGAGTGATCCCCATGAGCACAGGTGGGTGCATATCCATGAACAGGCAAGTGTCACACTAGGAGCACATTTATATTTGTATGTGTGTATATATAAACCTATGTGTGCTTATATATATGCCTGTGCACAGAAAGAGATGAGAGAATTTATAGCCTGTTACTTAATCTCATTGCAATGTCTTCCTTTTCTCTATGCCAGGGTCAAAACTGCCTTGACCTAATTACTCCTTATCTTGCCAGTTAGGTTAGACTGGGAAACTCAGTTCCAGTTTCCTAAACAATTACACTTCTACATTCTTCCCCACTTTAGAGAGAAAATTCCTATTTCTAGGGGAGAAGAGAAACAACGACAAAAGAAACTTGGGATTTCTAATGTCTGGATGTTGTTAGAGGGAAAGTATAACGTACAGAACTGTAACTTGTTCAGTCAGTTTATCCAGGCTGTTATTACTCACACGTTAGGCTGCTCTCTCCCAGAGAACTGATTTGAGCAAATAAGGACATTCTTTTCCTTAGCACAACAATAGTAAAGGGTAAGTGTCAAACAGGAACTCACAATAGCTTTTTTTTTTTCTCCTGAACACTTATAAATAAAAGGAATAACCCAGATACCCTGGATTAAAGAAAGAGCACTTTAACTCAGCACAAACTACTCCCTTAACTATATGAAAACTCTATCAGTAACATCAAAAAGGTTGAGGAATTAAGATTTTATACATGGTCAGACTTTGTTTTCCATGTGTCTGAAGGAATAAAATATTGAATTATTCACATAATATGTTTTGACATGTCTGAAACAAAGACCCAAAAATAAAAACATTAGAAAAGCATAGCAGGCAAAACATAGCAGGACGAAACACCACAGAGAGCCAGAGAGTCTCACACCCACTAAGACAACAGACTCGCAGGATTTTCAGGAAGTCACTGCTGCAGATGGTTCTGCTTCCAACATCTAAAGCAAATATTCTTTTACATTCCCACTCTTTAAAAAAAATGATAGGCAGATAAAACACCACAGATATTCCCATACACATTCCAACATCCTTTAAGAAAGCACTTTAAGCCGATGATTTTCTTTCCGAAAAGCTAACCTTACACTTTTCTCAGTATCCACCTTCAATGCATCAAAATGCAGTAAACTCCTTAAGGAGAAAAAATTCTAGCACATCTTTATATCATATGCATAGTTAAAAATATTTTCCTCCTTGTGCTACAAGCTACAGTGATTTACAATGTAAAGCATGAATAAATTGGTTTTCTTGATTGCATATAAATGCAGATGAAGCAATAGACTTGTTTAATTTACATGCATTGTATAAGTAAGCCAGCGACTTTTGCCTAGACAGGCATGAATTTCACATTGCAGAGGAACCTAAGAAATGATCACAAAACATCCAAATGTTAATTACTGCTAAAAGTAACAAAAAAAAAAAAAATTGAGCTAGACTAGTCAAGCACACGAGAGGCGCTACGATTCCAACCCTCCCATTACACAGCGAGCCTTGCAGTATCATATCTTAATTAAGAGACACTGAAAGTGGCCATTGCCAAGAGGCTGATATTTAGGCAATATCTGAAACTGCTAAAACCTTACAGACAAACACATTGATTAGAAAAAAGAATTACTTAGTAATATTCAGCTTGAGGAAAGCTATAAATCTTGTTATTTCTCAAGATGAGACATGTAGTACTGCAGTATTATATACTCTATAATGTAATGGGCAACATGCTATGTACCAAGTAAACGCTCTTCCTTTTGTATGTTTTTCCAGAAAAAGGGCTGGGAATACCATTCTCACTCTTCTCCCCTCCCACGGCTGCCCTTGGTAAAGGGACTAAAGCTGCAGGCTCCATATCTTAACAACTGGATGTTAAAGCAAAGACAGCGCTTGCCACATTACCACGAAATTCAAAGGATTTCATTAGGATGGTTTAGGAACGGCATGTTATCAGTCTGCAATATAAAGTTCGTGTAAAGTTTTTACATTTTGTAGAGATTTCAAAGCAATCGGGTTTAGAAAGTCTCATTAAAAAGTTAGCATGCCACAAATCAAAAAATTATATTCCTCCTTGTATGCAAAACTAGCAGTTTTGATTCTGTTACATTAAAACATCTACACATTAGAAATTGTACATGATATATAGCATTAAAAAAAAAAAGCCCTTGAGATTGAATGCTATCCTATTGCCAGGTACAGAAACCTACCAAGAAACCACACCACCCTGCACTGCTGATGTTCTCATTTTACAAGCTAATGCCATAGCTAAGGAGTTAATAGTCGTTATGATTTGAACTTCCGCATAAAATCAAGCACACACCTACATGAGCTGCTCTATGTACAAATTGCCACATTTACATAGAAAACACAAAGTGCATGCAAATGAGCGCTTATGCAAATCAAATGTATTTTTTTTCTTTTTTTTAACCTACCACTCTCAATCCTCTGCCTAGTTGCTTCCAGGCAGGAACAGCCTCCCAGCTCCACTGACTGCGGGACACTCACATCTACACAGAGGTTTCAGGCACAAACGTGGACAGGAATCCACAGGTGCTGAACTGCAATAGCAACAAGGGGCCAGGCCCCCTCTGCCCTGCCTGCCCTCTGCTCCAAGAGGCAGCTTTTCCCTAGATCCCAAAACAATACAGGAAACTGGGCACGCAAAAGAGGGAATAAATGCACAAGTCTATCACTACTTAGCTTAGTTACACAGTATCCATACTGTCAATTGCCTTTCTGCCAATCTCATTTATCACCTAACTAAGAGTTTTGTAGACCACACTGGTTAAATATTTTGGGGCAATAAAAAGATCATTTCATGCTTTAAAAGGGCTCTGACCTCAGCTTTAAAAGCTGCTTGCTGAGCTCTTTCTTCTGAAGTCTGTTCTCCTTGAGGAGAAAGGGTGATATGTAACATCAGCAACATACATTATAATAAGGCAATGCCAAATGCTTGTAAACTTAGCTAAATTTTTGGAAGTAACACTTGTGAAAACTGCATGTTGCTTATAGTTTTTACTAGATAAACACTACAAATCTCAGCGTGAGCGTTTTATAGCTAGCACCACCCAGGTAAAAAAAACTAAACACAAAACTAACCAAGCTCATCACAAGTCCCCCAAAAGATGACTCCAAGAGAAACAAAGCCCGGAGTGGCCAGACTGCTCACAGGGAAAGGCTGACCAAACAGGGCTGCTGCGAGGCCAGCAGGTCGCAGGCTGCCCGAGCCGAGGGCCTCCCGCCGAGGAGGAACCGATTCCCGATTCAGTTACTCAAATCTCACACACATTCACAAGTCACTTCACTATAAATGCGGTTCAAATCCTGCTGTTGCTCATGTGTGTGGCAGGTCCTATACCTGGCCTCCCAACACCGAAACACTTGGATGGTTTGAGAAAAACAAAATCCCTCAAGTGACCATTCGTGGCTGACCTGCAAAGGAGGAGCCAGAAGAGGCAGGATAAGGACAAACTCGTCCCTCGCTCGGCACCACGAAGCAAGGGGCGCAGCGGCAGCGCTCCTGCCCTCCGGAGCAGGGAGAACCAAGGGGTGCAACCACAACAGGCTCCAAGGCCGTCGTCGGTGCTGGAACGCAGACACGGGAGCTAACAGGGGAAGCACAAAGGCACAGCCAGGCTCCTCGCAAGCGGGGTGGCTCCAGCATGTTTGGCATCCCCATGAGCCCAGCACCGGCTGCAAGTGACATGTTACAGTTAGTAGCCATATAAAGGGAGAAGCAAGAAGGAATACAAGTGAACTGTGACAGATGGTGAAACTGATTTTCTCTGAGAAGAAGAGTTAAAGAAAAAGGTGTATATATGTTGCTGAAACAGTTTCTAAATCATAGATTTTGGAAAAAGGCTTTCCCAAGAACAGTCACAACCAATCCACAGTGTAAAAAACGCACTATTTGCCTGTGCAACCCAATAGCCATAATAAAAAATACCGTAGCAAGAGGGTATTTCTTATATAGCAGTTATATATACATATATATGCAAAATCTGACATAAAAGAAGCTCCATATTACATACCCATGTTGATCTTGTCTCCCTGGTACGACTCTCACATTTCGGCTACGACATGAGCTTTATCACGAGGTGCCAGCCCATCCGTAACAACAAGGCCCAGGACGGACGAGGAAGCTCGCACAGGAACCGGCGCAGGGCGCAACAAAGGGGCCGCCGGTGCGGGCGGCGGGAGGAAGCGCTTCCCGGCGGCCAGGCCGGAGCAGCAGGGAGCACCTCCCAGCACCGCGGCCTGGCTGCTTTTGGTCGGGAGCCCTCACGGGCTCCAAAGCAGGAAAGGGAAATGACTCCAAGGCTCACACCCTTCCCAAGGGCTGGCTACCGGCACTGCAGGATCCAGGCACCTACTGCATCTTCTATCATTTGGGTTCAAAAGCCTCCTCGTTGAGGAGGGCAGGGAGAGAAGAGGGGGCAGGGGAGGAGAGACAGAAATAGTCTATTATATCAATACCATTTTAGCTCTCGTTAGCTCATGAATTGCTTATTGGAATTCCTTTCTGGCTGCCTGCCTAGAACATTTGGAGGAGAAATATAAAGAAAGAAGTAGCAGGCCAGTCCCTGGTGATCCCATAAAGCTCGTGCTGGAACATCCTCCTTCCAGAGCCCACGCTCCCGAGTCCCGGCTCCACAGACCCTTGGGCCTGTTCTCCTTGGCTCTTCCAGGGCTGGAAGCATCACTAGCAAGAGCACTAAAACAGGTTCAGTGTCTTCCCTTCCACCAATGGGGGACCTCAGCACACAGGACATGCTTCATATGGACTGGGCATCTATTCTGCTTTAACTATCACCATCCATCATACCCCCTATTTAAAAGTATAGAAGTCTAAAGAGCCTGCTCTATTGTTAATGCAGACATTGATCTCATTCACTGCTGAAGCAATTATAGCAAAGCAAGGAGATTAAGAAAATATAAACAGGAAGCTCCAGCAAGCTGGCTTTATTAGCTCTTCACAGATGAATTTTACTGATGAAATATTTACATAATATTTATAGACAGCCTCTAAGCAAATTCTGCTATGTATTTGTCTAAAGTTGTTTTCCTTCAAAACTACCCTCCTTCAAACAAGACTATTAATTTTCCTGCTGATTTTTTTGCACTTACACCAAAAAATCCCTAGCTGTGAAACTATGCTAGATGTCCTGCAATGCAAGCAAAGACAAAAAACAACCGCTTCCCAAAAGCAAATCACTGAGCACCTCACCATGAAAACGTGACACAAATGTGAGAGTAGGAAGAGACTGAAGCTTTAGGAGCTAGAGAGCTTCCAAAGGACCGAAGAACTTGGCCGCTTGACACACTTTGTTTTCGCTTGTTCAACCCTCCAAAAAAGGGCATCTATAGGCCTGACTTAGGTAACTGCGCTCCCTATAAAACACACATGGAAGGGAGATATCTCTAAAGGAAATAGTGAGTACTCTGAGCCCGATTTTTCAGTGCAGAGCCTATATTATATCAGGCTGCTTCTTCCGTCTTGCAGTAAAGGTGTAATATACAAAACAGATCCAACGCAAATCCAAGCAATAAGATAGGACAACAAAAGGAAAAGCCAGCAAAGGGAATGCATTTAACCAATTCTTCTTGCAGACTTGGGTGACCCCTTGAATGCCAAAAACAGATGCCCATGTTATTTACTTTGAAAACAGGACCAGTTCTCTTTCAAAAGTCGATTGTGAGCACAGAAGAAGGAAAAGGAGGTAACGTCCATTCTTCTCAATGAGATAGCCTAGCACAGCAGCAAAACTCATGTTTAAGGTGCTGCTAAGCTCCTAGCTTCACATATAAAATGACAAGCTCCGGGTTAAAAGAGAATATTTTTGGTAAAATGTTAGCCTGATAATGGCAATCAGAGGAGTAAACTTTACGTTATATTCCTTAATGGCCACCATGGGATACAGAAGGCTGAGCTAGGTCCATTTTCACTCTGAATCAGCATGGAATTTCTTATCCTTTTATTCATTAAAATGGATTGCTTACCAAAAGCAGTATATCACAGAAAGAGAAGCATTATCTCACTGATAAGCCTGCTTATCAACCTTTAGACAAGGTTTCATATCAGTTTTCTGATCTTGCAAGTAAAGATAATACATTTCATAAATACTACAAGTAGAATTTCACAGTACTCATGCTTATTGGCATATACATAGTAGATTTTGTTCCAATAAAATAAATATGTCTAAGTCAAACTTCTATAAGGTGAGCTATGATGCTAGGCAACTTGAAAAAGAAAATCCAACCCTAGAATTTTTTCGTTACACATTTTAGTACCTGTTTTCAGTAGAGTTAGACAAAAGCATTATTTCAATGCAGTGAAAATTATAGCTCTATACATTTAAACCTCTTCTATGAAGAACAGATTTGAGTACTAAAAACATGAGATAATTATGTACAAAAATCTGCATAGTAAAGCGTTTGAGATTTCTAATTTTTTTTGTTTGCAACAATAAGAATGACAAGACCTCTCAAAACATTTGCAGTAACTCTCCACCAACAATTTAACCTCTCCCAAATTACTGCTTCTTCTGTATTCTCAGTGCTTGCCACAGAACATATTCACAGCATTCTCTTTATACCAGACTGCATCACAAAAACTCCTACATCTCTATTTTCTCACTTAAATATTTAATATATTAAACACATTTATACAAATGAAAAGGTTATTATTAGCAAATAGTACAGTGTGCAGACTAAGCGTTTTTCATACCTGAAAGATTATTATTTGCTTATGATCGATAGTTAAGACTAAACCAGCATCTACTAATATTTATTCCCCTCAGTACAGGTTGGAAGTTTTACCCTGTTTCAACGTTTGCTTCTTTTGCTCCTCTTCAAATCATTCACTGGAAGCCTCCTACTTCAAAGGTTTTTCCCATGATTAAATACTTATAATACATGAATTGGATTTCCAAAAATAGGAAACTGGAGTACATTATATCAGCAAACCTGACCTCAGCACATACATTTACTGCCTCCCGACAGTTGCAGAGGAGCTTTTTCTAATCTAGCAAATGCAGAGAGGGCTTCATGTCCCCACACCACAACTCCTGTGCTCTGAGAACAGACTTTCCAAACTGTTTTTAGGCTTACTGTGTTTGAGTAGCAGTGGATTCATCAGTGAACAGCTGGAGTTTTGCCCAGGAAAACAAGCTATATTCTATACTGCAGAGAGAGGGACATGATGATTAGGCCTTTCAAATCCCTCTCATCTTGAAATTACAGAATTATCAGAAAACTGTAATCATGAAAATTTTAAACTAAGGAGAATGTATTTTTACAGCAAATGAACATAATTATGTTTACCATATTTGGGCCTGAAGTTGGCTGGCAATTCAGTCTGTATATAGACAGCAATATCTGATTCACTGTCACAGGATATGAATAAACCAGAGCAATCCAGGGTGAATAACTCTCCTAAAACAAAACCAAACATTAGTAAATGCATAATACCCCAAAAGCATCTTATCATTCTACCCTAAATAGCAATTTCATAAAGAGTAGCAGTTAAGTAATTTTAAGAAAAAGTATAAAATCATTCTTGCACTAGCTCTTTTAACAGACTTCTTGCTCTTGGAAATGCTCCTCATTAAGTCCAGAATTTATAAGCCCTAATATAGAAGAGATTTTTTTGAAATAGTACTAGTTCAGCCTGCATAGTTGCAGTCAAAACACGACTTTTTACAAGATCAAATGTAGCACCCTCTAGATTATAAATCTCTATTTATTTCTCCATTCTGACTTTCCATCCAAATCTTGCAAACTACAACCTTTCCCCTCCAAAAACACCCAAAGCTTAGAGCTTATCTCGCTGCTCTGCCTGCTCGACAGCAGATAACTAACATGCTTCCCTAAAGTGCTCAATCTTCTGCAAATGCCATTAATAACAGCTGCATATAAAAGTTGGGCACTGGAGACAAAAGGATTCTTCTCTTACCCTTCCTAGGCAAGTCTGTGTGCTCCAACGAGCAAGAGCTTAAATCTTTGAGACTTCAATATCTAACTGCTTTCTATTAATTGCCTCAGTAATCCTGCTTTCTATTTTAGTCTCCAGAATAATTTGTTGTCTTTTATCTGCACAACATAAGTGGCCAAACTGGCTACCGATCAACTCAAAATCAAAAGTTAGAGAAGCTGGGCTTAGGAATGCTGGAACATCACAGACTTCCTCCCGTCTCCTCCTTACACTGACACAGCTTTGACATATTTCTGGTCTTACAGGCACTTAGATACTTGTTTTGCATTTTATATGTTCCTCCTAAACAGACCAACTTGATTGAAGTTATTTCTCTATATTAGAATAGCTCAAGATGTTAATATTTTCAACAGATTATCATTTCTCTGTTCTTTAAAAATGTTATTATTCATTTAATTATAAAGTTTGCTAATTTCTTTTAATAAATGTAAAGCTGCACTGAGGGAAAATGTAAATATCACTTTTATAATTCCCACACAGGCAACTAAGGAACAGAGACAGCTATTTACTAACAAATGCATACACAGAATTCTGCTGCCACATCTTAAGTGGCTTTAAGCTACATTAAATATATGACATGGGCAGACATACAACAGTCAAAATGACTGTCAAACAAACACTGAGGGGATTAAGCTGATACCACGCGATTTTTTTCTTTAAAAATGCATTGTTCTTAGGTTGAAGACTATTTCCCAAAGAACCCTTCAAGTGTTTCCCATAAAACTATCATAGAATTATTGATCCTAGTTCACAGCCTGCCATGCACAGTGAGAGAGCACCTTACCATGTCCTGAGAGCAGGAATAGTGACAGCTTACAGCTAAGGCCCGATCACGTGTATGCTTTGTCACGGGGTTACTATGTGTCAAAATTCTTGCATTGAGTTGTGCAAGAAATTTCCCTCCCAGCAGAGGACACAATAGGATATTTATGCTGCTATACACAAAAGAAATAGATGCAATGTTCTAACCCATAAAACAAACAAACACGATGAAGTCTGCAGAGTGGAAATTGCAGACACACACACACACACACACACACACACACACAAATGAAACCGAACCTAGGCTTAAATTTATGATGTCAGATCCTTCTGAAAACTCACACATCTTTTCCCCTAATGCATTTGGAAGCACCTGGTACCAGCGGTGCAAGAGACCACGCACGTGGTCACTGGAAGATCCTTTCCACATGCCAGATTTCCTAGGTGTCCCCACTGCTACACTGGAGCATTCACTGATACAGCTGATGTTATTTTTCCCTTCCACAAACACAGACTGGAAAGAAACACTAAAAATTTTAGCTTGCAACTACTGATGTCAACACTATTTAAGAATAATAGTGGTTCTGTCAATGCGAAGGATGATGTTTATATTGGAAAACCTTTGGGTGATGTAGCCACACGGATGCTCCTCCCCAGTGGCTTGTGTTGGCAAAGGGCTCCCGGCTGCCGAAATTGCGACACTGCAGAGAGGCCAAGAGCGTTTAAGCAGCGTTTCAATAGCAGCCGGGGCGTCTGCTACAGATCTGCCCAAAGGCCTCGCAAACCCATTTCTCAAGCTGTAGATTTAGGAAAAGCGACCTTTTCACCACAAGGATTATCACCCATGCCGGGGCAGCCCCTCTGTCCAGGGCCGCTTACGCGACTAATCCGGCACCTGCAAAGAAGGGGATGCGGGAGGAGGGCAAAAAGAAGGGGATGCAGGAGGAGGGCAGAGCAGGGCGGACGCGGCAGGAGGGCCGGCACCAGCGCTCGGCGAATTCCACCACGCACGTTACCCCCAAGCCAGCACTTTCCAGTCCGGCCGCCCTGGGACCTTCTCCCTCCTCCCCATCCCCCAGGCAGGCTCCGAACCTTGGAGTAAC
>JAUBOD010000907.1:4519834-4530190 GCA_032353885.1 Nothura maculosa
AGCTCCTACAAATACTGATGCTCAATAGTTTATATGAAGCTTGCAAATGACTCAATGAGTCTGAGGTGTCCACAGAGTAGCTCTTGGATTTGCTCCAAGAAGCTCTAAGGAATATCACTCTCAGAGGCTGAGCATCTCTTTACCAAGCAGTCTATTTATGTTTCAGCAAAATGCAGAAAAGCAGCTAGAAAATCGAGTCAACGGGCTAAGAAAAGACTAATTAAGCCACTTACGAAACATTTTTTTTGTCCATTTTAAAGACCTAGTGTTCTGCCACTGTGCTGCAATCAAGACTGGGTCACGCACAGTTGATTAAAGTATTTCCCTTTCAACCTTCTTTTGCTTCTTCCTCAAGTCTAATTTGGTATCTACAAAATGGGTCAACCCTTGAATATTTAGATGGTGCTTCTTCCATGAGAAATAGGGAAGTATTTCCAAACACATCCCAAACAACTATCGGCTGACAATGACCTGTGCTCCTGATCACTTTGGCCAAAGCTCTCTCCTTTCAGCCCAACCTGCAACGCGGTTTCAAAAAAATAATCACCTTTCTCCACACGTGTCCCAAGGGAAGGCAGGTGAAATTACTACTTGGGCAACAAGTTCACCTTACATCTGCTTTAAGATAAACAGCACGGCAATAGTCCCCCATAGGATAATTAGTTGTGCGGAATAGAACTTCTTCAAATTGTCCAGTAATATTATACAGCTGGAGCAGACCATCCCATCTCACTTTTTGCATTTAATAAACTATTTTACTAGGAATGATTCGTGCTTGAGTCAGAATTGTGACTAACCACAACCAAAACACTCTTTGATACAGGGAGATTTTTATCTTCAACTACCACTAATGTATTTATGTGCAGTAAGAGAACTTCAATAGTGCTTCAGTTGCACAGACACTAGCACATAAAGCTGAGTTTAGGAGAAGAGGAACTGAGAGGAAATCCTTTGCAATTTCAACTCTGTAGATTTTTCCTTCCCACCTTTCAGCTTACATTCCAGTTCTCATTGTGTAATACACAGAAACAGAAGTATATGAATGAGGAATAAAATGTAAAACAGGAAAAAAAAAGTAAAAGGAGAGAAAAAAAACAAATCATAGGGAGATTAAAGAAAAGAGTGACTGGAAGCAGAAGGAAATGAGATGATTATGGGTTTGCAAGCAAACCAATGGTTTTCTTTATAGTACATCAATATGATAGTAAAAATTAAGATTAAACTATATTTTAGGTCTCTCATAAATGCCATTAGTAAGACATTCCCCTGCATTTTGAAATGTTATATGCATATCAAAATCTTTTTAGGTAGTATAACTACTTGTAAAACGGTTTTATATTTCCCCTTTTATCTAATGTATTGTTCTCTGTCTGGAATAGAAAATCCTTCCACAGACTGCTTTTCATATCTTTCAGATGATTCTGTTGGCATTTATTTGCCTCTGAAGTTGAAACATGCAGATTCTATTTATGCAGACATTTCTTTGTGCACATTTTGGACAAGACAGTGCATTTTTACCGTTCAGAAGTGGTACTTATTAAATACCAAAAAAGAAAAAGTAATCTATCCTAGTAAGTTCTTGGGAGATAACTATTCAAGAAAGAAAAAGCCAGTGAAAGGCTGGCCTCCAGATTTTTGCAGCATTGACATAATGTAAAAATCTAGATATTTTACCCTCATTTGCGCTAGATTTAAGATTCTCAACTAACAGGTGAACGGAGAAATCTTTACCTGGTTGATAAGCCTAAAATGTTACATTAAGAGTTGATCATTATTAGCTGTTTTTCTACCTTTCTTCCCACAGGCTCCAAAATGAAGGTATTAAATAAAAAAGCCCCTCCAAAAAAAGAGAAGAAAAGGCAAGCAGGAGGACAGACATTCTGGCATAAACACTAGTGAGTCACGAGTACCTGCCACACAACCTGCAACATATCCCTGGCCTAATGTTAGCTGCAGCTGAGGCAACACCTCCCATCTGGAGGAAACCCAAGCACCAGTTTTAGAAGAAACAATTTTGCAACTGAGAACAAAATCCAAGTCTTCCCTTTACATCAACTACAAAGCATTCATTTCAAAGCAGTACTTGCTAAAATGCCAGTTCTTACTGAAATGACAGAGAAGGTCTCATCAACACTGACACACATAACAGCGGTAAGGAAAGGGCACCTACGTGACCTATATGGCTAGTGCATGTACTAAGGACATAAAATTGCACTTTTAACTTGTCACACAGTTCTCTTTGAAGAATATTCTACAGCTGCAACTACTATTCCCTGTCTTTTGCAGAAATCATAATGTGCTAGGTGGGTCTTCTGAGATCCACAGATCTGAACTACTATAAAAAAGATGCCCTGCACTTCTGTAATTTATTCCTCAATGTACTGGAACAACTGCATCAAAATACAACACACCTGGGTAATGAAGCACTATGTAATGATGAGCGCTGTGTCACTGGTAAAAGCTTATGTTCCAGGAAAAGGAACATAATTATCCAGTGTAGAAAATCTCATAACCTAAGTGTCACTTTTTCTCCATATGTGATTTATTGGACAATGAAAAACCACCAACAAAGCAGAGATGACCAGCTCACGCTCCAAAGAGGAATGTATCAAACAAAATATGCAAGAAAGACACAATGCACTATTTCCCCAAAACCACAAAAATCTTTGGGAAGAAAAAGGAAAAGAAAAAAAAAAGATTGTTTCAGCACAGATGAAGCAGTTTCAAAACAAAATACAGATTTTAGCAAAAAAAAACTGGCCAAAGTAAATAATTTTGTTTCAGATGGCAACTTTAAATACCAGTGATGACAAAGTATATATCACACAAAGAACAGCATCCACCAGTTGCACTGTCAACCTATAAAAGCCCTCAAAATGGTCGTTTCATTAAAAAAAAGCCTTTTTTTTCGGTCCTATAAGCACTAGTCTTTTCAATAAATCATAATGCACAAATGTGAAGACCACACAGACCTTAAGTGGAACACAAGCAAGAAGCACAAGAAAAGGCAAAGTCTAGACACATTTTCCATCAGCAATCCTAGAAGCGCAAGGGATGGAGAAACACTGCTTTAATTCACAAAACAACGAACAAAAAGGTACAGAGAAACGATTCTAGGGAGACCAACAGAAATATGGCAATTTAAATTTATTTCCTCAGAAACAGAAACCGACAGTAACTGACTCAAGTAGTTTGGTTTGAAAACACACCAAATGTCACCCCCCAAAATAAATAAATAAAACAAAACAGCATTTGTCAGCACACTGGGCTAGGCAATGAACTCCATGCAGGTGTTGATGAACAAACTAAACACAATATACCCTGTCTTTAAAATCAGAAGAGCCAGTCAACTGCTTCATGTGATCCCAATAAAGCAGCACAATTCACACACCACATACTCAGTCCAACAACCTGTCTGATCAGAACACGCTGCCCAGAAAAGTGTCCCGAACTGGAGACACCACGGGAAATGCTGCCGCAGTAACTGACATCTGGCCAGCAACAACTCAAGAGTCCTTGAGACTCAGGGGTAAAAAAAAACCCTCCTGATATTTCAAAGACAGCATCTATAATTGAAATGGACCCATACAGCCCTCAGCTAAAAATACAGGCACTACGATATGAAAAGAGAACGCAGATTAAGAGACAACTGCAGCCTTTTAAATGCGTCTCCTCTGCACATGTGTGAAGAGGAAAATCAAGGTCTGTTATCCATTTGTCTAACTATATTATCAATTCTAATCAAACATCATAAAACTCATCTCTTTCAGAAACTAAAATGGTAAAAAAAAACCTTTTCCAGTTATGTCTTCAAAGCAAAAAACACCCTTTTCCCAAAAATACATTTCACTAAATCATGTGTGTCAACTACAGATTTACTCTATCATACCAATCCATCACCACAAAAATGTAACATTCCTATATGAAAACAAAACATGTATCATTAGTGGTTTTCAACACATTTCATGTCCAGCAACATCTGCAGAGCAATAGATTTCACTTAACCAGACCCAAATCCTTTCTACCCACAAAACCAAACAGCATATTAATTTCAAAATAGCACAGGTCAGATGTACCACTTCTCCACGTGGATAAAGTAAAAAGTGCACTTGACCAAAGGCTGCCACATTGAATTATTTTCTGCCCCATGACCCAAATTGCTATTGCAGTTTTAAAGCCAAATAGGATATGTAGGATAATGTATTTCAATTTGGGTTGATCATTTGGAACAACAAGAAAAGCTTCTAATCAGACCCATATAAAAGCAATGGTTAAATTCTCATAATTTTACAGAGTTTTCTAATTATCTAAGCTATTTCAAGAGTTGTCACAAACTTCACGATTCTTGCATCGCTAAGGATTTAGTACCCCACTTACGAAACAAGGGTCAAGTGAGGAATTTAACATCACAGTATGTTGCTCTGGAAATTATTCCATAATTTCTTTTTTTTTTTTTTTTAAGGTTTACTAGGAGTCCTAAAAAGATTGTTGGGGAGAAATATTTTTCATTTTTCTTCCTGAAATCAATGCAAGACAAACAGAAAGATGAGGCATTCTCCAAGCCAAGACTCTTTCCAGAGTCCAATACTGAACAAAGGCTATTCCTGAGAACAGGGCACATACTTCTATTTCACCATTTTATTCTAATCATCAGCATTTCCTCCAGCACCTCCCCAACTTTCACCAGTATGGAAATCTCTTAAGAAACCTAAGCCAAAGAAATATAAGTCCAGTTACACTTGGATTAATTTAGAAAAATCGATTTTTTCATTAGTCTAGCCCTATTTTTCCATAGAAAAACATGAGCAGCTTCTCTTCGAAACCAATACAGAAATAATGCAGTTAAATGCTACCAAAACCTTAATTTTTTTACCTGTATCTTAATTTAGACTGCAGCCCAGAAACACGCACCCCACTACGAACTGGTGGGCACCTCCAGTCGGCTCTGCACTTGAAGACCCTATGAGGACTCCCCAACCTTCTGCTTTCCTGCCAACACCAGTAACACCCCAGCAATCTGCTTAACTGTATTTGAACTACTTTGAACTGAACTTTTCTAATTCTCTTGAAGAAGAGAATTTTGATCACTATCAAATCTTGTGCATTTTTCTCATTCTGCTTTGTTTTTACTAAATGCATTTTTTAAATCCTTTTCAAGTGATGCACATACAAATATTTAGCAGCAGAACTATTTTTAGCACCACATTAAGGATCTTATGTCATCTGCTTGGTCCTCTCATTTAGGGAAAAAGGTAGTTCTAACTATCTTATTCTTTAAATATTTGTAAGACGTGTTGCTTGGCCAAATAAACACAAGTATAGCTATATTTCTGGTAGGAGGCTTTATTCCAGAGCTATGAAACAAGCCTCTTCCCCAAAAAATAATCTATTCCTGTCCTTTTTTCCACCTTTAAGTAAATACAAATGCCTTCAACAAAAAATGAAAAGCTGCATTCACTTTTAGACCTTCATCTGACATGCATGGTCTCTTTGCAGCGTTTGGAAGTGATAAACACATTCTGCACTAAAAATTGTGTTTGAAAGACACACTCACAGAAGCAACACACCATAGATGTGGAATAACGGCAGTGCTAGCCAGTCTTTTCTTTGCATTCTTCCTCCTTCTACACAATGCCATCTGGTGCAAGCTTTGCAACAGCATTCTGAGAAAAATTTTGAAATATTCCAGCAGAAAGAGGTCATGTTCCTCAAATCTTTGGAGTCTGGCACAATACTGCATTTACCCATACTGATCTTTCCCCTGCAATCCCCAGTGTTTCTGTCAAGCTGTGAGGATGCAGGAACAAGGAAGGTCTTTCAACAACAAGTTGCCTGCGTGCCTGTTCTTCCCAGGCACTAGAGCTTTCACCATTCTCAACATTTCCATGTCAGACCACATAACGAGAAGAATGTCTACCCATGGATCACAATGAGCACACAGACACGCTTCAGAAGATCAAGTTTTGCCCCAGTAAATGCTGAGAATTTCCTGATACTGTCCAAAAAAGCCGCAAACCTGCCACGTTATCACAATCAAGCAACCTACTTGAGAAACTAGAAATACTCAGTTTCTGAAAGGATTTAAGACATATTTCATTGCTAGATTAATCTCATGCATTGACAAAAGCATGAATCACAAGAGGATGTTTTGGGAGAAGTGGGAGGAGAAAATGACCATTATGGACCTTTCTACTCTTCCCCTACCCTCCTCTCTATTCTGCATTCCATACATTGCTTTAAAACGTTCTCAAAATAGAGCATGCTAGAATAACACTTCAAAAATTAAAGTAAAATATTATTATTTTAACAAGGGAAACAAACTTCTCCTAGTGTTTGGAAGCTGCTGAAGCTAAGAGGTTTTGCTCCACTCCCAGATTATACCACAATATGTCACACAGAGCCTTTTTGGAAAATTCTGTAGTCAGATTATTACATTTAATATTCAACTATGAGCATACAGCTAACAAAGCATCAGAACTTCAATATTAAACAGCCAGTTAATATGTACATCCCTTTATAGTTTGCAAGTAATGTATAGTTAGTGCAGGAAAACAACAAGGTGCAATATCCACACCTGAGAAGAGGTTGCTGAAAACCCGACAGAGGGATTTTCCTTCCAAAATTGGCCACGTAATGTGTCTTTTCTAATTACATCCTATGTAAGTGCTTATTAAGAAATATTAGCATCTCACAAACACAACACTGAAAAGCAGCAGGACAAAATATGAATTTAAAAAGATCTATTTACCCAAACCACTTGAAAAAGCAGAAAATTATTAACAAAGCAAGAAATGAAATACCACAGTCAAAGATTATAGCTATGCTGCAAGACAATAAAAATTTAGCTAGACTAAACAGGAAAATACATATCAGCCATTTCAGGGAGAAAATTTTACTGACAATATACTCAGGAATTAGTCACTATTTAAGGGCATATTCTGAATACTTTTGCTAGAAGATAACTTTCTCTGATGTTACTCTAACAGTAAAAATACACAAGGTGACACTTTATTCAAGGAAAATGGAGAGCTACATCACCTTTGAGGGGAGAGTTTCCCTTCCCTTTATGAAAACAGCTCTTTTAAGGAGAGGCTGAGAACATCCCATTTAAAACGGGTACATACCTAGCACACCAGATGACTTGTTTCAATAGAAACAGCTGCAATGGGTGTTTACTCTGCTATGCCACTGCACAATATCTGTCGTCTGAAGCCCATGTCCCACCAATGGTATGCAGGAACGCAGTTGGAAAAATGCCTGACTTGCTATGAAGGCTCTTGAGTTCACTCGAAAGTCGCCCATGGAGCCCAGGGTTGTCCCACCTCAGATGCTCCCGCACGGATCCTTTCTGCTCACAAGCCCCTTGGAATTCCCTGGACTCCACACGGAGCATTTTGCACCTTCCTTTCTGGCCCCCTTCTTTCACCCTTCAAACTGTAACCAGCACATCTGGCCCCTGCCCTGCTGGTCCCCCAACTCTCCCGTCTTGCTCCAACCCAAGTCCTGGCTTGCTTTGTTCAAGCCCTTAATAAAACTCCATGGATTATCTCCTCAAAATTTATCTAATCCTCATTAAAAAAGCACAGTAAGGCAAAAATCGGTACTTCAAGACCTATACATTTCTCAAAATAACTTCTGTCTTGTCACCTTAGAGCACTTCAAAGGGAAACACTCCTCATTAACACCCAAGATACTGCGGCTCTTCTTCATGAAATTCCAGTTTTTTAAAAAAAAGCTTTTTTTTTTTTTAAATAATGACTGTTAGGGAAATCTCACATGATTGACTAAAATAACGTTTTCACAGGACACTAAAAGATTGCTGTTACATCCTACCAAATCAAAAGCTAACCTGTAAAGCTGTATTTGCAAATGAATGCCTTGTGTAAACCTCTCCTCCTCACCAGCACCTCTCTCAGTTTCTCTGGGGAAAGGAGTGAACAGAATGGGTCAACCCCACAAAAATGAATTTCTGAAGCCCTCCTGTGATTAAATTATCCTAAAGTATACAAGTAATGGAAGATGAGAAACCCACACGAAACTCATGAGCAACAAGAACAGGCAGCACTTGCCCTTCTGGCGAATTTGCCACCCACTTTATCTAAGAAATTCTATATAACTATCGAAATATTCTTGCATGCTACTAGAAGGTAATATGCCCATGGACTTTCAGAGTTGCTTTCAGCCACGAGACCTACGAAATAAAAACAGATCCCAGGATACAACAGTCCCTGGACGCACCAGATTGCCTGCAGCACGTTACTAATAAATCATCGTTTCCCTAAGGCCAATGAAGGTTAAGGAATGCTAACCCAGACATATCACCTAGCTCTGGGGGAACCGGGGCGATTATAAAGCAGATTTTGCCTACCCTAGCAGAGGCAGTTGCCCTGTAAATCAGCCCAGCACACTGCTTTGTGATGAGGTTATCCCCACCGCTGAAAATGTCATCTTTCATGTGTGATATAAAACCCCTTCTATAGTTACTAACAATACTCTGGCATTGTTTCGAACGTGTAGGGTGTTGTTCTGGCAAGGGCCCAATTCCAGTAATAATACTCTATCTACCTACAATAACCACAAGGAGATATTCTTCATCTTCAGCCCCGAGTGGTTTTACAGCAGCGAGCGTGCAAAGAATTGCCACACTCCACTGCAAGTTCAGCATTTCACCATGCGTTTATCCGTCTGCACAGATCATACATTCCTTTAAAATTATAAAAACACCTTGAGATTATTGGGAATACGGGAGCTCTTTTCATGCACAACAATTAGTCATATCTGCTGCGCTAAGCTATTTTGAGCAGCACCCATTAATCACTATCATTAGCAGGATTTCTCGTGTATCAGAATTCACTGTACCAAGAGCAAATCTCTTCCTATTACACACCGCTATATAAACAACAGCAGTCGCACTATTTTTCTTCACACAACCCCAGTTTGAATAACAAGAGACAAGCGGTAGCTCTTAAAACTGCAACCAAATCAAGGTGTAAAGGGAAGCTTGCTTATATCTGACAGGACAGCAGAAATACATTTGTTCTCTTCTGCAGCAAAGGAAAAACGTGCAGTTATTTGTATGCTGGGGAGGAAGAGATGTGGAAAAGCAACGTACAGCAGGAAGAAGTGGGATGAAATACTTCCAGGTCAGAGACAGGCATTTAAAACAGATATAGAAAAAAGAAAACAAGACAAAGCGTGCAGTAGAAGGCTTCAAGAAAGCTGACACCTAAGAAGTAGAAAAGATTTTTAGGTGTTCATGGCTGATGTTTTCACATACTCTAAAAGAAGGGTTATTTAATTGTTAACCAAATTTTCAGAGCTTTGGAAGAGGCTGCAACCAGAAACCGCTCCCAGGACGCGCTGCCGTCGGCCCTGCCGCCCCTCCGGACACTTTGGCGCAGGACACTCGCTTGGCTCTGGGCAGCGGAGGTGGAGGAGCTGCACCAGTGCAACCACCCCAGCCCCATCCCCAACAGGAAGGCTCCAGAACCGGCACCGCCACCTGCACCCACCTTCACCACGTCGGTAATGGGTGAGTTTGAGAGACAAACGCTGGGGTTGGGGAAAAGGGGAGAGGCGCGACAAAAAGAGAGGATTGCAGAAGGGCCGGCCTTGCAGCCCGGGGCAGGAGCAGCTCTGGGAGGCCGGGCGGTAGGCACAGGCTCGCGGCCCGTGGGGACACAGCACACAAGGCACCTGCAGCGCCCGCGCACGGCCAGCACCACAAGCCACACACCGAAACCACCCGGGTCAGGAGCCGCGCACGAGCTGGGCCAAGATCCCAGACTTAGTGGGATCCAGGGGCTGTAGGGCCCAACGGGAGAGGGATGTGGAACCGATCGGCCTCCACCACGCGAAGCTTCGAGGCTGCCAAGCCAAGCACTGGACAGGGGTGACAACATCAGTCTCAGCATCACAGACACCTCCGCTCCATCACCCAGCAGCGGCCGCGACTTGCTCATACCCACAGCCACCGCTGCAGCCCCGCACGTTAGAACACAGACATACAGACAGGTATACGCACAACTTGGTCGTGTTCCTCGGCCACGGCCCAACTGGGGGCTTCACGCGCCGGCTCGGCTGCCCGCCTGGGGCAGGCAGGACCCCGGGCGGCTAATGGCAGTCGGGCGCCTCGAGGAGCAACGGGAGCTTCGCGTGGGCACCTGCGGCGGCCGCGCACCCCGGTGCAGGCGGCGGGAGCGGCAGGTGAGCAGAACGGGCGGCACCACCGCGCTGCGCCGGGGCCGCTCCGCACCGGGGCCGCTCCGCTCCGCACGGCGCGGGGCTCCGCGGCGGCGGCTCCCGTGACGTCAGCGCCCCGGGCACGGCGGCGCCAGCCGGGGCAGGCGGACGAGG
>JAUBOD010000907.1:4532129-4544668 GCA_032353885.1 Nothura maculosa
TGATGAAATCTCTTATGGGGTTTGACAATGTTTTTAATCTGAAGGAAGTCTAGGTATGAAGTGGAAAAAAAAGCGAAGTGGAAAGGAAGTGAGAATGAGTGGAGGAAGATAAAGAGGAAGAAGTAGCAGGGTGGGTTTTCCCTGCACAGGGGCCGCACAGGCCAGGCTCATTCTCGGGTACACACATTTTCTGTCGGGGGATGCCAGGGCCACCCTTTCGTGTAGGGTTTGTGCCACGTGGATATTACTGAGGCAAATATGAGTGCTCACCCGGGAGCCTGGTTGTACGTCTGGCCCAGGCCTGTCTAAAGCAAAATGCGGGAATCCCCCATGTGAAGTTTTCAACATGGGGCCTGCAAGATAGTACCCGATATGTCATTGAGAAATCCCGTAGCCAGTGGCTGTCCAAAAGCCCTTTCTCTGAACAGCACCACAGAAGTGACTTTCCTGCTAGATGTGGAAGTTACAGCTCACAGGGGCCATTGGGGTAGGTGGTTATAGCAGGAGAGATCAGCCCCATGTGCAGATCAACACCGCTCTGCTGACCAGCAGCGCTTGACTTACCAGGAATACAAGGCACAAAGGTTCTTTATGCCAGTCTTTTATACAGTTTGGGAGGGTATGGAAATACAGTCCCTCATTCTCATTAGTTACCATTTATGTTTCAGTAAGAGCTGTATGGTAAAATTTCTAGTTCTGCTGTCAAAAAATAGTAAAAATAATTAAGGACACAAAAGAAGTACTAATGAAAAGGTCATTGTGAATGAGAGGAAGCACTTCTGTATGTGAAACACAATTTAATCTGTTTCCTTGGATATTGGATGTCAGCTAGATTTTTAAGTAGCTAAGTAGCAGATAAGTATTTTGAACTGTTTGCTTGTTTTGTGTTGCTTTTTGTGTTGTGCAACATCAGGCCTAAATCAGCTTATTTGAGAATTGAGCCAGGGTTGATTTTGTGTGTAAAGTTATGCATGCTGAAGTATTTGCAAGACTGGAGTCTTAATCATATGAGGTGCTCAAATCTGTTTCACATTTTATTATTCTTGTGATTTAACTTTATCCCGTCATTCTGTACAGAGTCAGATTCTGTCAACATTAGCAATGGTACTGCAAACAATTTCTAAAATAAACATTTTTTACTTTGACTTTCGGGATTTATTTACATATTATTATGATTTTTTTTTAGTGCTGTATAGTGACTTCTTTCATGTCGCCTTGTTTATAGTTTAGGCAGTTGACTTGAAAATTATTATAGATGAAGTTTGCAGATTAGGACTATGAAAGGATAGGGAACTGATGATGAGAGTCCTAGTTTTAAAGATAATGTTTCTTAACCAGATGGTATGAATTTTAAGCAGACTGGACAAAAAGTAGAAAGCTCACACTTGTTTTTGAATATCGTTAGAATATGAAAACATTCAACTGAATTCCATAATAACCAATGCAGAATAAAGAGGAACTTCCTAGAGGCTAGAAAACATATTGTTCATTAAAATTATTTTCCTAAGTGCTTACAATGCTATATTTATTTTGAATATTCCAGTTTTTGTTTTTGTGAACTCCAAATATTTTGAAAGATGTAAATATGATTAACTTTAATAGAAACCTACGTAAATCTGCATACAATAGTTGCATTCAACTGTATTTCTGATTTTCCAATCAATGTTACTTATATGTGAGATGTGCTTTCCACAAGCTCTGCTGAACAGGAAGGGAAGGAAATCAGTGCACTGCTTGAACAAAAAAAAACCTAACAATATTGTTTAGAGAGAGGAAACCAGCTTTGAAATGTATTATGATTGCAATTTGATAGCATGGACTGTAAGCGGAAGAAATCATTAGCTTAGAAAAAAAGCCATTATTGGCACAATAGCCATGTGCAAATGTTAATACGGATATGCGTATCACCAAGGTGTGGGATAAGATTAGGAGGATGAATGTTAAAATTCCTCAACAGTGACTTGTCTTGTTGAAGGGATTTTTGCTTCTCCTAATATGATAGCGGTTCATTTGGGAAAAGGAAATATGAGGAAAACTACAGTAATTTTGGAGAATAGACTTGATCACCAATGTTCTATTGTATCAACAGTAATTTTCCCCTCGTGGTTGCTAATTGCTGTGAGCGCCGCAGTGACTGCATGCGAGGAACGGGAAGAACAGCAGCAAGACTCCATTCGTATTGTTGCAGTTGGAGGTGAGCAGTAATCATAATGCAGTTTGTGCTCAAAATATGTTGCATGGTTTGTACTGTGTTTCAGTTTCAGTGGCTTACAGCCTCACTGTCTCTTGCATGATGGTGCAGGCATACGCAGAGGCTACCACGGCTGCTAAAAATACATTTCACAAATCATCCATTCCAGCTGTCAGAGTGAGAACAGCCCTTTTGTCCTGCAGCCCTGGACAACTGAAATCCTATTTCAGACAAATGAAATTTAGTTATTTGCTGCCTGACAGGAAAGCTGCTGGCCTATGCTTCATACCACCCTGTACATTGACCAACCATTGTGTCCAACCTGAGGCTTAAAAAGAGATTTGGCAATTTGCCTGGTTTCTTTGTAAACACTACCAAATGGCAGGGAAAAAAAAAAAAAAAGAGCATGAGTACAGCCCTAGCCTGCTGCTTGCAAAATTTCTCCCGTTACCTCCACAAAAGTCTCACTTTGGAAAGAATGAACATGACTAACTGTATTGGGTTGCTTAAAAATAAAAATGGAAAGCAGCTTTTCTTGTCAGACAAATCAAAGATTCAGGTCACCTTAAAAATCAGATTCTGCAAGCCACTGATACTGGCCATAAGGATTTTTTTTTTTTAATGCACATGCACAAGCACACTTCTCTCTCCCTGTGTATTCTTTCTTTCTATCTATTCTATCTATCTATCTATCTATCTATCTATCTATCTATCTATCTATCTATCTATCTATCTATCTATCTACCTATCTTTAATTCTACGTGGACCAGTGTAATTTTGATTGAAGTGAAGGGAGGCCGTTGACTTCAGCTGAGGTTGAACATGTCCTATGACCTTCTAGTTTTTATATTTAGACTCCCCTTACTGATCTCCTCTTCTACAGGCCTGATGTCATCACCATTATTATAAGCAGAACTTGTCACTTGATTGACAGCGAAAGACTTTCCAAAAAGTAGCCCACAAGTAAGAATGTTTTGTAAGAGTGACATATAATTATGACTGCCTGCAGTCCATTTTTGTTTACAGGCAGTGGAAGAATTTCAGATATTTTTAAGGTCAGTGTCCCCATCCAGAGATGAAGAAGATGTGTTTGTTTTTAGATTGCTGTTTTGCTTAGAAAACTGTCTTCCAATCATGATGAAATGGAGGATTAAGCTCTGAAATACATTCTTCCTCTGCTGCAGCCCACTAGATGGGCACAGGAACAGGGTAGCCCCTGTCACATGCACAGTATTGTCAGTGGCATTGGTTTTTGTTTCAAGAAGTTCAACTACTTGAACATGTATATATATTTTCTTTTTTTCTTGAATGTCTGATGATTCAGATGTCTGGGATCTCTTTTTGCTTGTTTTCTTGAAAACTTTCACAAAAAGGAATCAGCTTGCAAAACCACAAAAATGTACTTCTCATCCAGCTGTGGTAAAACAGCTTGCATGGCCATCTAAAGGAGAAGTTTTTCTATTTTGCATAAATTTATTCTTTTGAGTAACATTATTATATATTCATTATTTTTAGCCATCAGCGACTGGCTTAGAACTGTGCAAAACATGCGGCAAATATGAAAGTACTTAGAGAATATTTGAGAGGGACAAAATAGAACTGTTTTTGACAATGTTTTGTAGTACTAGGTCGTGGAGGACTCTCATAAAACATATATGTCCTAAATGTGTGCATGAGAGTTTGATTGCTACATTTTCTGTTTAGAAATGAATGTAGCATTTCAGTATATCCTATTGGAAGATGGTGAATAGGAGTACAATGTAATTCTCTCTAATTGACCCAACTTGCTATTAGGGTATTTAGGGTTCCTAAAATAATAGAGTGTAAACATTACTTAAACATTACAATTTAGAATCAGTTCTGGAGCAATATGAAGAAATAATCATAGAAAATATTATAACTTCTCATAAATGTTTTAAATGAGAAGGTTAACCAGTAAATCTTGTTTTGTTTGTTTGACCTTGTAAAACTAATTGCAATAAGATCATATCTATGTATCAATTACCAGAATTTGGCCTTCTTAGTAAATATGTTATACCGAATGCATAATTCTTATTTAGTATTCTATTACTAAGCATGTCAACATATAAATGTTATATCTTAGAGGAATTACTCTAAATTACATATGTGTATATATTTATGTTTTTATACACACTATATATATATATATTTCTATATATGTTTGTTTATAAATATATATATATATAAATATAAAGTGTTTTGGAAAGAAGCCTTCATAGTAGCTTTAAAGAATTTCTGTGTAGTAGTTTCTGCAGCACAGAGGGCTGGAAGCCGTTGCATCACCGTAGCTTCTGATTGAGCATTGTAGCAAAGGCTACTTTAGTTGAATTACTTTAGTGGTACTGCTGTTACTTTTTGTCTATACGAATCATGTTGTTTTGTGGAAAACTATCAAGTAAGGAGTAATTTTGGAGTAAAGAATATGGATTTTTGAGAGTAAATTGAGCAGAAGAATAAAAGAAACTCATATCATTATTGAATCTTTGCTAAATTGCTTTAGGACATACAGAGAGTGTAGTGAGTAAGAATTATGTTCTGATGTAGGCATAATATGTGAATGAACTAGCCCCTTCTTTCTAATTTGGAGAAATACCCAAAGATCCTGATTGGGGATGATATTTAAGTTATCTGCTTAACAGAAAGGCACTTCTTAAGAACAACTAAATATAAGCCAATCTCAGCTTTCTTCATAAATGACTGATGGCACTCCTTGTGAGGAACCTCTTTTGGGTGTCCAATCCAAGTCTGACATCATGAAATATGAGATGTCTGTGACTTATTATTTGAATTGCCTCTCCTGGAATAATTTTAGATCTTTCACCACTTTCCAGATGCTGACACGCAAGGCAGGTAGATGACTTCTTTGTCTGAGAGGACTGGCTAAGGTGTTCTCTGCTGGCTCCATCTCAAGTACTATGTCTTCATTATTTCAACAGGCACATGCAAACCTCACTACTGTGGTTTGGCTCCAAAGGTCCTGATTTGTTATTTCCTGCAATAACTGCCTACAAACATGTGAACTTGACCCCTGTGCCAACTAGTGAACTCCTGTCTATGTACACAGAGTGAGCTCAGTAATGCTTCCAGAAAAGCAGGGTTTGGGGACTAAACAGTTGTTGCTGACAGGAGATGTTTTCCTCCTTATGTGGAGCAAAAAAACATTTGACAGACTTAAGAGTTAAGAGTTGCTAATTTTGGCCTTCTGATTACAAGTCTCATGCAATTTGATGTTTTGCTTAACCTCAGAATTCTAGTAATAGTCATTTTATAAGAAAATGTCAATCAAACTTATAATACTTTTGGTCTCTCCCTCAAGGTTTTTGAGCATGTAGCAGAATGTTTTTGAGTATTGGCAGAATAGCACAGTGCATAATAAGAATGAATTTCAATCCCTTTTTCTGTTTGTTTTTCCATGTGGGTTTTTCTGGAAATATGTAAGCAGAAGTCTCTGTAAAGCACTGCCCCAGTTGAAAATGATGTACATCTAATTTGGGAGACCTAAAAATATTAGCAAGAACAAAAGATACCTAAAGCCTATTGGCCTTGGTCATGTTTTTAATCAGTGATTTTAGAATCACTGATCTTGCAATGAGGTCCATTTCATCAGGTACATCTCAGGTACATCTCATTGACGGTCCAGGATCTGAAATTATGTAACAAAGTCTGTTTCTGAACAATTCATTTCATTATGTGCTTGATTCTGCTCCCATCTTACATTAAATGAATTTGAGATTTGTTTCAAATTATGAATTAAGTGTTGTGTTTGTAAGTATCTTCAAAATTCCGCTTCCACAGGAACTTGAAACCCTCCAAACACAAAGGTCTAGAGAGTTTTAGCCCTGTAAAATTGTACAGTTGCATGAAGATACAAAGCAATATCTGCAATTTAAGAGCCTGTGATTATTTGCATTATAATAATTTGTATCTTGGTATGACCATACCCTTTTAAATTCAAGGGCTGTAATTAGAATTGTACCCACAAGTAAAAAAAAAAAATGCAGGCAGATGTTTTCAAAAGAATCTCAAGAAAGGACAGCATCAGCATGCAAACCAGTTTTGTGAAGATTCAGTTTACAAAATTACCAGAGAATTTTCTTGAACTGAAAAGAGTTGCAAGATGGGCTAATTTCTTACAATATTACTACGTTACTTTAAACAAAAATTTGATGAGACATTCTTGTCACGATTTTGCTGATGCAAATTAATTAAGTTGCAAAGGATAATAAATCTTGAGAAACCAAGTTTATAAATGATTATCAAGGCGGGGGATTGTTTTTCTTTTTTATTTTTTTAAGGACCCGAGATTTGTTCGGCATGTTGCTGAACAACCATTTATCTTTGCTGACTGTCTGGTTTACATTACTAGAATATGTGCTGCTCTGCACCAAATGGTATTGTCCAGTTGAGTTTTATTTTTAGGCTGCTTTGTAGCAGACACAGGCTGGCATGTTACTGCTTACCCCAGTGTTGCATGCTGCATTCCCAAGAGGAGCCCCCACTGAGAGGTGAGGAAGAAAACTAGTAGCAGGAATGATAGCAGGGAAAAGCACAAGTCTCAAAACTCTGCTTTAGTGGGTCAACTGCCAAGAATTACTACATGAGATTGGTACTTTAAAGCTCCTTTGCTTCCCATTAAGAAATCTCTTGACAATCTAAAAATCACGCATGGGGAATATGCTTGAACTTTGAATTAACATGTGTGTAACCAAAGTAGCCTACATTAGTCATCCTCTGGTTGATATTGCAGAGCCCTAATCCTTGGACACATACGCCATGCAGTGCATTAATTATTAACATTTCAAGTAGTCAGTATACTTACTACTTTACTTACTTATTAGTTAGAATATATTCTGAGAGCTCCTGCTCCTTTTTAGGAGAGCAAAATTCTTCCTATTAGGCTCCAGAATGAGCAATAAGAATAAATCCTGAGAGCTGCTGTTGGAATCAGTGTGTGGAGGCCAACATTAGGCAGTCTTTTTGATCCAGCATAAATATCTGCTGCTTTGGGAAGGGACGGTCCCACCATTCCCTCTGCCTTAGGCTTTGCTGCTCCCTGTGTTGTACATGCAGTAATGCTCTTGATGCTACATGCTAAGCAGATGAGGGAACTATTTCAGCCTGAATAGCAGTCGTCTTTGGTTGTGGAAACATGTATCATCTTTATTAAGTAGGTTTATATTACCTTGCAGAAAAGAGAAATATCTTTTGAGTAGACACTGAACTGGAGCACAAGTCCAGCCTAATGCTCTGTTGTGTCCTCTGCAGCTTGAAAATACGTATTATCTGAGTCCTGATTTTATTTTCAGACAAGTCATTGGCATCTGAAATTTGCAGTTGTATTTCTACGCTAATGTTATTGGCACAATTGCCAGGACTAGGAAATTTTAGCCTCAAGTCACAATGTACATCTGAAGTGATTTAGTGCTGTTTGAGTAAGTGTTCTTGACAAGCATTAGAGGTCTGATTTTTATAGCACTGGACTTTACTGAATACTCCAAATTCTTTGCTTATTATTCAAAAGAATATCTCTGCCTTCTGTTGTACTTTATATAATATCATGGAGAATGTTAAATTAATTTGCTGCTTTGTAAAATCCATTACCTATAGACATGTTGTACCCAAAGTAAATCTATTCCTATGCTACAGAAACAGAGGTAAATCTGGTAACTGGTACTTGTTTTATATCACTGAAAATAATGGTCTTTTTTAGAATGAAGCTATTTTAGAGACAGTATGACTTGTCAGCCTTAACATGACGATAGTTGACTGAAGGGAAGAGTTTTTATCTGATAATAAAAAGTACAATGCCATAGTCTGTAAATTCGGGAAAATATACCTTTTAAAATAACTATACCACTGCCTTCAGTGTAGGATTCTACTATTGGATTTGGTACCTACAATCCTATAAATAGCAGTGCTTATGCTGTCTGTGCTATGCTATGTAGTTTAACTACATATGCATCTTTAGGGAAGAATAGACCCACTGTGACCAAAAAAGGGAAATTACTGTCATCTTACAGAGCTTGATTCAAGCTTTAGGCATAGAGCTTTTTAAATGATAAATGCTCACTGAAATAATATGTCTTTATACTGCAGAGTACCATTAATCTGAGGTTTCAGGACTCTAAGAAATGTTAATTAACTAGTTACCATTCCTGTACAGTGTTAGCAATAGAGTCATTTTGTGTGTTGATGTGAGGCATGGAAAGATTAAGTTCTTCAGAAAAGATAAGATGGGGGTTCTCTTCTGTGTGTCCCCATAGGAAAGCTATGGAAGTGTGGGTTGGATGAGTGGACAGAGAGGTGGACTGAGAATGGGTGGGATGGCAGAGCCCAGAGGCTGGTGATAAATGAGGCCACGTCCAGCTGGAGGCCTGTGGCCAGCGGTGTCCGCAGGGGTCAGTACTGGGCCCTAGTGAATCTTCAGTGGAAAAAGAAGAAATGTGCCATTGCTAATGGCATTCAAAAGCCTATCCTTAAGTTCAGCCACCAGAACAAGTGATGTTCGTGTTACTTCTCGGAAGGATTGTATGGTTTGTGTGATACCATGCAAGCAAAGCAATGCAGTCTGCGTTCTGCAGCTGCCTGCTGAGCACTGGGAGAATTGCATGGGAGATACAGGAACACCAAATAATCAATGCTGTGCTGCCATCTGTTGGGAACTGCTCCCTTTGCTGAGGAGCTGCTGTTAAACTTTATTATTTCAACATTTTCCATCTGAAGCTACTCTCCAGCATGAGGCCTGTGAAGACTTGGCAAGCTGTACTAGGAATATATGAGAATTTCCCCTTCCCAAGAGGGAGAATGAAAGGAGTGGGATCTGCAATATTTCTCTGCGTTACAAAAACACAGTTCTCTTTCTAGCCAAATGTATACATTTCATGAATCTAATCAAAGACAATACACTTTAAAGTATAGAAGATGTGGCTCAGGATCCTTAGCGAGTTGTGTGATGGGTTCATTTGCTCAGTGTAGCCAAGCTGAGGTGCTCTGCAGACAGAATGTCAGAGGTGCCAAGCGTCTCCACAGGGAATTAAAAATCTGATACCTCTGCACAAGTGCCATCAAAATCTGTGGTTCCTAAATATGCACATTCTGGAACGGGATGTTCTATCTAATGGACCAAAAGCCCTAATGAGAGCTGTGTGAACCATACAATTACCATAACAAGATAATTATAGACATGGGAATGAATTCTTACGGACAAGTGATAAAGGACAGACACACTCATCAGTGATAGTAAACAAAGTAATCGTCACCTGTGATCCTTGTCTTAACCATTAAGGGAGAGTAAAAGTATTCTGAAAAGGCTAAGAATGTTCCCTTTTTTCTTAAACCCGCTCTACTGCCATAAAAAGTACAAGTCTCTGCTGATATCAGTTTTGTTTGCTTTCACATAATAAAGTAGGTTAGTACAAGGGATTTTAAATCCTGGAATTATATATGAAAATTTTTATCATACTAGAAAATTTCAATTAAGGGAAATTAGCCTCTTGGTTCGTTCTGATAAATTAATCATAGAGATTATCTGTTAAACGTGCCACTTAACATTTTTGGCACAAGTGCCTGAGGCAGTAGTATTTAGGCCTAACATGTTCATTTGGAAATATTAATTTCTGTGCAGCTGTCTTCCAAAATGGAATTTTCACTTGTCTTCTTCATAAGTAGGTCATTGTGCAGCTGTTGCTAATAGAGGCTGGCATTTGTAAAATGGTAAGCCTGCCATTGTACCCTCCAAGTCCCCAAATTTATTTCCATCAACTGTAAAATATCCTTTACTAAAATACCCTTTCTCTGCCCCCAAGGTGCCATTCCTTGCTATGGTAGCCTTTGGCCTTCGTGGAATGGGTGTTTCAGATGGTTATTCTGCCAGAGCTGAAGCACCACTGTGTCCACACTGTCTGCCCCCATTAGTTTAAGGTCTTGTCCTTACTCTACCTTACGGCTTCCATCTATATTAGAGTGGCCTTAAATTTTCTTAAAAGGACATTTCTTAAAATATGATAGCTATCAGCTGTCAAAGAAACAGCTGTCTCAACTGTTGAACCTTCCAGCAATTCCTCATTCTGCCCTCTACAATAAAATCAGTTGGTATTTTTAATGCACACAAGACATTCCTGTCCCTGTAGTGTTCAGCTGTTGCACAACTTACGGACAGAGAAGCAACACTGACAACAGCTACAAACAGTTTCCTGTAGGCTTTGAAGATAAAATTAGGACCTTGATCAGGCTGTGTCTTCTATGCCATAAAATTTGCATAGTCTCTACAGGAAAGGAAATCTCTAAGGAATCTAGTCTGAATATTTTAGAGAAAAGGACAGGAGGTCAGCAAGTATTGGCACCAGAGAAGGAGGTATAAGAAAAGGAGGTATGAATGACAGGTAGTTACAAAATTGAAAGGCTTATGAAATGACAGAATATTTCACAATCATAGGATAAAGTGTTACAAAAGAAAGTAGACAGAATTTACACTGTGAACTTCAGCAAATGCTAAAGACATGAAATTGAGACATCATCACTATTCACTATTTAAGAAAACAGCACAATAGACAATCTGCAAGAGAATTGAGTGTAAAGTGACCTTCAGTCAGACCTTGAGCTGGAGACTAATCAGTGCTCCGAGAACACTCAAATCAGGATAGCGGCTGTTGGGAATACAAGAGAAACTGAGGAAAAGTGTACATGAGGCATGCTGGTTTTGCTAGGGATATGGCGAGACCACATTAATGGAATCTTGTTTGCCCCAATTTAAGAAAATCAGGCAAGTGAGTCAGGAGCATTTCATGACTGACCATATCAAATGCTATCAGTAAAATCAACAGTTTTAAAGGGTATTTGTTCTCCTACCGTGACTAGTAGGAGATACTTATTATGCTGAAGTGCTTCACATCCTGGTTTGTAGGCTTGCTCTGAATGGAAGTCCAGCATTATTGAGCTTTTATCCTCAAGGTGCTGAAAAGGAAGGGAATTAGGAAAAGTTTATTCACAAGGGAACCACAATCATTGACGGATGGTCAGGAGGGAAGGAAATTTGCCTTGTAGAAATTGCCCAACATGATGATAGGCAGGAATGAAAGTGCCCTGCAAAGCTATGTATATTTAAAAAAAAAAGGTGGAAATTTATCAGGATGTGAACTTTATTAGTATGAAGAAAAAGTATTTGGCCTGTTCAAATGAATATTTTTAGTCTGAAGAACCAAACCTTAGAAAAAAACAAGTGCACTGTGAGGTGAGGAAGGCCTTTTTAAACAAAGTTTATTATTGCTATAATTGAGATAACATGTGTATTAATTTAATCAAGGATCATTTAAGAATGTTCTTGATTTTGCACACTAGAAACACATTAATTCTGTCCCTGAGGACTTGGGCTGTGATTTGAGCAATCTGAGTCAAGTTCCTGGTTCGTGACTCTGACTTAGGCCCAGATCCACAAAGGGGCTTAGCTGCTTAAAATATGACTTCCCCAGGATTTATTAACTTAAGCCGCAGAGTACAATCCTGAGAATTTGACACACAGCTTTATACGCCCATGTTTGAACAACGTGCTGCTTTATGCTCACAACTGCTGGTTTTTTTTTTCTCCTGGAGAACTGAGCGCCCTTTCCCTGCCTGCCCTGGCCTGCCTTCAAGCCGAGGCGCGGCCACCACCGCTCGGGCATGTAAGCTCCTTATGTAACCTAACGGCCTGGGCAGCGCTCAGGCTTCCCGAGTGAGCCCTGGAGCGGCCACGGAGCCGCGAGGGCCGCCTGGAGCAGCCGGTGGGAAATGCTGGCCCGGGGAGTGTGCCCCTTTTTGGGGTGCCCATGGCCAGCGCAGGGTTTGGGATGGTGTTTCGGGATGGCGGCTCTGTGGAGAGCGCAGGCTGCTCAGCGCATCCCTTGGGGGCAGTGCCCAACAGGGCAGCGAGGATGGGCTCCCCGCAGCCTGTGCACTGCTCAGCGCCATCTCTGTGCGGGACCGCGCTGTGGGACCGGCCGGCGTTAAAAATAACCCCAGGGAGAGGGAAGAGCTATTACTTTTAACCGGGTGCGTTAACGGGGCAGCGGCGCCGGCAGCCGCGCGATGGCTCCGCGGGCCGGCAGGGGTGGCGGGCGAGGCCCCGGCAGCGCCATGAGCTCCCGCCGTCTCCCCGGGGCTGGGAGCTCTGCGCAGCCACGCGGGGCTCTGAGGAGCGCGGCCCGGGCGCGGGCTCCGCAGCCGCCACCCGCCGCCTCGCAGCGACCTCCGGCTGGCGCTGCCGCGGCGCGACCCTCCGCCGGGCGAGGCGGGGCTGCCGCAGGGGCGGCGCGAGGCCGCCCAGGGGCCGGTCTCGCCGCTATAAAGGCGG
>JAUBOD010000907.1:4545175-4559880 GCA_032353885.1 Nothura maculosa
CCGCGCAGGGGCATTGTGGGTGCGCGCCGCGCGGCCGCCTGCTTAGTCACGACACGCGCCCGCGATAAGCGCGGCCCAGCGCGCCCCGGCGGAGCCCCCCGGGCCGGCGGCGGGGAGGCCGCGGGGCAGCCGGCCCCGAGCTGCGGGACGGGCCCGGCGACGTCCCGCCCTGCACGGCGCCGAGAGGACGGAGGCACCGGGATAACGTTCCCTGCGCTTCCGAGGAGCGGGCTTAGCTGTCCTGCCTGCCGGAGATTGTGCCTGCCGCACACCCACAGCCGCTCAAAATCCCCTCGTTTATTTATTGATTTTCCTCAGAAGCAATCTGAAATTTGAGTAGATCATCGCTGAATTGAATTCATTTTCTGTCATTTGGTGCTAGTCAAGCTTTCTAGCAGTGGCCTGGGTAAAATGGCTATTCTCTTGCCTTGAACTGCCTGGGTACTTCTTAAATTATGATGAAATCTTGTACATGAAATCCTGTACATGAAGTCTCTACCTACTAGTATACAAGAGCATATCCTGTGCTTTGATGGAAAGCTTTTTAAATACTTCTGGGGGTACTGGCTTCATCTAGCTCACCTAGCAAGCCTTGTGTTCCTGTTAAAGGGGCTGTTCTGTAAACCCACTAGCTCTTTTCTGGTAAGAAAAGCACGTTCTGTTTGCAAGTTTCCCTATCTCCAGTACGTGCCGGGAGACTGAGCTTGATAATGTCCTCGTGATGAAGGAAAGCAGCAGCAGACTATCTAAATTAATCTAGAGGTATAAGGGAGACATTTCTTAAAAGGTTCCTTCCTTAATGTGTCAGGGGAGTATTTCATTGGGGATAACACTGTATATTAGCTGTCTTGGGTGTCATTTTATTGTTATCCAAACCACTTTATCCCCAAAGTATTTTCTGTGCTTTCTGCTTGGGTTGAGTTTCTATTCCCATTGTGTGATATACTTCCTTTTGGTAGGGAGTGAGGGGAATCTGTTACACTGTCAATTAATAACATTAGCCAAGGAGAAGATATTTGGCAATAATTATTTCAAGTACTTATGTTGCATGTACTGAGAATCTTATAGAATTGTTTCTGATTTTTATTAAACATTGTTTACCAAAATAAAATTTCATGCACCTGCCCATCTTGATATGTTCTTGTGCCTCCCCAAAGGATAGGGAGCAGTGACCAGGCTTCAGCTTCCTTTTATGATTTAAGTTCTTGCAAGGTTAAACTTTCATACTGTGGGCTAGCAGAAGAACTTGTGATCTTCTATCAGAATAAAGTTGCAGAACTGGCAACCAGCTGGGTTATCTTGGTGTGTTAGTGTGATACTTCTCACTGGTTATCACTTTACAAGTTGGATCTGCAAGATGAGGGTGGCTAGTCTCTATGGAGAGCGTAAGCAATCTGCATGTCTGGCCATAAGGTAGTCTGTAGTTTATACCTTTTTTCTTGAGCAAAACTCATCTTAAATCTTCAGTCAGTGACTATCAGGAACCTATGTGGATATAAAAGTGCTTGCCTGCTGTAGGAATTTTGGGAAGGATGTGGCTCTCCAGGTGATCTGCAGAGTATGGATCTCAGTTCCTTCCATCTACTCCTTTGCTCAATTTGGAGTCTATTCAACCCTGTAAGGTCTTCTTTTTTATGTTCTTTGATCCCCAAATACACATCAAGAACAGCAGGCATGAATTTTTCACTAGGAAAACTCTATCATTATGTTGAGATGAGAGCTGACAGCCGTGTTACAGAACTCAGCAGATGGTAGGTACCTGGATGCTGACTAGGTACTCTTGATGCAAATAGCCTCTGCTGATTATAGAAGCCTGCTACTGATAATTCCAGCCAGGTGCCCAGTGCATCGTGTCTGTGTTTGCCCCCTTTCTGCAGGGCTGTGGGGGATCCTCAAGGGTAGCCTCGTAGAGCACTTTACGTAGCGTATTTTCAAAAATGAATATAGTTCTTGAAGGATCAGAAGGCCTCCAATCAAAGGGAATGAAAATAAAACACATACTGCTATGCAGTCAATGAGACACACATGCACGCAGCTTCTTTATAGTTTCTGTAGATGAGTGATAAAATCATTCTGTGGGATACAGATGAATTTACTGGAAGGAACTGCATCACTTAAATATGAATGTGGCTTACGTGACAAGTCTCTTGTCCCACCTGGGTGCTGCTACCACTAGATGCCGCATTGCAGAATGGGCAGCGTAGCAGAATGCCTTGGATCTAGCGAGATGCCAGGGTTTAGTACAGGGGTTTTACACTGCATGTTTGCATGTTGCCACATAGGTGGGGAGCTAGATCTGTTGTATTCCCTGCTCTGTGCAAATCCTTTGTTTTTGCATGAGAAAGGGTGGAGGGATGGGTGCCATTTTGCAGCTGTCTTCACTTTCTTCAAATCAGTGATTTAAATTTAGGAAGAACTTACTGGGATACTTTATCTTTGAGATTTTGAGAGGGTGTTTTCCTTTCATGTAAAATGTGCGTTTCTGGTAAGCATGCAAAAAATTATTTAACTTGCTTTCATTTTGCTTTCATTAAACTGTAGCATGATTTTTTTAAGAGTGATTTTTTTTCAGATGAAGGGCACAGTCCTTAAGATGGTTGGGGTTTCGTTGTTACTATTTACCACATATTGAGGAGAAGAGTAATTAAGTCTTGATCTTCATTTCCCCCAACCCATCTGTTCTTGCCATATCTTGTGTTCCCTATGGATAAAGTATTCCCAACACTGTGATTGAAGGCATCTAACTTTTATTACTGAGTGTCTCTGTTCTATTTTAAAAGTAGAGATGGGCTATGTTATTCTGTTGTGTTTTTTTGTTGTTGTTGTTGTTTTTAATCTAGTTAATGAAGTCACCAAAATATCCAGGCCTGGCTAATTACTGATTTTTGCATTCCTTTCTGCCATCTTGCCTGCTTTCTTATATTAAGTCAGTTTGGAATCACGATTATGCCATCTTTTTGCTTTGCAAGGATCCTGAGATGGGTGAGCAATAAAACAGCAGTGAAAAATAGTGCAGATTAACCTATAGGCACTGTCCTTTTGTAGAAAGCTTACTGGTTAACATTTGAAGTTTAGTTCCTCTGTGGACGAAATACATATTTTAGTTAGCAGCAAAGAAGGTGATATTTCACCTATGTTATATATAAACACAAAATAATTGTGGCTCTATGGAAACAATATTATTATCCCACTGTGTGTTAAATGCTTTTTGTATTTGAATTTTTCACAAACAGAAAACAGATACTACATTATAGCTGGTTGAAAATTGTAGTCTTCATTAAAATGGCATTATGTATCTTGTAAATCACTACATGAAAATTTAGAAAATCTGTCCCTCGGGTCATTGTTATTAGTATAGGATAACTGGGTTTCAGATGATTTTATAATATGTACAAGAGTCATGATTGTCTTAAAACCATCACTCTTCAGAAATGTGCAATTAAAGAATCTGCTTCTTTTGGCAGCTTGACTGTGAATACTGATCATGGGGATATCTTACTGGACTACTCAAAGAATCTGGTTACAGAAGAAGTAATGAAAATGCTGATGGAACTGGTAATTATTTAAAATACTGTTCTTTAATAAACCAAATATCTACTTTAAAAAGGAAAAAAAGGCAACATTTTCAGGTCAAAGAGCAGATGGCATGTGAATGTTACTGAGGTCTGCAGTAAAACAAGATAGGGTTTCATTTGAAATAGTAAGAAATAGTGATAGGGTTTCATTTGAAATAGTAAATTCTGTATCTACAGATAAAACAGAAGTTGTTTCATTGCCCTCTTTTCTTAGCTTTAATATTCATTGGTCAGATATGATTTAAGGAAGAAATTTGTGTTAACCTCAGTTTAGGGTGGTGTCACTATTTACAGCCCTGGCAAGTACTTGGTTCAGCTAAAGGCTAAGATTATAAAAATGGGGAAATTTTGGCGAGCAGTAGCAAAGTTAGTTTCACTACTTTTTTGTAAGGGAGGGATTCTGAGCTGCTAGGTAGAATTAATGAGTTCTGTAGCAGTCTAGAAGATGAAAGAGTAATTAAAATCAGATTCATTGCAGCTATAGCAATTAGCACATATTCCTGTGTAACCTCTTAAGTGAATAAACAGTTGATTAATAGTATCTATTATAATAGAATATTTTTAATTTAGATTCTGAATGTGTCAATTCATCTGATTTTTTGATGTTCTTGCTGTTTTTACGCAGTAACTGCTCACTGTCTTCAGTGTGGCTAGACCTTTGTAGTACATGGTGACCTCTTACTATATTTAAGAGAGCAATCTATTTTTACATTTCTCAGGCAAAGTCAAGGGGTGTGGAAAGTGCCCGAGAACGAATGTTCAGTGGAGAGAAGATCAACTTCACTGAGGTAAAGCTATTTCTGTCTGTGGTTTTCCTTTCAGTTGTGTGTGTATTACGGATATTCATGCCTCTTCAAGAGATGAGTCTTAGGGTGGAGGAGGGGGAAACTGTTGTAACTCCTAGTGCTATTCTGAAATGCTGAAACTGGTGTTAGCATTTACTTCATTAATTACATGAGAAATATTTACAGCTTTGGGAAGAAGAGAGAAGAAAAATCTATATGCATAGAGCTATTCAATCTTTGTGAAAATGTGGATAATGTGAAATTGTTTGACAGCATCCTGTTTTTAAAGTCTCATAGTTTAAAAAAAAAAAAAAAAAAGAGTAAAACAGAAGGAAGCTGCTTAATGGCAAGAACTGACTTGTCTGCTACCCTTGTTCTGATTTAGAACACTTTTCTAAGCTGTTTGCCTTAAATATTTAAGGCTTGTCTGTATCTGGTGCTGCAGGCAGGGAATACCTGCTGGGTACATATGTGGAAATTCTTTATAGTGCACCCAAGCATGAGAGTGCCAGGTGCTCATCCCGGGTGAGTTCGGACTTGCAGGGTGATGCAGCATAGTCCATTCATTACAAGATAAACCCATATGTGACCACTAGTTATGGATCCAGTCTTCATTTCCCTCTCAAATATATTTTGATTTATAACAGTGGATATCAGTTTAAATATGACACTATTGTGACCAAGACAAAGCTTCTTCTAATTCAGATGGTGAACAATATATACTTACTCACTTGTGCATACCTCTCTTTGAAATGCTCTTGCCTGGTTGCACAAAGAATTGCTTCTGTTCACTCCAGGCTCGGGTGAGCATCATAATTGGCAACTGAAAGAGCTTTTGCTTATTCCCAGTCAGTAACTAGGTATGCAGTGATTTTGAATTAGCATTTGGTATTTAAATCGTAATTTGGCAGTTCATATTGGGGCTGCTGTCTTTGTCTCACAATGCTGCTCACTGTAGAAGGAGCGGTAAGAGCAGACAAATTGTTTAATTTCTTCATTAGTATTAACAGTAATTCGTTCATTCTAGATTAAAATCATAAACTCCCAAATGGGTGTTTCGGCTCCAAATTGTCAGCTTGATTTGGAGATTTTGACTTGTGTATTTCTAGAGAGTGTGAAAAGAATCACCCTAACAGGAGGAATTTTCTCACATAATGCAACTACAGCCTACATACTCAGTATGCAAGTATTTTAGTAATAGTTCATGTGCTGCCTCCAATAGTGTGACTGGTATCCATGTGAGATGATTAAATACATGTTTACTTCTTCCAGGGTGAAATGAGCTACTATTGAGAAAATGTCAGGGAAAATAACTTTTCTTTGCTGCTTGCTGCAATTGATTTGATCAGTCCTCAGTTGTAGGATACATAATTTTCCCCATGTGTGCCTGAAATGTACTGAAAAGACTAGGATTGATTTTTGCTAAAGTCTGAGCTTCAAACCATATAAGCAGTTTTCAAAGGATTTTGAACTTTATATTCAAATTAGTTGTAATAAATTATTTGTTTACTTAGTGTATTATACGCTTTTGGAAGCCTTCTTTGCTGGTTTTGTCAAGTGAGAGGTAGTTGGAGAGGGATGTGTGTGTGTGTGTGTGTGTGTGTGTGTGTGTGTGTGTGTATGCGCATATGGATATCTACTAATTTAATCTCAACAATTTTTAATTTTCTTGAACTTTGTGTTGCATTTTAGATGAGACACCTGCTCCATTGGAGCTTCACGAGCTCCATTAATATTTTCCCCGTTTCTTCCTCTTGTTTCAGAATCGAGCTGTGCTTCATATTGCTCTGAGAAATCGCTCTAATACGCCCATACACGTGGATGGGAAAGATGTTGTTCCAGAAGTAAACAAGGTGTTGGACAAAATGAAGCACTTCTGCCAGGTATGAAGTACCACCACAGGACTCTTTCCTGTATTACTACTATATCCATTCAGGCTGTATTACATGTATATTGTGAAGCACTGTTTGTAGAGCAAATGGAGGGAGAGTAGCTGGTAGAAATAAATATGCCTATAACTGTTTGGGTTCAAGTATGGGGTCTGTGGGCTTTTTTGAGTGTGACTTGCTTCCCTTGCTGTCATTCCCCAGACATTTTCTTTATCAGGTTCTCTAAATCCTGCTTTCTTAGCAGTAATCTTGCATTTACTTTAGAAGCTTGAAAACTGTTGTAAATAATGTCACTCATGTTGCTTTCTCTTGATAACTTTTCAACTGCTTGAATCTACCAAGTAAAAACTGCCTCTTACAATTCCTGTTCCCAGCTTACCCGTAGTTTTATTATGATCTTCTTAAAGAATAAAGATCTCTAAAACATTTTGTCAGATACCTGCTCTATGATTCGATTCTCATTTTCATTGTAGGAATATGGAAGCTTTTTGTTCCCTAATTAAATACAGTACTACTAATCTTCTTAAATCTCAGGAATTGATTTTGCTTCTGTATATATTCTTTAAAGTGTAGAAATCTGACAGGTGGGTGGAGAAGTATATCATGGGAGAACTTGAAACCAGTTGTTTAATATATAGAATATTCTTAAAAAGGAGTCAAGTTTATATGTGTGAGAAAGTAAAAAGCTCCCCAGACGGTTCAAATTCACCTTAAACGTGGCTGTGAGGAATTGGTTTTGCTTGGTTGCTGTTATGGACCTTATCCAGATGGCAATGGTCACAGTTACCACCAATTCAAGACTGCTAACCTATCCAAAAGGAGTCTGAATTTTATCCAGTTCCCAGTGGATAAGTGCCAAAACCACAATAATTGACAATAACTCTTTCTGAACTTGGCAATTTCTTTGGACAGTCAGTAAGAGTTGAATGGCCACAGAAATGGAGTATTCTTTCCCCCCTAGATTTTCTCTGAGTAAGGAAGACTAAAATCTTGGTAGTGAAAATAGGAAGCCTTTCCTAGATAAGACTGCCTTAGTCATTAGAGCTTAAATATTGCTTTCTGTGCAGCTCTGGCTTCTGCAGAATTAGAATCACACTGAACACTTCTAGAGAGATTAACACAAAGACACTTAATTTAGTCAGTTCTCTCTGTAACAACTTCATCTGCAGGCTATACTACTGGTGCACACTCGGTTTTGGGGAGTTGGAGGGGAGAGGTTTAACTTAAAGCAGATCTCTCAGGAGAGATAGCTACTATCAGTGTAATGAATTTATTAGTCTTTGAAGAAAAGAAATGGCTTTAGATTTGGGAACGGAGGTGTGTGTGGTATAGACTGGTACTTGCTAGTCTCATTTTCTGGCTGTAACATGTTTAGCACACAGGTTGCACATGTTGAACAATTCCATACAACATTTTGATATTTTATTGTAATTTTGTTTCAGAACTTTCAGTAACTGTTAAAACAATGAGAATAGAGTAGAAATATGTTACACCTTCTGTTGAAGTAAAACTAAAATGAATATTTTAACACAAAATGTGGGCAATAGGAAGTTTGTGTGTGGTTTGCACAGAAATTATCTATCTATGGCTCATTCCTATTTTAAAGTTTTTGAATACAGCTAGCAAAGTTGCTTCTAGCTGAAGATACCGAAGGAAAACTTTCAAGTTCAAACATTTCTTCATAAGGGTATTTTCTTTGTTTTTATCTTTTTTTTTCCCCTCTTGCCTTTAATAGCCCTTACTGCTATCTGTTGTAAATGCTTTAGTACTAAACAGAAAGAAGGATAGTGTGATCTTTCAGTTTATTCTTTCAAGGATGTGCATTCAATTTCTAACACTTGCTGGGCATTTTTGTTGCTTAATCAAATGCGTAGTTCAGAAGGTCCCTGTGAGTATAGGTTTATTTAAAAGTCGTCTTAGGAAATTCTTTGCAACAGTGACTAAAAACACAACCTGCTTTGAAAGGTGGAATCATTGTAAATTTAACATAATTGAAATATTTACAGCAGTGTTTTTTCTCCTAGAGAGTCCGTAGTGGTGAATGGAAAGGCTACACTGGAAAGGCAATAACCGATGTGGTCAATGTTGGGATTGGTGGCTCGGATTTGGTAAGCTCCTAATTTCCATCTCTTTCACGTTTTACAAGTTTGCCTACTCCGGCAATGAAAACGTTGAAACCTAATTATGTTGCTTGTCTACAGGGCCCTCTGATGGTAACTGAAGCCCTGAAACCATATTCCAAGGGAGGCCCTCGTGTTTGGTTTGTATCCAACATTGATGGTACTCACATAGCCAAAACTCTGGCTGAGCTTCACCCTGAAACTACGCTCTTCATCATTGCGTCGAAGGTGCGTCTAGGTAGAAATGCTGGTGCACGAATTAAACAGCAAAGAATTAAGTCAGAATAGAGGTTCTTCTACAGGAAGATCTGTATCAGCAACTTGAAATGTGGACTATTCCTATGTAGACCAGTTGTATTTAAGTCTAAGCTTGCAATACAGGTTTATGGGCTACTACTGGAAAAGGTTTAGGTATCAAGAAATCAATCGCTGCAAGTGGCTTAAATAAGCAATATACATCAGCAATTTTCTTTGTTTTGAATGTGTTCTCAGTCAATACAGATTTAGATTCTATTCACAAATGTTTCTTTTACTCTATTTCTCTGTGTGGAATCTGGGATCCTACATAGTTCTTGAAATTCAAAGTCTTTCCTTAAGGTTGTTTGTGATCTTCTATCTTGCATATTGTGAAGTACAGTACTAAGCAATTCAGTGAATGGTACTGCAAACACAGATTTGCATTAATGATTTACGCTTCACTCATCAATAAATTATACCTTTTATTTTTTAAGTATTATACTTAGCTTGGAAGTCTTCCTTCTGAGAGGACAATAATGAAATACGTTATTTCTGCACCCCTTTCCCCCTGCCTGACTCAAGGAACTTAAAACACTATGTTTCTAGGTAACTATAAATGCTAATCCTCTATTTGCAAATGGGCAAAGATATTCCGCAGATATTTTAAGACAATATTTATATCTGAGTACAGACTTCATACCTTCCATTTTTTTTAATTGAAGCTGTAATTTACTTTGTAAACATAATTGCCAGCTGCTCTCTATTTTCTTCCTTTTTGTGGAACACTGGTTTCTGTCTTATCAGAAGAATCTGATGAAGACTAACTTTATAGTTATGTAACTTCATTTCTAAAGCACAGTAGAGCTGTTCTGCTGCTGAAGACGATCTGCAACAAATGAACATGTATAATGTTGACCATGCTCTATTGTACTGCTCGTTATTTCATCTTGGCAGTACTGTAGCCCATCAACTTATAGAATAAGCAGGAAACTTTGAGAATGACCATTAGTGTCAGTTTATGAATAATTGAGTTCAAGCCTCACGGTTCAAAGGCTCAAAATATTGCCAAATTGCAAAAGTGACACTTCAATTTCTATTAGTCAAATTGTTGTTAGATAATTTGGTATATTTGGAAGAAGATGAATAGTATTTTTTCAGTGTTCCATAACAGGCCTCTGTTTCATAATGAAAGAATTCTGGAGATGGATGGGAGTAGGATGAATATGGTGTTCACCCCCTAAAGCTGAATTTTGATGGTTGAGTAAATCAGAATGGTTGTAGATGATCTTAACAGAACTGCATGACTGACCTTCCTTGCACACTTGATGAAGCAGGAAAATGTTTTCTGTAGTCAGCAAAATAAAGTTATGACAAAATTCTCAGAAAAAAATTAGTGTTCAAATGTGCAAAACCAGAAAGTAAATAATGAGAGGACAGTCCAACTAGATTATCCTATTTCCATACTCAAATGTTTCCTTTTAAATTGAGAAGTAAAATTTAATTTTAATGAAAGAGTAAAGAAACTTTTTATCTCAAGGTTTTGTGTATCAGTTTGGGGGAAGGAAGGAAGAGAGGGAAGTTAAGAAATGCATAATTACTGCAACTCCTGATAAATGCTAGTTTAAAATTAAGATAACCCTAGAAATATTAGTCTTTACAGTCTTGACAAACTTATTTATCCAGGAATCTGATAGCAGCTCTTTATTATGAGTATCTCTTCTGATTGGCTGGAACAACTCTAGCTGATGCTTTAGCAAACAAAATTTGTCTTGGTTTTTGAACATTAGCATCAACATGTAGTGTTTTTCATAATGCCTTGTTTTCTGATGTGCAGACTTTCACCACCCAAGAAACTATCACCAATGCAGAAACAGCCAAAGAGTGGTTCCTACATGCTGCTAAAGATGTAAGTCTAATATAACCACATTAGGTTACATAACAAAATGTAATAGCTTTCTGTTGGACAGCCTCTCCCTGGTCTGTGTAAGCATGCTTTGGAGCAGAGCCAGTAGCTGCCTGAGCATGAAGCTGTACAGCTCAGCAAATTCTGTATACAACACTTCAGTGCACAGTGATTAAAGTGACAGCTTACTGTGTTTGATCTAACTGATAAAACCACAGAAGGTTTTTGTTACGGGTCGTTGTCATGGGTTGTTCTCCTGAATCCTCCCCTGGAAATACTAGCCTTAGCATCTGTAGCATCTGCCTTAGAGATGGCTAGTAATTTAGTGCAAATGTGAGACTACTTACGTGGAAATGCAAGAATATGATGTCTTTGTGGCATCAGTTTGAAGTTCTTGGCAAATCTTTCAGGACTGGAAACAAAACTATTGTTTCCATCATATACCAACATTTCTATGGCAAGTGTCTGTGAAGAGAAACATTGTTTGGCTCATTCACACACACTTCTAACCCTTAAAATGGAAAAGGGCAGATACTGGCTGTTTAGGTAGTTAAGATGCATTTTAACCTGTTCCAATCATAATAGTTTTATTTGATTTAAAAATTGGGCTTTGAAATTCTTCCTTGCACTACTGATACAAACAGCTCTTGATTCACCAAAAACTCACTCAAAGACAAAAGTTTAAATCTGTAGCTTGAGATTTATCAGTATATACCGAGAGTGGGTATTCTGTAGTCCTGACTTTTTGACCCTTTTGATTGTAGCACGTGCACAACAAACTCGGTCTGCTCCAAAGTGTTAGTGGTGTTGCAGGATGATAACATACTCTTATCTTAGGGCAGCCTACCGTTTTAAGTAGTGAATGCTTCCAGAGGGAAGCCTTAAGAGTAGTATCATAATACTGTCTTTAGACAGATGTGCTGACAAATCTTAGAGTGAATGTGAATAAGCAAGTTGATAAATGTAAAAAATAACTGATAGTCAACAGTGTTTTGTTTAAATGTAAGTGGTAGCAAATCAGCTTGGACTGGAAATTAAAAATTACAATGAATGTTGTAGATCTAACAGCCTGTTTTGTTTTATTCAGCCTTCTGCTGTGGCCAAGCATTTTGTTGCCTTGTCTACCAATGGAGTAAGTATATACAATTCTATATAAACTCTTCCCCTTCTCTATACTTATTTCTAAGATTGGCCTCATTTTAGAATCCACTAAGGAAGCATGTCATTTGTTGCATGCGAATAGTGCCACACTCTCATGTGGTTGTTGCATTTGTCCAATATGGGTTGGACGCTGTGGCAATTAGATTCTACAATAATTGAAGCTTTCTGATGAGGTCCTTGCTATAAAGTTTCTTTCCTTGCTTTTGGCTCTGAATGTAAAATGAATATCAGTTTAACTCATAAATATGTTTTGCCACTTGCACACTTTCCGATCAATTTACATAATTATATTGAATTTTCCATTCTGATACTACTGAACAATGTTAGAGTAATCTGTGGGGAAAAAAAAGATGCGCTTTATTTTCTGATGGAAGGATATAATTAGGAAATTGTATGTTAAATGTGTACCCCACCTGAAGCTTTTTTTTTTAATTGCTATATATTAAGGTTTTAAGAACTTTGGGTTTACTTATCATCTTCTTACCCACTTCTTTTTTTCACTCTAGCCTAAAGTTAAAGACTTTGGAATTGACCCAGCAAACATGTTTGAGTTTTGGGATGTAAGTAAATATTTAAAGTTGTGTGGTAGATATCAACTGTTAGGATAATTTGCTTTAGAAAATTTTAAATAGATGTCAGTGCCAAAAAGAACTAAAAGCTAGTAGCTGTAATGTCTGTTTTGAAGAATCATGACTAAAGGCAAGCTGCAAACATGTCAGGTAAGCAGAACAAAGTCTTGCCTCTTGGCTATTCCATTAAAATCCTGCTCTTCAAGGTCTGAAGAGGAGCCTTCCGTGTTCTTGGCTGTCTAATCAGCTGCTGGGTAACAGGAGATAGAAGTCTTAGCTTATTGCTGTTGGTGTAAGTAGTTATTATAAGCTGTGACATTTGACTGTTGGGGTCTACTGTATATAATCCAGGTCTGTAAAGGTCAGACATCAGAATAACAGGAGTCTACTATGATATTTCATAGTAGGTACTTCATGGTATAGTGCTCTTAATTTTGGTGCTTATTATACTTAAATATTCAGAAACAGTTTGGTTTATATCTCATGACCATGTGCCTGAAAAACCAGTCTTTAAAGGTGCTGTTTAGAAATGATATAGAGCATTATCTCTCCCTAGGCAAAGTTCTAATCTTGGTGAAGCAGGCTTTAATTTGGATTAATCAGTAAATCAGTAAGTAAATCAGCTCTTGAGTGATTCAGATTAGTTATCAGGGTAACTGCTCCAACAAACATTGTAAATTAAAGCCTCCAGAAGAGCTGGATAACTTGAAAATCCTCAGAAGGAATAATTAGGGTGCTATAGAAAGGTGTAGATACCTTTGATCATGCTGTATACAGTAGAGTGATTTATTGCCAATAAAAACATTCTTGTTGCTGTAAAAATGGTTCTGAACACATGCTTTTATTAAAAGTTTGACTAAGTGTAAGTTTGAAGCTTTGCCTTCCACCTGTGTAAACCTGTCTCTCTTTTCAGTGGGTTGGTGGCCGCTACTCTTTGTGGTCAGCCATTGGTCTCTCCATTGCCCTGCATATTGGTAGGTATTCTTGTGATATACCAAAGCCAAGAGTTAATTTGTTTGCTTTACCAATATAGTCATGCAACATGCTAATAGTATTGAATTGTGGTTCCAAGTGGTGGCAGAGATGTTATTTTCCAGCCTCTTTTCTGAGAAGTTTGTTTTTGCACAAATATCCATCTGCAGTGAAACAGCTTCCGCACTTGCACTGTGTATTTTTGCAAAATACCCATGTACAAATGGTTAATTAAACTTCCCCAGTCCCTTGTGTAGGAAAAGTGCCTGGTTTATGTAAGGCCACATCAGCAGTTTTAAAAATTAGACCAGGCATTCATAAACTTCTTTTTTTAAAAAATAGTTGTCCATCTAGTTTCTGCACACATATATACCATCAAATCCAAAGTCTTAAATTCCACCTAAGAACTGTGTAGCACTAAGAGGTCTGTTTCCTACTCCTTTCTTTTTTCCCTTCAGTATTTTTTTTCCTAGGCTGTGATGCTGTAGGTACCCTAGCTGTATCAGCAGTTGATTGAGGATCAATTTACAGGATCTTCCTAGTTTGCTACACATCTACTTGTTGTATTGCTTGCATTATGGGGCCTCATTGGTATCTCTGCAGAGCTGAAGCACAGGTAGAGAACACACTGAATGTTGTGTTCTTAGCTTGCAGCTCTAAGGGCAACTGTTTCTTGGTGACTGGACTGTTCAGCAAAATGCCTTTGTTCCCTTATTATTTTGTGATATTTAAATCTGAAAGCGTGACACCATTTATTTTGGAATTGAAAATTAGTTTTATTAGGCTAAAGTTAAAAGCAAAACATGGGTTGTAGTGTTTTGAATGATGTGAATAGGAGCTGTGATGTGTGGGTAAAGCTCTCTGTGAATGGTAAAATAAACTTTTCTTAGGCAGTAATATTCTGTCTGCAGTAAGCTGGTCATCTCTGCATTCAGATAGATTTGCTGATATGCCAATCTCTGCTGCTTGTTCATAGGGAATTGTCAGTCATTTCAACACTGCCCTGTGTTTTTCTTTTTTTTTTTTTTTTCCCTCCTATATGAGACCGGATTTCTGGGTTTGCAAGGAAGGGTGATGATACTTTAAGTACTCATTACTGAAAATGAATTGTAATTAAATACACTAATTACAAGACTAAATTTTGTGAATTTTTAGGAAAAGATTTTTTTCTTTTACTATATTTGCTATATCTGTTTCGATTTAAATAATCAGTTCAACTCTCCCTGTTGCATAAGCTCTACTCTGTAAGATTTGTGGAAGGTCTCCCTCAATGCCTCTGGAATGTCTGAAGCAACAGAGTATTTCAGTGTAGCTGAAAATTGTAGTCTTTAATGCACATCCTGGTGTTGAGGCCTCTTTTCCGCCTACTTGCAGTTTTTGTCTGAATTAAGATTTTGGAGAAAGCTTTTCAAGTTTTTTTCATGAAGTTGGACTCAAACTCAGAAGCTCAAGTTCTACTTTTAACTGAATATATTGAGCAAACAGGATGCACCG
>JAUBOD010000907.1:4559980-4585546 GCA_032353885.1 Nothura maculosa
TTTCATGAAGTTGGACTCAAACTCAGAAGCTCAAGTTCTACTTTTAACTGAATATATTGAGCAAACAGGATGCACCGAGAAGTCAAAATGCAACTTTAAGTTCAATTACTGGTTGGGAGCCTTTTTATGTATAAGAACTAAACTGTTCCAGGACTAGAGAGAAATCATATATAAGCTGTAATAGTAAAACCAGCATTTTCCATTGATAGGTTACGACAACTTTGAGAGCCTGCTTGCAGGAGCCCACTGGATGGTGAGTGTGCAATATCTGTCTAAAATTGATTCCTGTCAACATTGTTCAGAAACTAACCAAAAATTGTGTCCCCTTGCTGTCCTCATGGATTCTAAAAGGATTGTGTTTGAAGAGCTCCTGCCAGATCAAAGCAGTAGTAAAAAAGCATGTAAAATTTGGGTTAGAGAACAGTTGCTTTATCAAAAGCAAATTTTCTTTCCTTTCTGTTATTAAAAAGGATAATCACTTCCACAAAGCTCCACTGGAGAAGAACATGCCTGTTATTTTGGCCATGCTGGGCATCTGGTATATAAACTGCTATGGATGTGAGACCCATGCCCTTCTGCCCTATGACCAATATATGCACCGCTTTGCTGCCTACTTCCAGCAGGTAAGGCTCAGACAGAATGGAAGTTTTTAAGAAGTGAATATGTACAGGGACTTTTGTCCTGGGTCTGGAACCTGAATGCATACTGCTAGGTTAAAGGGGCCATCACTTAATTTAATAAGGATCTAAGGGAGACTGGTACCTGGGGCAGACAGCTGTCATTTTATTTTTCCAAATAATTTGCGGAGTACTTTGACTTCTTCAGGCTTCAGCTGTCTTAGTGTCCATAAGTGAAGTAGCTATATCATTGATACTTATGAAACTTCTGTAAATGCGCACATGCAGTTCGAGCATGTATGGCAGTTTGTACTGATAAACTGTGTGGTTTTTCAGGAATAAGTAGAAAAAGTTATTTTAAAAATAAAAATTACAGTCCTTTTCCTCCTTTTAGGGTGACATGGAATCTAATGGCAAATACATTACCAAGAAAGGGTCTCGTGTGGACTACAGTACTGGCCCTATTGTTTGGGGAGAGCCTGGCACTAATGGACAGCATGCATTTTACCAACTCATCCACCAAGGTAGACTAAAACTACTGGGTGGTTTGTTTTGGAATTAAATTTTGAACAGCTGCAACAACTGGTAGAAGTAGCACTGATTTAAAGGTCAGATTTTAGCTAGTATTACATCTTTCAATATTAGAAACTTCCAAAGACTTAAAGTGGAATGAGAATTGAAAACTTTCTGGGACTGTTCAAGTTCTACTCTATTGCAGAACTAACAAGACTTTTCCTGTAGGAACTCGCATGATTCCCTGTGACTTTCTGATCCCAGTCCAGACCCAGCATCCAATAAGAAATGGCTTGCATCACAAGGTAATAATTGTTCTTTACTAGGGCATCCATACTTTCTTGTTTCTGAAGGCTTTGAAGCTTATCCAGTAGTGCAGTGTGCCAGATTTCTAAATGTCCCCTTGAAACTGTACCTACAGGCTCTATGAACATTCACAATAGACTGTCTTGGAAATGATCTGTAAACTGTAATTGCACACCCAGAGGTGTTTTTGTTCCTGGAGAGACTGTAGCCAGAATTCTTGAGGCAGACTGGCCTGTTGCTCAACTCTTCCCAGCCTCAGTAAGCCAATTAGACATCTGGAAAGAAAATTCTCTGTAGGAAAGCAAGGAGTGTAACTAATCTTGCAGAGTAAGAGGCAAGTTCTCAGTTGATTAGCAACTACCTCAGAGATGATGATGTGTGAATAGTGAAATTCTAGGACAAATTTTAAAGAAATTACCAGCATAGCTAAGGTGAGATTTATGCATGGAACTCCTTGGCCAATTGTTTCCATTAAAATATATATAAACTAAGGATTTTCAGTGAATGTCATGTCACGGGATGGGGAAAAAACTTTTTAATTTCTGTAAACTTTTTAATTTCTGGAAATGTGCCCAGCTCTACTATCTTTCTGAGACTTCAGAAAAAGCATGTCTTCCTCACTTAAGCTTTACTCTTATAAAAATTTCAGATTATCAGTTCTGCTTAAGTTGCATATTAGCATTTTTTTCTGTCAAGTAAACACCAAGATGAAGTTGCTAAAGAGAAGAAAATCTTTAACTCAACTGTGTGTAGATACTGTAACTGTGTTATCTTTGTAACTGATAGGACAACCACGGAGCAAATTGCAAACTAAGAGTAGGCAAGGAACATGAAATGGGAAAGTTCTGCCCTTATTGGTAGAGGTTGGTATGTGGTTTGCTGTTAAGTTTTTTTTATATGCCTCTTAACTGGCTAACTTCAAGTAATCCTTGGGGGAAAAGCAGCTAGTGCTCCATGTGTGTGATGTGGCTTGATTTGTCTTCACTGAAAGCTTTGTTGTCAGCAGGAAAGGATTCCCTACAGCAATCTGTTTGGTTTTGGCACATAGTATGAAAGTAGTAATCAAGTCTCTCAGCACTCTAATGTAACAATTGGGGGTGTTATTAGGTTAAAACTAGTCTGCCTTTTACAGCTATGGTGCTGAAAGTAAGACTGTTGCTCCAGACTAGGTCTTAATCTTGCTTCAAACCTTAGATACCATCTTCTAGCTAAAGAAATAATAACTTGAGTCAGCACTTTGTCTCCCTCCCTCTGTCCCCTAGATCCTTCTGGCCAACTTCCTTGCTCAGACTGAGGCCCTGATGAAGGGAAAGACTCCTGATGAAGCTCGTAAGGAGCTGCAAGCTGCAGGACTGAGCGGAGATGCTCTGGAGAAGCTCCTTCCCCATAAGGTAACCAGACCCTGGCATTTGCCAGACTTCTGCAGTAATGAGGCCATTGTGTTGATGCATTGACTGGCTGATGGCAGTTGCTAAAGGGACAGTGCCCTCCTGTGGCTGTGAACCACCACTGTCTTGGCAGCAGTGAGTGTCACATTGTGGATTCTGCCAGGTCTGGGATGCCTGTTACGAGCGTGCTGATCCGGAAGCCTTTTAAGGCACTTCATAAATGTGGAGCTGACTCATCATTTCCCTTTGATTTATATTTTACAACTGCTTCCCACAGCATACAGTAACCATACTGGCTTTGGGAGATAACACTCCACCGTTGTGTTTGTAGTAATTGTTATATTCTCATGTATTTATAGTTTTATAGTTGAAATGGCATTATTTGTGTTAATGAAAAATAGAAAAGGCTAACACCAATGCAGACTGTTTATTTAAAAAAAAAAGTATGCTTATGATGAAAGTTTTTAAAAGTGCTGTATTAAAATATAACTTCTGTTTCAAAAGGTCTTTGAGGGAAATCGTCCAACCAATTCTATTGTGTTTACAAAACTCAACCCATTCACTCTGGGAGCCATCATTGGTAAGTAGATGGGTTCCTTAAGTGTGAGTGCTTGTTGAGGATTTATGATGAAATTTATTGACAAATATTTTTTTTTCTGCTTGTAGCCATGTATGAGCATAAGATATTTGTTCAAGGAATCATCTGGGATATTAACAGCTATGACCAGTGGGGGTAAGTAGTCTTGATCAGTTTCTTGTGTAGTTATGAACTGTGACACAATAGGGCCACTCTTAGACAAACTAAGGACAATGAGAAAGAATAGGTTGTATAATTAAAGCCAAAAGATCACGGGATAATTTTAAATCTAAAGCAGATTTTTTTGGGCATTAAGTCCTGTATATTTGTGTGGCTTGAGATACACATCTTTTAAAAACTTTATTTTTTATATTAATTTTATGTTTTATTTTATATAATATGTATTAGAATATACTCCTTTATATCTAGAATATGTTATTCTATATTAGATTTGGAAAAAAGAGAAAAAGGCTGTAAAAAGCAGTAGTAGATGTGGGGGGAATAGTCAAACAAGCCAAATATGTTCTTGGAGAAGTAATCCTTGCAGAAAAGAAAATAAGCTACCTCACATCTCTAGAAATATTCAATAAGCAGCCTAAGTGCCATCTATCAAGCAAAAGACTGGATGCCTTTGGAGTATTGGAGTTAGATTCCTTGTAGATATCTTTAGATGTAGCAGCCCTAGGTGCAATGCAGACTAATTTTGGGAGTTAATCACAATATTGTTTGTAATACTAATATTAACTGTACAACATCCCGTGTGAAAGCTTATGCAGGAGGCAGGGACTTGCAGACTAGCTAACGTGTTGTCAGATGAAACTTCGTCTATGCTATGAGAAATTACTTGGAAGAATAAACCTGCTTTACAGGCCTAGAATAGCAGTTTATACTAATCTGCCTTTCTAAAAAGACTGCCTGAAAACAGGTATGCTTTTTGATATCTGGAGGGGTGTATGGATAAGCAGTACAGCTGCAACTGCTGCACATCAAAATCCATAATGGAATCTAAAAAATAAGTATGGAATGGGGGCGCAGGCAGTGTTTTAGAGAGCTGGTCTGCTTGGTTTTCTGCAACTGTTGGAAACTTGGATGTTCTTACCCTGTTCTTGGCTATAACTTTTAGAAAGCCTTTAAAAAGATGGGGAAAATTTTCAGGCCTCAAGCTTAGCACCTTGTTCACTTGATGCTATAAATCGGTGTTCTGAGTGATGTCATGTTAAACAATGAACAGCAGCAAGCTGAATGGCACTGAGTTAAATAACATTTATGTAATTTAATTGTACCAGTAAATTTTAAAGAAAAAATCAATTCAGGCTGTTCACTGTAAAGTTGCTTCTTACTAGCATCTATTTTTAACATTAGTGGTTAATATAAATATCTGAGGCTGCTAACACTAATGTTGCTTTCGTTTTTTTTCTGACTTCTATAAATGCAGAGTTGAACTTGGAAAGCAGCTTGCCAAGAAAATTGAACCCGAGCTGGAGGGGGATGCTCCAGTGACATCTCATGATAGCTCAACAAATGGGCTCATTAATTTCATCAAAAAACACAGAGCCTGAAAGACTTGGAGGACACCGACAATCTAACCACCGAATACTCAAATCTATGTTGTAGTTATGCTTTTTTAGCCACTTTTAACAAAAATAGCACTTTACCGAAGTAGCTTCTTCACTTGTTGCAGTTAAATCTTGTTGCGTCAAGTGTTGCAAATGAAAACTAGTTTTGTGAAACCCAGAGTTTGTATAGTTGCTTTCTATTTTTGTGGTTGTTAATCCATAAAGTGCAGCTGGTACGTTCCTTACTTCTTATTCCTCAACTCCCTTAAAGATGATCACATACTGATATTAGAAAATAAAAGATGTGATGGAGGAGTAAAAGTTACTCACTTCCAAGTGCAGACTTAACCTTTCCCTCACTGATTGTGTACAAGATCCTCTGAAGCAAAGTAAACTAACTTCTCTGGCATGTCATTGTCTTTTTAGACTGGTTCTGCTATAAGCCTGCAAAACTGGAATGTATTGAAAGAATCAAATTACCCACATTGTCAGTTGTTCAGATCACATGATATTGTGTTTGATAAAGACACAGTTTTTTTCAGTGGTACTGTGAAAAGTAAAGTTTATGAATAGAGGCAGATGATGTGTATTGATTTCTTCATAAGCTATGGAGAAGTTGCGCAAATATATTTCCAAAAAAGGAATAAAATTCCTGTAGAGACAGGATTTTTTTTCCCAAACAGTTTTCAGGAACTTACATGAACCTGAAACTTGTTACTTGCAGAAGAAATGCTTTATTTTCTTTGCGTGTTTAAGAGACAGTTTCAACTTGCTCAAGTCGGCATCATTTATAACAAACTTGAATGGAGATCAATTTAGCAATATATGTAAGCAAGTTGTTTCCCTCCTATATCATGCTCTAGTAGTGTTAACCCTTTGTGCTCATGCTGTGGCTGGTGTTCCATAAAACCTTCAATCCACTTTCTCTGTTACAAGTGATGCAACACAACATAACTCTGATTCTAATACAATGAACTTGTGACAAATGCTGCTGTCAAGAAGCTCTTGATGTACATTTATGTGTCTGCAGCACAGATACTTACTATGCTGCCACTTAATTTCATCTTTCTGTTATGCCACCATGTGTCATATCACTATCTGGAATATCCAGCACTATGGAGAATGCCTGAAAATGTGGCTGTGTGGAGGAGTTGAGTCAACCTATGCATTAATGTATAGTGCTTAGATGATATTTTTCTGGTAAGCTTTATTAGAGCACTTCTTCTCACAAGAGAACCCACTAGAGGGAGGCATAACATTTTAATACGATATTTTTGTTTCATTCACCTATGGAGCCAGTAAAACGCTAAATTCCTGGTCTCTCATTGGAGGTAGGTGCTTGTTGTGAGCTAGATGGCTAAGAACTAACCCCAGGCCTTACCTCTGCTCTTGCTTCACATTTAACTTGTGTGTCTCTTGTAAAATGCAAACCTTGGAAACTTCTGAAAAACAGATATTTTAAAATAGATTTCAGAATCAATTGAAATTGAATCAATTTCAATTCTGAAATTGAAATTCAGAATCAATTATTCTTTCCAGAAAGAGCCCTCTTTGCTTAAGGTAAACATGCACTATTGCTGCTCCTGAGCAGGACATTTTATTATTTTAAAGGCAAGCAAGGTTTTGGTGTAACGAAATGGTTCCTGAGCAAGGGTTAAGAGCAGTGGGTTAAGCGTCGCCATGGTGGTTAATGGTGGAAGCTCTGGATGGCTCTGGGTTCCTGTTGGCGCTGTAGCCTTTTAGAAATACCTCAGCAACCGCTTATTAGGACAGGTTATTCACGAGGAGCGCTCGCTCCCGGTAACGATCCGCGATAGCGCAGAGGGCGCCTCGCGCGCGCGGCTGCCCCGGGCGGGGCTGCGCTCGCCCCCTGGCGGCGCGCGGGCGACCGTTAGGGCCGTTAGTGCCGTTAGGGCGGCGCGCGGGCGGCCGTTGGGGCGCGGCGCCTCGCGCCTGCGCTGTGGTGTTGCAGGGGAGGGTTCCCTGCACGCACCTGTGTCGAGCTCAGCACCTGGGGCCAGGGGGGGCAGCTCATCAGCCCAGTACTGCTGCGGCTGCCTCACACGTGGCAGTTGCAGAGCCTGGTGTCGTGGCTGGTGGGAGGCAGCAGCGCTGCAGCAAGAGGTGCTCCCGGCTGCCCCGGAGGGCTGGAGTGCGAGGCAGTTGGGGAGGTGCAACCACACAGCAGCGTAAGTGTCTGTTGCAGCGTGTGCACTTACAAACCTCCCCCTTCCACGTTTACAAGTGCTTGTCTGGAAGCCTCTCCCACAAAGGAGCTTGCCGATGCTGGATGTGAAGCTGCTCAGGCAACTGGGATCCAGATTGCTGCAACGTGCCCTGGGCGGAGTGGGAACAGCAGCATCCACGGACATGCTGGGACTTGAACCTGGCAGGACCCGGCTGCAGGAGGAGGAGGAGGAAGGTCTGGCAGCAGCATGGCTGGAAGCTGTCAGAAGGGAGCGCAATCTGCACGAATTAGGGGATTTTGTATGGAGGGAGCTGGAGGCAGGCAGAAAGCAGCAACCCAAAAGCTTGGCACATTCATTATGCAGGAGGCTTGTGGGATTTGTCTGTGCTTGTGTCGTTTCTCATGGGCGCTGATGTCGGTAGGAGCTGAAGCAACTGATCAAAGTGTGGCAAGGAATCCACAGAGGATCATTAAATGCACAAGAACCACGGATGATGTGGGAACTCAGTGACAAAAGGTGATGGATCAAGGGCTGCTGCCCAGGTGTGTGCTTGTAGCCATGCTGAGAGGGAAAAGGAGGCCTGGATAGCTCTGAGACTCATCCAGCATCACTGCTCTTCAGCCTTGACCTATGTCCCTTTGAATAAAATACATATGAACTTATGGGCTATGATTCTGGTTTTCAGCTCCAGTGGATAAATTTTAAATCTTCTGTATCACTTGAAAGCAGCCAATTCCTACACAAACCAAAACCACCAGAGGTTTCCTCATATTTAACATTGTAGTTGAAGAGTCTAAACTTCTCTTCGGGACACATTTTAAGGCATGGCCAAGTTCCCCTGTGAAGCTGGGGAACATTATCATTATTTATGTTACAGGAACAAATGAGAGCTCGTAGATCCTGCCACACTAAGAAACACAGAAACAGCCCTTGTCCTGGAGAGTGTAGAATTCCAGCAAAACAGAAAGCGTGAGAAAGGAGAGGCTCTCTCCTACAGGAGAGTTGTACAAGAGGTAGACAGAAAGGAAGGAACACGCCTAAGTTAGCAGAAACTTGTCGGACAGTGAATGAGCTGGGACAAGATCTTCTGATCCTCAGCCCCATGCGTTAGCCACAAGACACGATTCTCTGGAAGGTCTCTGAGGAAAATACTGTATGCGGATGCCTTGCTCACTGTAAGTAGCTACCTTGATCTTATATGTATATAAAAATGCATCGTGAGATGGTCGTTTATCTTAACAGTTTTTCAAAGACGAAATTCATCTGTGGATGCATTTTTAAAGATTTTGAGGAGATGGGTTAACTAGAGGGAGAATGTTCTTAAAGGGAATAATGAGAAATTCATCTTGTATTCCCACTGGACACTTACTTAATAGAGGCTGTGTGTATGAGATTAAAGGAGGGATATGTTTGCATTGTAATTTGATCCAAAAAGGCTTACAAGATTACAGCAAAGGCTTCTTCCAGCTCTTTTGTTTAAAGAGAATTTGGTGTGAATAACCAATAAATAATCCCCTTTGGCATAATTTCCAGTGATCTGATGGGGTTGTTTTAATTTCCAAACTCTGTGGGAGGAAGTACAGAGTTCCTGCAGCCTTAATGATTTAAATCGCTTGAGCACAGAATGTTTAAAGGAGGATGTACTGAGCAAAACCTCCCAGGCCACGGTGACTACTTGCACTGAATCTGTTGCTGTTTTGAACAGTCTTGGGGCTTAAACAGCTGAACCATGAGTCCCTATAAAACATTTAAATGTAAAGAAGGTTATTTACCGTGTTCATTTACTTGAGAAGAACATGGAGATATTGATGTTTAAATTTATATGTTCTTGAAAGTATTCTGCTCAGCCATTTTTTTAATAGAAAGGGAATGGATGTTGGAGTAAAGGCTGTTAGGTAGGTAAGTACATTATATCATAGCGTAGTGAAAATTTGTTCTGATGAATTTTCAGTAGATGTTGACAGTATAGCTTGTTATCACTTACGTAGATGAAAGAGAGATGGCTTGCAGGCTATGTGAAAAACAGTATTTTGTGGATATGAATGTGAGAAATAAGTAAGTTTGGCTTTCATAGAGCTGATTAAGTATTAAACAACTTGGACAACTTGGATTAATAATGACAGTAATTTTTTGTTTGTTTGTTTTGTTACTATCTTGGTCATACATGGGTGCTAACCACTCCATCGCCCTTCCCTCGTGAAGGGAGGTTTCCTAGTTTTTATTGGTGTTCTGATAAATAGGAATTGTCAAAATAGAGCAGATAAAGATAGTCCCAACTGTCCACTCTAACCAAAGCTAAGCATTTATGGGGGATTGGTAATGTCCAGATTTTTCCTTTCTGTATTATATATGTCCTCAATTTTTATTTTCTATATTCTTCCACATCTTGGGTTTTCTGGCAGAAAAAAAATAAGAAACTTGGAGCTGCTTTAGAAAAAAAAAAATATTCCAAAACCTCCTGAAGGTACTCGGAATTTCAATGCGTCACATCTCCAAAGTGTTTGTACTTGCGTTGTGAGATTCAAGAGCATCTAGATGACACTTGGTGGTTTTACAAGTAGACACTTTTCATGGAACTCCTCTAAATTTTATGTTTTGAGATTTATGTAAATCAAAGGAAATGTTTTGAGCCCAGACTTGTGAACTGACGAGTCCCACGTGGAGAAAAGACGCCTACTGCTGGCTGTCTATTCAATCCCTGCTGAGTTGGACTGCCTCAGGCAGGAAGAAATGTAAGGCATTGGGAAATGAATAATGCTTTCAGTGTTTGGAAGCAGGGTGCATGGTGGATTCAGCTGAGGTGAGAGCTGCTGAGAAGTTGTCCAGGCAAGTGCATCAAGGGCACACTGAAGTATGCGGCAGGCCTGGGGAATCTGCACTCTGCCCTTTGTCATTAACAACAGTCAGAGAAGGGACAATGTCTGATAACAAGGTCCCTCAGATGAGGTTCTTGTCAGATAGACTTGAGTGATCATGCACTGTAAAAAGCCTTGGATAACAATCCCAATAAAATATTAAATATTAATATAATAAACATTTCTGCATGGTCCTGGACTAAGCAAAACTACTACTCTAGTTGGTAGAATAGTAACCAATGTCTAAGCAGTTCATTACTCTGGTAAGTTCAACCTTAGGTGTGACTTATTTTTTTCATAAAGATTTCAATTTGCAATTACTACTCTTAAATTTTATGTGAGGACTCCTGCATTAACTGCATTAACCTTGCTATGCCAATGAAAATTCTTACTTAAAGACTCTCTCTCCAGTCTGTTCAAGTAACATATTTATAGCCATAACATCGTTTTAACTATAAAGATGATTTTTCTGCCCTATTTTGCTTTTTTAGTCTGTTACACTGTTTTAATAGGTTTGTTTATTTGCTTTATTTTCCCAATCTGTTATATCATTAACATAGACAACGAAAGGGCTGTTGATGTGGCTTCTTGCCTGGTTAGTCTGTGATCAAACAGTAATGTTTTGCCAACTGCTGTAGCGAACTAGCATTACAAGGAGACAGTACTGGACATCTTCAAGAGGCTTTTCTGAGTTCTCCATAGCACTCTTTAAATATCCACATGAAGTTTTGGTCTTCAGTAGGCTTTTAGCATAATTTACATCATTTTTAGTTAGAAGAATATTACTAATCTCTCATCTAAGCCATGTTTAATTCTCAGAATATATACCTGGTACCTGTTGACATAATATATTTCAGGGGGATTATGAAGGAGAAGAACCCTAGGAGCAGGGCACATGGTATAAGTACTGCTAGCCAACCAGTGTTTTACTTCTATTGAATTGATATAGAATTTTGGTTTTATTTCTATTGGATTGATAATTTACTGAGAAAGCCTTTTTGTCAGTTCATTTGACTTCAGCAGATCTCACTTTGGGCCCTGAGTTATACACTGTAGCTGTGAGGGCGTCCTGGTGCTCTGGATTGTTTTGCAAAGATTGTTTGGACCATTGCAGTGCCCAGCTATGAGTATACTTGTATAAATACCACAGAGGGTGTGTTGAAGCCAAGTCTGCATGTTACATAGCAGACACTTATGTGAAGCACTGAAAATACAGCCTATAGAGTGTCTCTAATGTGGTTTCATAGCTCTCCTTTTTGGAGCTATCAGTTTTCAACAATAAAAGATACTAATTTTATTTGGAGCATGTGTTACTTTTGGGGATGGGATGATACTAGCTATTTGATTTTGCTATTAGAAGTCTTAGAGCAACTTCCTTCTTTCCTAAAACATTTTGTCATAGTTATTTATCCTAACGAATAGAATGTAAGCTAGAACAAAACCACAAGATTATGTTCCTAATTTAATTTAAAAAAAAGGTCATATTTGTAGTATATGTTAAATGAGTGCGCATATATATAAATATATATATATATATATATGTGTTAAACCTTATTTTTCCTCTTACAACCTCAGAGATCCTCCTTCCGGGAGATACTGACATTCTCTTCATATTGCGTGGGTTTACCACAAGGAAATCTAGAGGAAACTTAAAAATGTCCAGTTTTATTTAAAACCTTGGTGGTCTTTAACGGCTGCCCCACAGTTCCAGGCTGGTACAAACTTAAACAGAGCTCTTTGTTGCTCTTGAATGTGACATAATCCTTTCATCTGGCCTGCTGAATGAAGTATGCACATGGCTTTTTTGCTACCCCTGCTGAGCTGCCTTGTTACACCTTCAGAGCAAAACACCCCCCAGTAAAAAAGCTTGGACTCTGTCATCCATCCTAATGCCAATAAACAACAGATAACTATGGCATCTTTTGGCTTTAAAATGCTGCCCCTCATTAAACTTGTGTGTTGAGGAAGGAAACGGCTCCCCACATCATTGTTTCGTGCAGATAGAGTACATTTTTTTGTTGTTTGTATGTTTGCTAATTTGAAGCTCTTTGAAGAATCCTACAGGGAGATCAAAGACAAAAGATTAGAACGTTTTTAATAAAGTGAAGAAGGATCAGGTTAGATCAAAGGGACAAGCTGACAGGAAATAAGTAGGTGCCGTTGTTGGCTGACACTTGCATGCTGTAGGGTGATTTCTGTGTTAATGTGAGGTCAGAGGGAGGGTTGCTTTACATCTTATTGTCTCCAGACATTGCTGACTGGGTGTGTCTTTGTACTTTGCTTTAATCTCAAAAATTAAACCCCATAAAGTCACAGTTTGGCTCAGCCACATGATTTTTCTAGTTATTTAGCTTTGATTTTGAAATAAAAATAAAATTTGGAACGTACCAGCAGGGTATGGAGGTAATTAATTGGCCTGCAAGGGGATTCAGCTGTAGGAATATTCATTATCAGAAGGACAATGCCTCAGTCATTCCCTGTGTCATTTCACTGAATTTAAGGAATTAAACAGAGCCTGCTGTCTAACGAGGAAATATGCTTTGTTTATACTAGACTCTCTACTTTTCATACTAAAACCTTCTATGATTGTAAGTGATATCACTGATAAAGCCAGTACACGGAAATTGATGCAGCCCCTTGAGTTTGGATACAGTTTTACTGCCAGAGACCTGGTAATTGCATGGAGTTGGTTTCGCTATAGGATTAGAGGTGCTCCTACCAGCGGAACGGGTGCTCTATTCTGCAGCTTACTGAACTCCTTGGGACCTTCAGCGTGTAGGTTGCTGAGGACTCAAAGGGATCTTCAGTGCACTGGTGTCTGTGTACTGAGTGTGAGCTCCTTTATAAAACATCCTTCTGGTAAGAAATCAGCCTTGTGTGTGATGGAGCTAAAAGACAGGCTCTTTCTTTAGAGACAGACATTGAAAATTATGCTACTTTTTTACTCCACGATGTACAATTTTATAGTTGCACAGAACTTGATATGCCGTATATCTTCACAGGTGAGAAAAAAGTATGAGAGGTCTGTGTGATTTTTGCCTCTTTCAGCAAGAAACTGGAAAGCACCATTTCAGGCAAAGGTGAAAGCTGTTGTTTCTGGGCCTTTATTTATCTCCAGAAACAAATGGGCTAATAGCATTAGCTTTGAGCTCTACATACACACACACCCAGTGCCTCCTTCTGCACTGGGGTTGTCTGCTGCCCAATTCAGGGTGGCATTTCAGTGTTCAGATCACCAGACATGGTGCAAGCAGTGAGAGCCGTTTTCATCCAAGCATGCTAAAAGAAAATAGTGTTTTGGGACATAGAGAGTGCCCTGCTTATTACTACAATACAGATAATAATCATTCCTCGTATAAATATTTAGAGAAATATATTTTAATAGTGATTTATTTTTGCCTTGTAGTCATTTATATAAAAGACCAATCACTCTACAGAACAAAAGTAAAATAAAGATGAATAAGCTTAGTAAGGGAAAAAGACAAGGGGGAAGAGCAGGTTAGTTCACATTTGGAAAAGCAAAGAAAGTTTGTGAGCCTCAAAGGGATGTTAGCAGCAGCTCTGAGTTGGACTAATATGCACAAGTAGCAAGAAGTGTTTCACAGCCTGTGCAGCTGCTGAACAGAGCTTCTCTCTCCTAGTGCATGTGACTGTAAGTAAAACTTCACATACTGCACCCTCCTTTGCTGCTTGGGCACCTGCCCTGTCGCGGGTTCCTGATTAAAGCTGTGTGGTAAATTGTCCGAAGGTCTGTTATTCTGGAGCCCACTTCATGATACAGTTAGGATACAGTTTCGGGAGAGATGATCCTGGGAGTGCAGTGCTGTTAAGCTAACAGCTGAGAATGGCATATGGAAAGAAGATAACCCAATTTGATTCGGAACATATAGTCTCATTTTCCTGTTTATGACCATGGAACCTCCTGGGCTGCCAGTCTGCTGTTTCTCATGCTCAGTGGGCTCCAGTTAAAATTATTTCTAAGTCAAAAATGTGCAGCATTCAGAAGGCAAAAAACCTGAAGGTTCCTCAAATGCTCTAACTGCTTCTGCTTGGCTGTCGTAGCAGCATATGCCCCAAGGAGGTCTGTCTCCATAACGCTTGGGCCTTTTTGACTCTTTTGCTAAGGGTGGCTTCAAATGGGGAATGTGCCCTGACATGCTTCTGGAGCCTTTCAGATTTAGAAATGTTAGGGCACTCTTCCTGGGATTGATCTGCCCAGCCATAGCACTAAATTTGCCCTTAGTTTTTAAGTATTTCATAGAACTGTCCTTTTATGATAAGTATAGTCAATGGAAAAAGGCAAGTATTGATTTGAGAAACGAGTATTGATGAGTATTGTAGACAAATAAGGACTCTGAAGATTTAACTATTGGACAGAAATGTCTAAACCCTGCTTAAGTCATGAGAACACTGAATCACAGAAGTGTAGGAGAAAATAGGCTATATCCAAAATAGGGAACTCTAGCGTTGTAAATTGATTTAGTTAAATTTGTGTAATATATACAATGCAATAAACCTACAGTCTGATAGGACTGGAATGTTGCAGAAATTCAAGGTATTGAAAACAGTCAAAAAAATTAAAGGAAATGGAAGGAAGGACTGTCCTTTAATGGACTTTGCAGAATGCAGATTAACCATTCAGGAGAGATGCAAAGGGGGAATGAGGATGTTGACAAAGTGTTATGGTAGCAGAAAAGTCAGTGATGAAACACAGCATTCCCTGAGGGAATCATAAATCAGCTTTAGTCTGCAAGGTATGTTGGTTCCTAAGGTTCCTAAAGCAGCATGAGTACCTAAATAGCTTTGCAGTCTGATCCTGGATGCTTGACGTTGGTGTCTCTAGGTTGCATGGGATTTTAAATTTAACAGGACACTCATTTCCTTTTGAACCAACGTATGTTAATAGGGCCTTAATGTACTTATAAAACAATCTTGAAGGATAGCTTGGGATGTTTCAGAGTTCTGAAACGTGAAGAACTTTAATCTAAAGTAGAAAGCATTAAAAGAGGAGTGAAAAATGACAGGGAACATCAAGCTGAGACCAAAACATTTTGAGAGGTCTGACTTACCCAAAGCAATGCCTGAAACTGTAGTGAGTGTGTGTGTATTTTTGTGCTTCGGTGGATATGGGGCTTCAGTGGCAGAGTGCCAAGAACAACTATTTATGATGCTAGCACAGATCTGACAATTTAATAATTGATTAATATATGAACAAAGAGAGGTGTTAGAATATGGAGTGTAAAAAGAGAGGAGCATCTCTGTCCGCTAGGTGGTAATGCTGGTTGTGGAATCCTTTCCCAGCAGCAGAGGGGCTCCCTTGTGCTGTTCCAAGCTTCCTCATTCCATTCCGCTGACGTGTAAAACAAAGTAGCAGTAAATTATGTAAGTTTGGAGCAGTAATTAATGAGAAACTTTTGATCCAAGAGTCTAGGTTTTTGAAGTAAAGCAGGACTTAGTAAAGCTTAATGTGTACCATGGGGTTTGTGGCAGTGCCTTAAAGCAGTGTCTAGAAATGCCTGATCTTGTGGTACGCATGTCTGTCGTGTTTGCTATGTGTATTTTGGGCTGGCTTCTGCAGTTGTTGAGCATTCACTCTACAATAACCAGGTAAAAAGAACACCGTATCTATAGTTGTTTCAAAAAATCTCAGTCATAGTAAATGGTAAGTTTTAATCCAAGTAACAGCCAAAAAAAAAAAAAAAAAAAAGCCCCAAAAGAGCTTCATTTTAAAAGTGAATTTGTTGCTGTAAGCACTTTGTGGAAAGAATCTCAAACGTGTTAATATTAACTGAAGTGTAGCAACTTTTATGATGAAGCATTTGTTTGATGGTGAACCACAATGCCCAGGTGTGATTATTTTTAGCTGGAATTTGGGGAAAATAATTAAAAAATCAATTCCATCTTTCCAGGCGTTTGAAGTCAGGTACAGTTTTGTATCTTTTCTTCTTTCTTTGCATACCCATTGGAGGAATGCAGAGGCTGAGGAAGAAGGCCGAGAGGCTGGCCTGGGCAAGGAGGCCCCACGCAGCCCTGGAGCTTGTCCCCGCAGTGCTGGAGCCCGCACTGCCGGGCAGGGAGCGCGCCCAGCCGCAGCCACTCCAGCTGCGGGTGTCCTGCCCGGCTCTGGAGCGGCTCCCGCACAGCGGCAATGTGGCGCTCCAGACTTTCAACAATAATTCAAACATCAAGCAGCCAAATAGTCCTATCGTGTCGTGTGAAAATTAAGGCGATGGCAAGTGTGTAGAGGCTGAGAGAATTCTAGCTAATGAGTAAGATTGCAAGGAGTAGGCAGAGGGCTCCTGTTGTGTGTACACTTTTCAGAGGAATTGGTTGTGCTTTATTTTTTTCCTCACAGTTTGAAGCAGATTGGGAGGCTTGCTGTGTGATTGCTGCTTTCATCACCTTGTCTTTTCTCTTGCAGAACCAGGTGTTTATCTCCCTTCAAGTGTGGATAGAGTTCGTAGTACAATTACTGAACGCAGCACGGTAATGTCACTAGTATAAGTGATGGCTTTCCAAGGACAGCAGATATAAGTGTTTTCATGTTGTCAGTGGAGATAATTCATATTCCTTGTTCCTAAGACTTTCTTTTCTGCATAACCAAACTATTGAATGTATGCAATTTATTTCCTTCACAATTAGATTTCTTGTCAAGCTCTGCCATGTAATTTAGTGTAATTTTACCAAGCCTGTCATTGCAGCAAGAACACCAGCAATGACATCTTTAAAACTTGCCTCTCACGTTCTTGATGCTGCCATCTCACCCACAAAGATCAGTTTTGGATTGGTGTAGAGCCCACAGGTGTAAATGCATCTCTGTAGGTGTAATGGTTTGACTGGGCAGATCAGTAGCACACTTGGGACTACTGCTTGTTAGGAGGATTCTCTTGGAGTAACAAATTGGTCTGTCCGGATCTCTCTGATCTGTATCAGGCTTTGCCTTGACCACTAGCCAGTTAACTGCATTTTCACTCAAATAAATACAGTTCATTTCTTTGTTGAAGATCTATTCCCTTCTTTTTCAAAAATACTAATGAAAAATATATTCAGTTATGCACTTTATCTGTATTGTTAGCTCTGCTTTTAGTTATATTTACTTTAGTTGCTATTTGCTAATTTAAACTGATGTGATACCTTATGCTTGTATGGCTGAAAAAAATGTAAGCAAATCAGTTGCATATTTTAGCATTCTTAAACCTTCTGTCCTTTAGAAGTAAATGAGGTAGTTCATCTAATAAGCTAATTATGGAGATAGTCACCGACTTTATTAAAGCTTTTGAAAATAAATCAAGATCATAGGAAATAAATTATTTTATTTCTTTGACATATTTCTATATTTTGAAAATTACTTTTATGTACAGAATTGGGATTTTTGATGCAAAGATTTAATTTTGTGAAGATTTATACAACTCTGAGAAAATACATGATGCTATTTTCTAGTATGAGCTTGCTGAAACAGTTGAACAGTTTTCTGCAGAAAAAAACTCACTATTTTCAATATAAAAAAAAATTTATATTTTATTTCATTTTATGTTACTGCATCTGGTATTAGCATTAAATTCATTCTGATATGAAAGACCACAACAAACCCCTCTGCTCCATTTAAGTCTCAAGTAGGAGGTGCAGGGGGAGAGAGAAGCCGAGCAGCTCTGCAGCTCGTGCCTGCCTTGCGGAGCCCTGCATTCCCGTCACACACTACCTCCTAGGGAATGCTGTGCGGACAGGCCAAGGGCATGGGGCACTCCCAGCGTCCATGAAATCCCATTGACCGCTGCGTCACAACCACCATCCCAGGCTGGCAATGCTCTTGTTCTTGGGGGAAGGTTGTCTGCTGTGGGCTGCTGAGAATGGAGAAATGCAGGTTTGAGGGAAGGTTTGCTTTTCAGCAGGAATTTCTTTGACACACCCTTTCTTCTGCTTTTCCTATGGTTTGATTCTCCCCACTTAGAGCCGCTCAGTCTGGAAGGAAGCAGGAACTCCAGAACTGCTGGAAACTTGTTACCAGGCCTAAGGTTGAGGAAATGGAGTAATTGCAAAGGGCTCTGTTTTAACTAGCAGTTGCTTACAGGCTCTGCTTCATTTGTTTTGGGGACAAGAAGCAACTTGTTTATAGCCTGACTAGAGGCTTTACTTTCTCTTCCTTTAGCTAATGGAGAACTCAGGACTATGCTGTATTTAGAGCTTTCTCTTCACTTTGCATTGAAGGAAAGGAAGCAATTTTGGGAATGCACCAGAAGGTTTTGTATAGAAAAATTTAACAAGGCAATGTAAGCCTGAAGTTTTGCAGCTTATGCTAGTGCAGATACTTGTGTACCTTTGACTGCACCATATTATTTCAGAGTAAATCAGCCTTTTGCAGCAATAGCTGCCAATCTTAGGCCTACCAGTGTCTTATAAGAAAGATGCATTCCTTTAATGCTAGGCCTTTCTTTTCTGAATTGCTTTCAGGAATTAAGGAATGTCGGCTAAAAACATGATAGTCTGTTTAATGAGCACTTACTGAGCAAACCTAGGTCAAGAGTTTCAAAACTGGAAGCCCTTAGTTAGACCTCAAAATCCATGTTCAGGCTAATGCCAAGTGGACTGGTCTGCAAGAGGGTGAGGATAGACAGCTTTGACCTCGATGGTGGCTGCTGCATGCAAAACTCTGCCAGAAGTCAGGTTCTCAGAAGTGAGGGCTGTTCCAGAAGGTCTTGACAGAATGAGAATCAGCGACTTTCTTGTACGGTCTTCAGAATTGAGAGTCCTACTTTTGGTCTGTTTTGAAGGATTAAATAATACTAACATTGTTTACAAGGGAAGATACAGCTGCCCCAGTGTGTACTGTGGAACAAAATGTTTGTTGCTTTTCTTTTCCTAATAAGCAAATGGATAAATCACATATTTTCACTTGTGCCCTATATTTCCTGACTTTTTGTAAAATGCTGCTTATAACATGGTCTCAGGTAACTCTTAGATTTCTTTATTTTTAGTGTGCAGAAGGGTAGGTGAGAGACCACAAAGCATTTAATATTTTAGATAATTATTCTGTAGAGCTGCCTTTCTATGAAAAGAGAGATTGTCTTTACAAATGCTTGATTGATAATAAAAAGTAGTAGATGGCTCTTAAAGGCAATGTACATATGATGTTAAATTAGAAATAGATTAAAGCAAACATAGGCTTTCTTCTCTGACAAGCTTACGGTCTCATTAGGATAAATTATCCAGTATTGAGCTCTCTGCTTCCATACTTAGATGCTTTTTGGGATCCAGGCTAATTAGTTTAAATCTGGCATGGGTATCCTTACACAACACATTTCTGTGCTGCTGTGGAGACATACTCTAAAGTCTTCATTTGAAATCCATTAAAGTCAAAGGAACTTTCTGTTGTTTGAATGAGCTTTGCATCAGGCTGAAAACACATGAAGAGTACAGTACAGAAAATAGAGAGACCCCAGCTCTGCGGGCCGGGTCCTGGAATGTCTCTTGGCATCCACTGCTGCGGAGAGGGGGCCTGGAATGCAGACCCGGGTGCCATGGGGGAAACACACTGGGGGAGTAAGAGAAGGAAATGAAGGCAGCTTGTGTGGAGTAGGAACAGCACAGCAAGAAGAGAGGAAGAAATCAGAGCTCAGATGAAGGAAAATTATTGAGGTGTTTTGAAGGTAATGAGAGAGACTGGGATTTTTTTATAGAAGGAGCATGGCAGGTCTGATATAGTTGCAGTGGCTCCCTGTGGAAAAGCTCCCCAAGGAAGCGTTTCTGGAAGAAGCAGGTGAGCAAGTCAAGACTGGCAACATGCAGTAAACACTGCAGAAAGCTTGGTTGGGGAGTAGACAGAGCAATCGATCTGGTTGTGGTGGTGAATATAAAAGTCTTCCCTTTTGCACTACATGAAGTGATTTGCTGCACTCTCTAAAGAAATCCTACCTAACGGGAATGGGGGAGCAGCAGGTGAGCCCTGGGTGGGAGTTGGAACAGACCGTTGTTCTTCAGATTGTTGGAGACATGAACATGCTAAGGGGTGATACACTTCCAAAAAAAAAAAAAAAAACTGCAAAAGCATAGCAAGCATATTTTAGGGCAGGATGGAATGTTTGCTCAATTAACTAGTCAAAACTGGATTTCTTTGTTTCTCACAGTGCTGCAAAGGGAACTCCTTTTGTGAGAATCAAATTCTGTATTTTCATTATCCAACATATACCACCTTCACGAGCTTTACTAGCATTAGCTGACCCCACTCTCCTCTGTGAAGGAGCTCTGTTTTATCCTAACCTGGCAGGATAGAAATGAAAAAGCCTGCCCAAAACCCCCAGAGGACTGGCTATCACAATGAATGTGGAATCATTTTTTCATCAAGACTTGCTTATTGCCACCATGTCAGAGTTACGTCTGGAAAGTCCAGAATGGTCTTCAGAACACCCACTCCACATGCTTTTGCAAAACAGTTTCCAAACACACCCTGTAACAAACTTGAAACTATTAATCTTATGTAGAAGATCAAAAGCCACAAACTGTCATGTGCCACTGAAACAGCTTCATCATTCTCTTAGATCCTTGGAACTTGTTAAGTGACATTCCCAGATTACCTGGATAGCAAACTATGCACTGCACTACGTATGAAGAAAAAAACAATTAACTTGTCATATTTCTTAACAATTTGATCTGGATAAAGAGCTTTTCCTGATGTTGCCTATCATTGTGCACCAGAGAGATTTAATAGCATAAAGCATACCTAGCTATACTTAAATCTTTGCTGTTTCAGGGGAAAGCCATGATTGTCCCCTTTTTACTGCTAGTATTACAAAGCCAAGTTGTACATCAAAGGGAGAAACATATGTACACAGCTTCTCATAGTTTCTTTTGGCAGCAGAAATACAGTGCAACTATGGAGCGACAAGTCCAGCCTACAGATAGTCACTGAATCTCCTCGCTTTTAAAATTAGTCAAATCAGAGTTGACCAAATGAAATAGGCCGACCCCCATGAGTATCACAGTCTGTGTCGTATATCTTGATATCATCCCATGATATTCTCTGAATATTCTCCCACTTTTTGCTTTCATTCTTTAATTAGGGATATCAGAACTATGATGTTTTTTTAGAGTTTGCACCAATACAATAAGCAAAGGGAATGCAACACTATGTTGTACATCTCCTCACTAACACACAATAGTTCTTAAGAGACAAGATACCATAGATACCATATATATACCATGGTATACATGGTATAGTTCCAAACTGCATGACAGAGCGGTTAGTTCTGCACTGTTCAATGGTTTGCTATACGGAAGAAACAGGTGCTACACTGGGAGCAGAGTTTTGATTATAACATAATAATATAGGCTATATTCTATATATTTATTTCATATATAATATTAAGATGCTCTAAAACAAGGTAAGCTACTGCAAAGAAGAGAGCAGACAGTATTCCAAATTAGTACTAGTGCCATGTGAACCTTCAAGGCTGAGTGCTGCCTGCAGACTGACAAGGTGGTAGTGCTATTGCTGTAGAGACTACACATCAGTAGGGAAACAAAACATTTTGGTGTCACTTTTGTCTGTAAAAAGCCCAGACAGTGCAACATGGTTCAGTGACTTGCGGGATGTGCAGAACCTCTTGTCTGTATTGCTTTTGGTTCTTTTTGTCAGCAACATAGCTTTTGACTTTACATTAGGAAAACATAGATGCTTTTGCCAATAGCAAGAGAGCTTAATGTAAGGCATCTGACTATGGAGATTTAGGTTAACTTGCTGTTTCATTGGCACGTGATGCTGAAAAAAGGTTAAATATGAATCTTCTAGCATAGCTCTATAAAAATAAGAGTTTAGAAAGGAAAACAACGAGAAAGTGAGAGCTCAAGAGAAGAACACAGATGTGCACTCTTTGTTCCCTTTCCTTGCATTCCTGCAAATGAATCCATGTCCATTCAGTAGCGAGATGTTCCTGGAATCCCATCTCCTGCTTTTTGGATATGCTGGCTGGCTATCAATAGATGCTTCAGGCTGTGGAAGGTCACAAAACCAAGGCAGAGCTGCACTGCTCAAGATGGAGCTGATTAGCATCCCCAAGTCTCTTAAGCCCCCTCACCATGACTTCTAAACAGAGGAGAAACTCGTACTGAACAGTGAAGTAGGGAAGAAACTATTTGAGATGGTAAGAGCTTTAGATGGTAGGATGTTAGAGAGATTCTCTGGGAATGAGTGTATCTACAGGGGTAGTTACCGGTACTGACTTGGCTGCAGCTGCATGGATGAGTCGGAACCAAAGAGAGGAAAAGGGATTGAATCAGGGGAGCAGTTACAGGCAGAAGCAGTGAGAGCTTTTCTTGAGACACAGGTCTAACTAGAAAGTTAGCCTTGGCATTTGTAAGGTAAGAGGCTGTTTCTTGTTATTAAAACATGGTATGTTTAGAGAAACAAGGTTTTGAATATATTGCCTTTAAACAAAGAGACTTGTGCTGTGGAGATGCCCGATCTTCATGTTTAGCTTTTCGCTCTAAAATGATGCAGCTTAACACTGAGTGGCTAAACAGAGACAAAAACAAAGATAGACCAAATTAATTTTTGTTAATTTTTGAAATCTCTTCAGGCAATTTTGGAGGGTAAACAGTTAAGCTAGCAACTTTTTCTTAAAAAAAAAAAACACACATACATATATATATACATATATATATACATATATATATACATGTATATATATATATATATATATATATATAATTGGTAATTATTTTGAGATTCTGTTCTTCCAGGAAAGGGTGGGTTTTCTCTTATATAAATACACCTGTTCATGCAGGTACATAACCTGGCTTAGCTCTCACTCATTCCCAAGTAAGGCAGTTTCTCAGTGTCCATTAACTGTAGCAGGAGAGATATATAAGTCTCTCTAACGCAGTGGGCTTTAGGGGGTGGGGAGAAAAGGTTGTTTATTTGTTTAATAAAAATATCATTCTCATAGTGCTGTCTGAAGTCACATGGAAGTTTATTATCTCTTTTTGGCTTCGCTTGAGTGCTCTGATTTTTAGAAACGGTTTCATTAAGAGAAAGAATTGCTTCTAGCTGTGGTTGGTTGACAATTGCTAGGGGTATTGCCTGAAAAATGTTAGATTGTTCCTTTGATTTGGTAAAGCCTTTTGGAATAATCTGAGTTTGAAGACTTCTTACTTGGTTTAATATATTTTAGTTTCTTTCTGCTTCACATTCCTCCTGAAGCTGCCTTGACTACCTTTATAAACATCTGAACAGTTACTGTGTTTTCAAATACAAAGAGCAATAGCACCTCAAGCACAGTGAAAATATCAAATATTGATCTGTCCCTTGAATGCCAGAAAAGCCCAGCAGGAGGTATACAAAATATTTCTGAAAAATGATAGCTTATCACCTGCAGACCTAGAGATCGCTGTCTATTATTACAAAGACTTGCTGGGGGGCTCAAGTGACCTCCAGCCTTCAGCTATTTGTGTCTCTTCCAAGGCAAAGAGAAAAAAATCCCAACCCTCTCCACAATGTTTGCATTCACCTCTCTTCCTTTGTTCCACCTAAGTGTACAGAGGTGCATTGAAACGCATCACCCACAGAGATGCAGCAGTATCAAAACTTTACAGCAAAGGTGGAAATCGATGAGCTGCTTTCAGAGCAAAGATTTAACTAGCCTGTTTGCACCTTTGCAAATAGCCAGGGCTCTGTAGCTGACTTGATTAAATCGGGTGGGTTTTGGAGATTTGACCCCTGCTAGATAATGTCCTTGGATTCCCTTTAAAATCAAATAGCACCTGAATGCTAATTCACTCTGTGCACTCTGATGTTCTCATTATTTCCATGTTAAAAGCCTTCTCATGTTACCCTGGGGACTAGGAGCTGTGATGCTGCTTTTTTTCCTGCAGTGCAGTTAGATTTGTCCCTGTGGGCACGAAGAGAAGTGCTCTTTGCTGTCTTGTGGGGAGGCAGCAGTAGGGAATTGCTGCTGAGAAGGGCACTAATCTGATCTCAAGACATCATAGGAAGCTGCAGGTTTCCAAAGATGCCACTTTTGGAGAAACAGAGACTGCCTCTATTCTTTTTCTTTTGAAGTGTTTGCATGTGGCCTGGACAGCCGCTTCTACCAGCTCTTGGGACTGTCTGTCCTAGGGGAACCATCTGCCCCCAGGGCTTCCCTGACTGAGCCCAGGTCCGGACTAATGATCTCTCATCAAATAATGGGGGAGAAGGTATTTGAATGTAAGTCTAAGCAGCAGTTGAATCCTGACTTTGTGCTGGAGGATGAAAGAAAAGGTGATCTGTAGGTGGTGAGCCTGTGAGGTGCTGTGTTTGGGAATGATGCACATGGTGGATTATGGGCTGATGCCTGCCGGGCTCGGAAGTGAGCGCAGGCTGTGTGTGCACTGCTGCAGTGCCGGCGTGGTGGGGCTGCCTCGGCACAGGTCTCACAAAGCCCTGGGCTGGCAGATCTTTCCTGCTCACCAGAGTGTTTTCTCTAATTCATATTTTTCCAAGCTGAATCTTGTACTGTTTTCGCCCATGGAAGATGCTAGAGGAAGATGCTACTTCTCTTGTTGAGACTATTTTTAGTCTCTGTCTCTAGGTATGCCTTCTCTATGTCCTAGGCTGACATCCGTGTTCAATTACTGTTACCACAGTATTAGATACCTTGTGATTCTCTAAAATAGCACATCAATTACTACTACAACTTAGGGTTTGCCATGCTATTTGGTTTGGGTTTGCCCAGTCCAGTTCAGTACACTCCTTGTTCATACTTGTAGCATTCACAGGACTTTGTATTTCACTCAAATTGTGAGTCTCAATTGAACATCTGGGTCAAACACATGATTCCACGATCCTACTGAAATTAGTGGAATATCAAAGCTGAGCTTATCCTTAGTATGGTCAGAATATGCTGCTGAAAAAGATGATGAAAATTGTGGAAAGTGGGTAGTTTCCCTCAGACTTCCCTGCTGCAATTCCTTTTATTTAATTGTTTTCTTTTTTAAGTTACACATTCATGCCTTTCTTTCTCTTTCTCTCTCTCTCATCCTCTCTCATCAAACAAAAAGTATGGATTTCCCTCGTGGTCACTAACTGTTTTGCTACTTTAACTCTTGTGGATTTTGTAGCTCTTGTCTTTTTCTGCTCTACAGAAGTGGACCAGTTACAACCTTTGGATCAATTACTGAGAATTCTTCTTCTATTTCACCACAGAGGGAGCTCTAAAAAAACTTATCTTTCCATGAAAAGAGTAAACGAACTGTATCTTAAAAAGTGCTCGAGAAAACTACTACAACAAGCATACCCCATGTGTCTCTGTACGTGTGGCCCTCATGCTTCAAAGGGAGGTCAGGGTGGCCTGGAGTCCTGCAGGTTTTCACTGCCAGTTTTCACCGATTTCCATTCAGAAATTAATCAGTAACTTTGCCCTGCTTGATTGGTGTCCCTTGAGAAACTCATTACAGCAGTTCTGCCCTGTGCCTGCTGGGACTTCTGCTCCCGGTAATGCCCTCCTAGGGAGACAGGTGGCCCTCAGGAAAGGGGAATCACAGCATTGTCTGTGTGCCAAGATGGGCGCTTCTGCACGAGCTCTACCTGTGGCTT
>JAUBOD010000907.1:4606350-4627414 GCA_032353885.1 Nothura maculosa
AACGCCTGCACAAATGAAAAGAAACCCAAATAACCCCTTTTTGAATGCTCAATTATCTGAATGTGTTGGTCTTTTGTTTACAAATTATTATTTTGGTCCTTGCTTTGGAACTTGTCCTGCAGTACACTAGGGACTGTGCATCTCCCTGAACAGCTACGTCCTGTGGGGTGTTTAAGGCTGCCTTACCATGATGGCAGGGTGTATTCCTGTGCAAGTGAGACTAAGTTGTTACTGTAGTAACTTTATGGAAAGATTCAAAACTTTAGGGCACAGACAAGGCTTCTGCTGACTAATCATGTCATAAAATGAATTCTAGAAAGTTTGCGATAGTGTTGAACTGATTTAATGTAAGAATATGCCTTAAGAAAACCATTTAAAGAAGCCTTCTCATTTACATAATTCTCCAGACAGGAGGTAAAATGTACAGATACTGTCCCTAACACTACACAGTACAGCACACCATTATTAGTTTATTTTTTTCTGTTCCTTGATCAAAAACTGACAAATTTTACTCAAGCACCAGCTTTCATATCAGAGGCTGGAAAAGCAAAGCTGTACTTCATTGTACAATAACAGAATGCACCTGTCTAGAAAAATACTCAGAGAACAACTGCTGCTTTCTGTTTTTAAGCACATTGCTTATTCCGTATTGAGCTTTAAATAGTTTCTTGTGATGATACTCGACACATTTGAACTGAGTAGAATTATAAAGAAGACAGACAAATTAATGGGCAACTGGCTCCTTTTACCAGTCACCCCCCCCCGACTTGGTGAAATTAAATATTACTCTGTTCTAAAGTATGATTGTTTTCAAAAATAAAACTACCCAGGGGACTGTGCTGTCCCTTGAAAAGTAATGCAGCTGTGGGAAGCCAACCTAGCCCCGAAGGAGGCAAGTGCTGAGGGACAGTGACAGGGGTGCTCTGAAAGCCACAGTGAAGGGCTCACCTCTGGCTCCTGCAGCTCCACAGGTTTTGCTCCCATTGCTGGATGAGCGAAGCACTTTTCTATATCAAATCCATTATGGGACAAATTTCTCAGAGAAGCAGACTCAAACCTTATCTGTTTCTTTTAACTTTTTTTTTTTTTAAATTGGCTTCCTTAAAATACATTGTAAAGACAAGCACACAGAACTGCCTCCAAGCTAAATGTCCAAAGCAGCTTCCTTAAATCAAGAAGTATTACACTGTAACTGGTGCTAAAAGTTTATCTTGCAGCTCTGACACATTCCATTTGGTATTTTTTTAATGTAATAACCACAAGAACCTGACCTATCTATATAATGCAGTTCAAGGCAATTTTTTCCCATGTTGGACTCTGCAGCTGGGGCACGTGAGGCTCCCGGGCACTCTGAGCCCCTTTGAGGCGGGCCCGGCGCCTGCGCACAGATGGTCGCCAGGCTCCCAGCCCTTGTGCAGGCCAGGCCTCCTGGGCTGCACTGCAGCACCAGGACACTAGTTGCACTGTAACTCCTTCAAAACATGGGGTTTATATAGATTAATTATGAACTGGTACATATTAATTACAAAATTGACTGCTTAAAGGGGCATGTGACTTGCCAAGGAGCACTCAGTAGGACAGATGAATCTAGGCCAGAAGAAGTTTGGCAAAAGTTCAAGAAAACATACCCTTTGTTTCTTCCTAAGGGAAAAAAATATTTAACAGGATTTTTTCCAGTCCCTCCCTTTGCCTCTCCAAAAGGGACTACCAGACAGACAGTTCCGTTAAGGGAGTTAATTATTCCATTTAAGAATTAGTGTCTACTGGATGCCCTTTGTACTTTTCAACCACCACAAATGGCTTTCAGAAAATCAATGGCACATAGGAACTAAGTGGCAATGGCCTTGCCAAATACGTTATTTCATCAGTCTGTGTGCTGAGTGTAACGTGAGCATTTCAGAACTGATTCCTCAGATTCTCGACTTGTTGGGAGCTGGCGTGGAAGTGTCTCCATTTCTACATGCTGAGAATCTGGTCTTGTATTTCCACTTCCTCTAGAGCAGAAGAATTTTATTTTATTGTGATTTTGAATACAGTTAAAGACAGCAATGATGGATTTATTTAAAATATAAATTCAGGAAGGCTGGATCAATTCTCATGAGAATGCAAGGAATTTTTTTAAACATACAGATGTGTGATTTGCATGTAAATCATCAACATATGGTAGAAAACAAACCATAAAAAAGATTCATCTAACTTCCTATATGGAAGACATATATTTCCCCAGAGCTCTGAGGTTACTGTAAAAGCTTATGCAAAATAGGAACGTGTGTACATTCTATGTACATCTAATACTTGTTATAAAATACCAATGTTTCAATTGTCTGACTTTCTAAATTATTATTTCTGCTAAATGGTACTTTGTTTCCAAATGAAGACAATCACTGTAATCAGTTCAGAAGTACATCTAGAAAAGAACACAAAGCTTCAAGGATAATACAAAACCACTGCTCCTCTTTTTATAATGTTTCAACATACAATTGTAAAGTGGTTGGTAACAAATAAAGTCTTGTATAAAACGAGTAGCATAACGACAAGTGGAACTTTGCATAGCCAAAGGGGCTGTTAACCCTATTAACAAAAGAACAGATTTTTAAAATGATTTTTTTTAGTAAGTGCCAAATCATCAAGGCAACATGAATGTGTTTTGAAACCATGGTTGCTCTTATACATGACAGGTAAAAACAGAGGTCTGTAACTTTCTTCAGCTGTTACAACCCTCCATGTACCAATCTTTTAGCTCTTCAAAGGGGTAGGTGCTTCTATTATGTAGGTTCTATATTGAGATACCTGCCATATTTCTTTAACAGGCTATAGTCTTTGGCTGACTTTGGCTTGGTGGAACCAAGCAGGGTGGAAAGTTGGCCTGAAGAGTCTTTATAAAATACTATTTAACTCGTGGAAAACTGTCATTGCTAAACTACTAATTTACTATTTACTACCTCTGAGAATCTTAAATTTTAAAAAACTGAGACTGTATTCTCTAAGACCAGAATGCAGTGAAACTAGCTAAAATGCTAGCATTTATCTTATCGTGCTGGCTGCGATATGATAAGGTGCTAACTTTTGGGTAATAATTCTACACTGCTTACCTGGGCAAAACCTCCATTGAAGGGAAGTGAATAGGGAGTGCAGAACAGCTCTTTGTACCAGCGTTTCTAGAAATGCTGCCATTTACAGTTACAGCTTAATGGTGCATTATTTGTTCAAGTAGACGGTGTCTTGGTGAAAATGTTTAGATAAAAGAATGCATATGTACAAGATCAGAAAGGACCCCTCACCTTTGATTTAAAAAATAAATAGCTGGTTTAGATGGTTATTACAGGCATCTCATCTTTAAGGGAATGTGAAAGTCATGTTTAGATGTCTTCTCTTTTACAGGGGTTATGGTAATGGAAAAAGTCCTTCAGAGTTCTGTGACATGCATTGGGTAGCTTGGAGGTGGATGTGATGGCAATTTAATATTAAGGCGCCTAATGTGACAGCTGTGGCAGAGCAAGTGGCCCTCTAATGGGTAACAACGATGACCTTCTTCATCATTGAGCTGCAAACCACAATCCTAGAAGAAAAACAGACATCCTAGATGAGTGAGTGATTCAGGTAAGTCCTAACAGTGTTGAACTGTCTTGCACGGTCCTGAGAGCTTCCCCTGATACCTGTAAAGGCAGCAACCTTAAGCATTTGTGGTAGATGGGCATCGACTGTCTAAGAGTATTAAGCAAACTGTCATCACTGAAATCTAACAGGGCAGTCTATAGCGTTACCTTGGCCTGGGTCAAGCATTTATTTTTCACTGAATCCTATTCTGGTCTCTTTGTTTAGAAAAGGCTGATGCAAAATAGACAAAAGCAGACCAAGCATTAACTTGCAATCTGACTTGAGCTTCATAATAGAAGTTTAGTAGTAACGCAAAAAAGAGAAAAAATGGAAAAGCAGCAAAGTTTCCATAATGATTCCTTGCTTTGCATGGCCAGCAGTTGATGATGGTAACTGACACAGCCACTTCTGTAACTGTTAAATTTGCCTCGAGATTGGACCTTTGTGAAGTGTCTATTTGAATACCTAAAATAGTGGCACTAGCTTTTTAACTAGCAGGATTTGGAAGTATCCGTATCTCAGTGTGTACAATCTGAGAGCCTAATTTGAGTCTGTTAGGCAGCAATCTCCCCCCTCTTAATACAAGGCTAACCCCCTAATTTCTGCATGTAATGCAGTAATGACTCTGCTCATCTGGGCAGCTGTGGAGGCAGCTTGATTTGCCTCAAACTGGAAGGAGAACGGGGAGCTGAATAACAAAACAGAACTGGAAATAAACCCCCATTGGGACATTCTAATATAAAGTCAATAGGCTCAGAGGGAAGGGGAGGGAGCTGTCATCTCAGATGAAGCTTGCACAAAGCAATAGATGGGGAAAGGAGGAGGGAAGCCCAGCTAGCTCCTAAAAACGCTTAGATTTTCTCTGCCAAACTATCTTAAAAATTAATAGGAAATTATGAAGTATCAGTGGTCTCCATTAGAAAGAGACAGCTGAGTGGACTGATTCTTCCTCACATTTAGGTTGATACACATTTCAAGATGCCCTAAATTCTGTTCTCCCTCATTTAAAAACTCTCTTTATTAAATCCTCTTGTGCATGGAAGGAGGCTTGCTTCATTTTTGCTTCTGGAGCTAGCAAAAGTCACACTGGCAACTGGATGGCAATAAGTGCATTTTGCATCAGACAAACCTATAGTAAAGGGGAATTTTGGGGTCAATCCCAAAGAGTTTGTTTGCCTGACACGGAGCTAAGACTGAACTCAGCCCTTCTCCCTTTGAAACAAACTTATTCCCCAGCTTGGTGTTTCTGTCTCCATAAATATGTAAGTGTCCTGCAGTCAGCTTCTGAAATCAGTTTACTGAAAATGAACAAACTAATTTGATGCTAGTGGAGATGCCAGCACCACTTGCAGCTCGGCTGCCGCGCTGGCCCTGCCTCGTGCAGCAGGGCCCTTGCTCACCCCCTCTGCGAGGCTGCTGCGTGCTCCGGGGCGCGCATCCACACTCACCTCGCAGTGGTAGCACTCCACGTGGTAGTCTTTGTCCATCGACACCACTCGGATGGTCTCCTCAGAGCCCTGTTTGGAAAGCGCAGAGTGTGAGACTGGGCTTGTGAGTTGTGTTTGTCTATTCTTTTAGTGCCCAACCTGTGGCTTTGGGAGGCTCTTTCCCTGCAGAAACTCCTCTCCCTCTGTAGAGGAGCTCTGTGACAGCTCAGGGCCTTGTCCCCACAGCACACAACGCCATACTACTGTTTCCAGTGCAGCAGCAATTGGATACCTGCCCTATCTGGGTTGTTGAGCACCTTTAGGAAGCATAGCCAAAATAAATTTCTCTTGAAATGCAATTATTTTTCAAAGGCTCACAGGATTTGAATAAATCAGCAGCAAGGAACTATGACCTGCTGATTGGGTAACTTCTCCATATAGACATCCCTGCCTGATCCTTCCAGGACTGTATCTTGGTGCACAGCAGTCTTGCACATGCACATACACACCCCACAGGGATTCACATACCAGCCTGGCAGGTCACTGTGTGCACCTGCCAAAGCCTCAGCGTTGGAGAGGCAGTGGGGTTGTGTAATTCCTGGCTGAGCCACAGGCCCTGCACAGCAGCCCAGACCCTTCTTGGAACCTCACAGACTCCTTTTGTGAGCCGCTCTCACAAAAGCTTTTTTTTTCCCTTGCGCTCTTTGCAGTTCCAGGTGTGCTTAGAGCATCAGATATGACGTACACTATGTCTGAGTGAAGCTGAGGACAAGTTAGCACCTGCACTACTAGTCACAAACTAACCTATGAAATCTCCATGGGAAAGGAGGTGGAGACTGTCCTGGGAACTATCAGATGAGTCAGCATTAGGACAGCTACACTCAGAAAAGGAGCTTTGTTAAACACAAAACCCAGTGAAATTTAGAGCTTTTCACCTCTCTCCCCTTTAGCAGGGTAGACACTTCAGAAGTTTTTAATGCAGCTGAGACCTGGCCATTTAAAAGAATTAATAATGACAAATGGAGCATCACATGCAGTGGTGGAAGGTACATGCCATGCAATGCGCCCTCTGGCTCTGTACACAGCAGGAGGAAAAGGAGGGAGATACTGAGTGCATGCTAACACATACCTGTGCTGGTAGAATTGGTTGGTTACAGGAAGCACATTTTGGTGCGAAAACCCTATGATGCAAGAAGAAAGTGTTCAAATCACAATCAAAAATTCTTTAAAAAAGGGGGGAGGGGCATGTCTTCTTTTTAGCAAAATGCAGAGAAACAAACATTTTGAAATATCTCACAAATTTTACTGAAATTTGAGGAAAATGAGATTTGGAAGAGAATCTGATCTACCACACATTTTTACTGCTTAGGCCTTCTTGATTTCTCTAGGCATAACCAATCCAATACTCTTTCTACACGTGTCTTCTCTTTTACTTTCCTTTATTCATAAAGCCATTAATATTCTACCATGGACTCCCTGAAAGCAGCTCCTGGCTTAGGGATTGTCGTCAGCAAAGAAGAAATACAAGAGGGGGTGCTACTGGCTAGGATATACTTATTACACCAAATAAATCAGCTGGTCTTACCCACAGCTCTGTTTTATGACAATTACTGGGCCAACACTCACTCTGCTCTTGCCACGTGGTCCATTAAACCAGTAGGGCTGAGTGCAGAGTGATTTACTCTCACTGCCTAAGCTGTGTTATTGGTTGACAGAAGCTAATTCACAGAGGCTTTGAGAGGGAGAGAAAAGAGCCCAATAATAATCATTTAAACCTCAAAAATGTGTTGCCAAGTGAGGTTAAAATCATTCTGACAGTAGCTACTAATTACGTGTGTGCTGTCCTGTCCAGGTTAACATACCATGTACAACAGTGCTGGAGCCTGGCCTCTTAGAAGCAGCCAGCAGAGCCTACCATCACTTGCAGAATTAGCCTGGTTTAATTAGCAAATTAAGTAGAGAAGTACCCACTTCGACACAGTTTGATTTGCAGTCTCACTGGGCACATCTATGTCACTCTGGACCAACAAAATGATCTTTAATATATCTTAAGTACACAAAGCCTTACAAATACACAAAGCTCTGGGGGACTCCAGAACAAAGAGAACATCAAGCAAACAGACACTTTAAACTACTGCAAGGCTTGTAACAGTAATCTAATTAACTTTTTTTTTTTTCAAAATATGCCGTGGACCTGTGTACTTACGTGTGATAGTCTTTGACACAGTAAATATTGTTCTCCACATCCACAGTGAAAGGGACTCCATCCAAACATTCGTTGCATACCACGCAGCGGAAGCAGCCAGGATGGTAGGACTTTCCAAGGGCCTGTAATATCTTAGGAGGCAAATAACAAAATGAGCGGATGCACAATTACAAGCGATTCCCCCCCAGCTGCATCCGATTCCTAATCATGCAATTAATAGGGGGATGAGAAATGCACTTAGGACGAAAGTACCACTGCAAATCTATCAGCAGGGGCACTTCTAAAACCAATAAATTATTGTTTCAGTAAAGAGAGAGAACTGTGAAAAAACAAGCTAAAAGACCAAGTCTTAGTTCTACAGGGCCAATATATTAAAAATGACTTCCTTAGGAAAAAAAGATCCTCCTCTGGGCATGTTTCTCTGCAGGCCACACAGCTCATGCAGTGCGGCAGTGAGCGCAGGGCAGCTCCCCGTTCAGGTGCCCGTGGGGCCGCTGAGCAGCGTCAGGCCGCAGGTCGCGGCTCTGCGCCCCAGCCGTGCGCGGTGCCGCTGCAGGGCACGCGCAGCGCTCGCCTGCTCGCTCCCGGGCAGGAGCCAAATAATAGCGCTTAATTCCTGGCCAGGGCCAGGGCTCCTTGTGCTGGAGCGCACTTAGTGATGGGAGAAAGGCAGTGAGCATCTGCCAAACTTGCAGCTACTGCACTCAGCTACCATGGACCCTTGCCTGGGATCCCGCAATTAAGGGCAGTCTCAAAGCACGCCAGTCAGAAACTCTCCCCTCCCAGCATGACACAACTCCAAAAATTCGCTCTTGGGCTAAAACGAACAATATACTTGTCCAACCAGTGGTGCCAGGATATGAGCCAGAATCCTCATTAGTTAAGTCTCTGTTCCAGCTTCTACTGAACCTCCATGTTCACAACTCAATAGCTACTTCTATTAGGCAAGCTGATGCTGAAGCATGTTTTATAGCAAGAAGAAAACCTCAATATATTATGATAATAGTACATATATCATGATCTGCACTTCCTCAGTGTGCAGTGTGCTTTGTTTAGGATTTTCTGCTTAGAAAGACCAGTCTAAATTCATCATACCAGTGAGATGATGCCAGAACTACCTGGTCCAACCAACAGCCTTTATTTTTTATAATAAAAGTAACTAACTCCTGGCTGCACGCAAATGACAGTGGCTGTAGTGCACTTTAACAGATGTGAAAGAAAAAATATAGAGGTGGAGCAAGTGGCAGAAGGTAAATAAAGCAAGTCACAGAGCTGGCAGCAAACTCAGGGCTTTGAGGACGTGGCCCTCTCCTCAACAGCCTGTCCCATCTCCCTTGGCTGCAGTTCTCACTATTTCATTACAGAGCAGCCTCTTCTTTTTCTTTACCATGTTCTGCTATGAAGCTGTTCTGCATTTTTTTCCTCCTTGGTATTAAAATTTATAGTTGGCTATCTTTTATTGATAGCAAAACCTGACATTGCAGAACAGCAGCCTCCCATGATCGCAGAAGGGAGAAATGCCCAACTTACCCTATCTGATAGCAACACAACTTTTTAGCTTATTTATGACACTTCCTAAATTTAAAAATTTCTCTTGACAATATGAGAGACACAATAACAGTCAGAGGAAAAGCACAATATGCCAAAGCACACTCTCTGAAATACGTCAAAAGAAATACAGCCAACAATGAGGAATTTAGGTCTCTTACCATTTCCATTATGAGGTGTCCACAAACAAAGCACTTGTCTGCTGTTTGCTGAAAACCTGAATACTGTTCAAATGACAGAAAGGAAAGAATTATTAGTAAGCCACCCCTCTAGCTGTAGAAGATAGCTCTGACATAAACACTGTGCTATTTTTCAGCCTATACTGTATATGATAGGAACTATACAATAGTTTTGGAAGACAAAAATCCAGGAGCCTTGTGATTCTAGAAGTCCAGTTTTAGGAGTTGAGGCTCCTTCTGCCCGCTCGGCCAGAGTGCCGCGGCCCAGGGAGGTAAGAGCTGCATGGGAGCGTGTGCTGAGCGCGGCAGGGGCCTCCCAGCCCAGGGACAGGGCTGCTCGCAGGGCCCTCCTGCGCTCGCCGGCAGGGACACGGCTGCAGGGAGCTGCCGCTGTCCACTTGCCTCCACAGCTCTGAGTTCCCTGAGTGTTTTACACCTCAAGTGCAGATTTGGGTCCCTAAAGCACGTCCTGTTTCAGCTATCAAAGTCCTTTTCAACCTGAGGTTTAGAGACACATTAGCAAAAAAGCACACCATCAGGGTTATCAGGTCAGATGAGTGACCTACTAGACAACTACCCTACCGGGTAGCATTGGCCTGAGGAACTCCAGCTATTTAATTTTGAAACTGGTATTGCAGGGGCTGAACTTTACCCTTATGCATCACAGTCCCCTATAATCTAATTGCTGCGTGTGCATTCTTTCCTGCCAGAGGGGAAGGGGTGCCTGGGTATTAGCATAGGACTGCACAGCCATGTTTAACTTCAGCAATTAAAGTCACAGCAAAGCTCATCCGAAAAGTACCATGGTCACCTAAGAGAAAAGACATGGAATGGGAGGCCAGAGGTAACCGGACTGGTGCCAGAGCCAGGTTAACTGGCTCAGAGCATCTAACGCATCCTTGCAGCTTCAGCCTACAGAGCACGCGCCTTGTGCCACTGCCCCCTTGATTTAGTGGGGATTAACTATCCCTTCGCTTCAAAAGCTACTGGTTCACAGCCTAAAGCTGCCATACGTTTTCCTTTTTATTGGCGTGAGGGGATTATATGTTATTTCAGATCAATAGGTTGGAGGGCAAATTATTGTTGCTATGCAACAAAAGCGATTATGAAGAAAAGGGTCTAAGATACCTTTATGTATCTGCGAGTCAGTAAATGATGCTACAGCAGCTGGCGCAGCTCCCTGCTTGCTACCCACTAAAGAATACAGCTCAGTCTTATAAAACTGTAACAGTCCAGAGTGTTCAGGAACAATTACAGAGGCGGACAGACCATTTTAGCTGGCTGTTTCAGCAAAGTATTACCCTGAACTGTGTAATGGAGCTAGCGTACAAGTCTAGACATGAAAACTTGGTTGAGCTCATCTCCCCACTTTCAGGTAGCAGCACTCGTGTCCAAGTATTTGCTTTTTCTTCTTCTTACTGAGGCAGGAAAAAAAGGCCCCTCTAGTTGGGATGCTTCTTGGCAGCACTATATCTGAGTAACCATCTGGCTAGACTATTTCCCAAGGTTGTGAACTCCGGGGTTACTGGAAACAGGTGGGCAGGTCCTAGCAGAGCAGACAGCAGAGGATTAACAATAGTACAAACCTAGCTAATTCCGAAATCCTGCTGGAATGAATTTACCAGTACCATCTGGCTGTCATTTGATAAGGAATGCAAAGGCACATTTACCCAGTTATTGATTAGAAAGAACATTATTCCCCAAGAAAAGAATGGCTTAGTGGTCAGATTAATGTCATTTATTGCTAACTAGATTGTCATAAATTACACTGCTTGTCAAAAAGAAGGGTTTTGCTGACAAAAAAAAAGATCACTCTTTATGACTAACCCTATTAAATTAAAACCATGATTTGTTCTTAACAAGAGAATTGCTATTTGTCAAACACATCCAGAGCTGGATTATGTACTTAAGAAGATTTTGTAAAATGGCACCAAGTCTAATAACAGTGATAAAATATTTTATGGGCTCAGGGAACTCCCATTTACCACTGCACTGTTCCCTTTTCTGATCACAGTGTTGATTTGGCCAAAGGTAAAACTGTCTGATTCAGTAAGAGCTGACATTTGGATTAGGCTCTGCTCACCCTTTACATCTGTCTGAATTCTAGTCAGAATTCTAGTCTCGGATCTCAGCAGCACTGCTTTTCTACATGGCGGTAGCCCTGTGGTCACTGCTGCTTATAGGTAACCAATAAATGACTTTCTTCACATTTTCATGTTTCACCTGTGAACTTAAGCTTTGCTGTGTTTGCTTCTGTTACTCACTGGAGAATGCAGACTTGGTTGTTGTGCTAAGTTTTCAATTTCAAAATCAGAGCTTACAAACAAAGTCTTAAAATGCTAAATAAAATGGGTAACCTCAGTCTTTGAAGCACTTGATTAAAATATTAAGCTTCACAAATCTTGTGTGTGCAGCGAGACAGAAGTGCCAGTTGCTGCAGACAGCAGACAAGGCAGAAGGGCTGCCCCCCTAAAGCCGCAGTAACGGCCGGGGCGCAGAGGGACCAGAGCCCCGAGGCTGCAAACTGAATGAGCTCCAGAGAAGCGGGTTCCTTCTGCACTTGTCACCCCTTCCATTACTGACATAGCTAGAGGGGGAAGACAAGTTTGGGGCGTACCAGCCTGCGCCACAGCCTAGAAACGTGAAAAGCACATTGAGGCAAACTGAAATAACTTGGGTTGACTGGTAGGATCCCCGTGCAGAAGCCAAACCAGAGTTACATTATTTTATATGTACACACTGTCACTGAGGGCGTATGTAAAACCAGATTTACCTCTGGTCTGACTTTATAAGGTTCTTGTGGGTGCCATTAAGAAACAAACCAAACCAAACAACTGTTTAGCTGGCAGGCCAGTAAGAAAATGTAAGTGCAGGCCAATCTCAAATTAGGCAGAAATTTTCATGAGGCTAAAGACCATATGTAACCATAACAAATAAGGACTGCATTTTTTAACATTAACAAATACTCATTTATAGATTCTGATTATGCTTATATAAAAACATTGAAAAGTTTTTAGAAAAAGGACAGTTTTGAAAATCAAAGCTTGACATAAAACGATAGCCTTTACTCTCACTTATGAGTTAGAAATAAGATGCCAGTTACCAACACAAAGAAGGCAAGTGAACATTGCAAAACTGAAATCATTTTCCACAATTCCTTACTTTGTTCAAAAATGCTTTCTTCCATATATTTATGTGCTTTATCTCTCTCCTAGCGTAATAAAATCTTAGTCAACGTGCAAGAATCAAGACCTTCATACTCAAGCTCCCCAATGATATCTATATAAGATCCTGAGAAGCTGAATAAACCCTGAGAAATATGTTAATTATGTTAGAATAGAAGAGTAAAAATAAAGTACAAGGCTTAGCTGCCTGAATTTTTCTTTTGTTAGCTGGCCACTATACTTTTGATTATCAAACAAGCAAAAAAATCCCAAGTGATTCTCTCCAGAAGTCTTTGTTTCAATGGGAGAAGAAAACAAGTCTCTCTCTGTCCTGAATATTTGGGCCTGTTAGCGTCCTCCTGTGATAATCTTTGGGTTTATGAACTCTTCTGTCAAATGCACAGTAAATCCAAAGGAAATTAACAATGAATTTTGAGCATATAATGAACAAATTATACATGGAGGATAATCCCACTAGCTACTATGAGAAACAATTTCTCCTGTCTGCCCTCAATCCTTTAACCAATCTTGGTTGTCTACCCAGGATCGTTTAAAGTTTGATGTTCTCATCACCACTTCCAAGAGCAAAAACATTCAGAAAGCAGCAGGTCTGACAAAGGCTTCAGGACCCCAAGTCTCCACCCTAGGCAACGTCAGATCTCTGCAAAGACGCGTCGCTCCTGCGCCCTCACATGCCTGGCCGTGCCCGAGGAGAGGCCGCTGCGCCTCCCTGCTGCTCTGCACGCAACCAAACAAAACCCTCCTCCTGGAAACAGGCCCTGGAATCTCATTCAAACCCACTTGCTTCTTTGATGGGATGTGTGAAACCTGCTGCAGGTTTATGCAAACAGGCCGAGGGGGCTGCGTGTTTCAGTAGGTGAGACCGTGGCTGCTGCACAAGGGCACGAAGCTGTAATGAGCACAGCTGCTGTTGGAGCACTGCGGAGTCCCTGAATGCGGCTGTTCAGCTTGGAATTGAGATTCCTGCTCCTCTGGGCTTTAAAGGCTCTAAAGAGAGATGATCAGGAGTTCTTGCCAAAAGGCTTCAGACGTTTAATTCTGAAAACTAATTTCTGGATTGGGTGCTGTGCTAATAATGTATTCCGACCCCAGGCTGCCTGTAATCCCTCACAGACTCTCTCCTCCTTGGTTTCCCATTAGCAGAGCATCTGTCTTCTCACTGCTGCATTGTTTGCTCTCTGCATGGGACCCTTAGTACATGGGACACAACAATGTAAGAAATTCATGGGATCGCATTAAGAGAGGGAGAGAATATCAAATTTGGTTTCATGCAGAAGAGTTCTTGTTGCTTTGTTTTTTACACACACATTTAAATACAGTAATTAAAATACGCTAAACAAAATGAGGCTTCCTCAGCCTTCAAGACATGGGAGCTTCATGGCAGATTAAACTAAAGCAAAATAGTCCCAAACTCTATTCTTCATCTCCCCCAAATCCTTTAATTTGTCCTGTTGCTTTGCTTTGTCTTGTGGCCAGTGGGGCAACATGACTGGGGGAAACCCCAGCGCAGCAGCTGCGCTTCTCCTGGCGTCCCACTTCACTTCATGTGTGGAGGGCAGAAATACTGGTGGCAGCTAATTTTGCCTTCAAATTCATGCATTTTATAACCTCTGAGGAGGTAATAACCATATACGTGGATGCTTTCTAGGGAGCCTAGAGAGATCCGTGTGCCAGCATCTGCCAAACACATTTTCTTCTTCACCAATTGAAAGCAAAAAAAAGATTTTCTCACTTGGATCTTTTTAGGTGAACTGCTGTGGAAGCTTTGCAGTGACAGGATCAAGGAAAAAATTAAAGGAATGAATTTAACTCAGCTCTGCATTAGAAAGCACACACTATTAACTTCACCCGCACTGTACGGCACTTTATAGTCCACAGCACTGTACTCTTGCTGGGGGTTATTCATTGCTACCATCTATTATATACACTGTGGAAGAAGCTGTTAGAACTCATCTTCCTGAAAAAAATCTGGATTTTATTCAAAACAGTTGCTGAAAGATTTCAATTCAAAACATACAGCAGCTAGTACTAACAGTTACTAGAGAAGCAGAAACGCACCACTTGATCACATCAGAAAATCCAACCTCTGATGCCAGCTGACACTAGCTTCAATTACACAAATAAAAACAATCTTCCTAGAGCTCAGCATCCCTTCCTAGGCAAGGGCCTTTTCCTGCACCACCAGACTCAGAAAGCGGTATGTGCACAAACTGACAACAGTTTTTATTATTAATATTTACATTACAGCCATTCCTAGAGGCCCAAATTAAGGTAAAGGTCTCACTGTATTTTGTGCTCCAGGATATGAAAATACAAGCCCTGCTCCCACGAACCGACAGTCACTGAATGTTCCTTCATTAATACCCAGGAGATGGGGCCCTGCGTGCTCCCTGGAACCAGTTTGTGTGCTGCAGCGCCCAGCTGCGCAGCAAGGGATGATGCCGGCACAAGGAGAGGGGGCACCTGAGCAAGTGCCCGCACCGCTGCGGGGCAGGAGAAACCCCAAGCGACGGGCAGAGAGAGGGAAGCTCCGCAGGGCAGCGGCAGGCGTGGAAGGGCGAGCGGAGCCATGACATGGGCAGGGACATGCAGGGGACACCCCCAGCCTCTAGGATACTCGTGTTACGGCTCTCTTCACAGTCGGCCTGAGCAAAGTGTAGGTTTTAGAGCATTTTCCTTTCAGGGTTTATGGTGAGAGTGACAGATCTTCCTCCAGTCCTACTCACACAAACTAACATCTGTCACATGAGGCTGATTTTCCCTCTCATCTCCTCCCTAAAAGGAAATTCTCTCATTTCTTAACCTCTACTGGACCCCCACTCAATAATGGTCATTACCTCAAGAGAAAAAGGAAAAACCTAGCAAAAAGAAGGGGAAAAAGATAAAAGATAACAGAGCTAAGATTCAAGTTGCTGTGGTGAAAAATTTGGTTTTTTTTCCAGGAAAAACAAATTTCTTTTAAATTTCTTCACATGATATTTAAACATTGAAAAAAACAGATTAAAGTTACTGAGCTATTTTTCCTTTGTCTGTGATTTTGCAGCAATTTATCAACAAAATGGAACAAGATCATCTGCCTGGGATTATTTATTATGCAGTAAGGCAATTCTGTTTTGCTCACTTCACCAGGAACAGTGTCCCTGTTATGGCTAGTTACTCATCTGTGTCCTAAGAGCTTTCAGGGAAGGATTAAACTGTCATTTGTTTTATTTCCTTTCATGAAATAACTATCGTAACAAGGCCAAGGCAATAGTTTCACACTGCTCGCCTTGCGACCTTAAGATGGCATGGAAGACATTAACCTCACTAGAACCAAAGTAAATTATTAGTAAGTTGTGTTTTTTACTGTTTCCATTCAATAATATCCAATCTTGATACTGAAATGTCTTCACTAAAAATTGCAGAGATCGGACAACTCTGCAACACGCTTTGGCAGGAGGGGAAGTGCTATTTTTGTGGGTTTCTTTATTCTGATTATTCACTACATCCAGGCAGGATGGTCTGGATTTAAGCAGTGACAGAATTTACAGCCGAGCAGGGCTGGACTTGGGAGGCTGTCACACCCTTGTCATACGCTGAGGGTTTATCAGCCCTATCACCTTCACTAGCATCCTGCACACAAGAAGATTGGCACCACTCTCGCAACGATGACCATGGCAGTTCCATTTGGCATCTTTTCCCTACTACAATTTCATCAGAAGGTCTAAAAACTTCTAGTACTTCTTCCCTGGAAAGAATGAGCAAAATAAACCTTCTGATTCAGAGAAAGATAATCTGTGTCCTCAATAAGAGCAAACATGTGGGAAAACTATTTGTTAGAAGAATGTACCTTGCAGCTATTGCCAAAGATTTTGCAGGGTGTATCTGTGCTCTGGATAGCTTTATGGCTGTGCAGTGGAAATTGCTCATAACAAAAGATAACATCAACATTGCTGTAACAACACCTTTTGTGCACAAATCAAAAGTATTATAAAAAACAAGTCCAGATTTTACATGTTTGATGTGAGGAGCTCCTCATGTCACAGACTAAATTTTTTGAAGGAGCTAAAACTCTTTGGCACTCACCATGCCTTAAATGACAACTGAGTTCCCTTGACCATTACAAAGCAAACACTTTTAGAGTTTGAAGGGAGCCGCTCCGAGGAGCTGGCACCGGCTCTGAGCTGACGCCTGAAAGGGGCCGCTGAGCAGCAGCGCAGGCCCCGCTCTGCGGAGCTGCCCAGCAGGGATATGGACCAGATAGGGTTGGTTCTTGCAGCTCACTCCTACAAACAGGCCCCAGCTGTGCGAGGCTGCGAGCAAAGATATAACACAGAAAGGCAAATACAGCTTATATTTTAGTAATTTCCAGGATTTTTAAGGATAACATTGATGAGAATTTCCACACTCTGAAGTGCCAAGAAGTTGTGGGATATATTTTGAGGAATTCCTTTGGAGGGGAAAAAAAAAAAAAAAGATGGCAATATACTCTTTAGAAATGGAAAGTCAGTCTTGAAGACCCAATTCTTCTAAATTAATGTTATATTAATGTTAAATAAAGGTGCTCTGAATTCAACATATTGATTCACATTGTCCTCTTAATCTTAGTAATTATAGATGGTCTGCCAGTTATCCAATTTTTCTCCAAGTCCTGCACAATCCTCACCCTTAATTGCACAAATACCATATTTTTGGAACTACGCAGCTCATCAATACGCTTCATTTTTCTTCTCATGAATCAGGATCTGTTAAAGCACAGCATTTACAAAAGCTCTGGCTATGTGGACAGAAACTTATTTTCTCCTCCATGGCTAACAGCTGTTAGGTAATGACAATGCAGCTCTGCAGAACAGTGATGAAAACTGTGCCAGTAGCAAAGCAACACGGCGCTGGAGGTGACGTGCTCCAGAGGGAAACATCTCCCTGTGCTGGGATCGCTCTTCCCAGCAGCAGCCCCCTCCAGGCACTAGCCCGGCACGCGGCACTTCGTGGCTGCAGTTCAAGTCCAAAGCCCGAGCGGCTCCGGTGTTTGTGCTCATAATTTACACTTTGTGATGGCTGACAGACAGTTATGTACATGGTTTCATAGTCATGAATTCAAACCATGGGCCTGATCCTATCCTCATAGAGTTCATGGTAAAATTATCTGCAATTCCAACATAGGCAAAATTATCCCCCAGATGACTGAATTGTCTCTCAAAGCAAACAACCCAATATAAAATAACAATTTGGTTCAAAAACAATGAAAAAAATGCCTGAAATCTTACTTACTAGGAAGTCTTCTTCACAGTAGACTTTACCATTGACATTGTAGAATGCTTTTCCTCGTAGTCTTCTCCCTGTTAAAATATTTTACTGTCAGAATTTTGTACTGTTCCCAAGCCTTGGCAGTCAGGACAAAAAGTAAAAGGTCCATCCACTGTGCCCTAGCCCGTTTTCTCACATCCAGATACCTGGGTGAGAATCCCTGGTCTCCAGAGATGGAGATCTCCAGAGAATCTCTAGTCTCTGGGTTACAGAGCCCAGATGATTCCACTTCCTGGTAAATTTAAAACCTACTCGCCCCACCCTCCAGTAGTTATTTTGGTGGAAAAGCTCATTTGTAAATTGAAAAAAAAAATTCTTTTCTTTACTTGAGATACCCACTGTATTTGGCTCTGACGAGCAACAAGCATGAAATATCAGCATACTAATGTAACTATCACCTTTCAAAATGGTAATACATTAATCAATGCTACAGCTAGACCTGTAGCAAGCAGTGCAAGGAAGCACCCAACAGTACTGAAAGCAAGAGACTGCGTTTTCAAGTGTGAACATTTACTGTTGCATTGGAACTGGCTGAGCTTGTATTTACTATGCATGTGGTCATCAGCAACTGATGGTGCTCTTTACAGTTAAGAGATACACAAGACTCCAGAAAGTCTCAACAAAAAGTCACAACAAAAGGAATTCCAAGAATACCAAATCCAATAGTTCTTTATATATAAACAATCAAAAGCATCTCTCGGTACACCAGAGCAGGTCCACTGGAGGCAGTGACACTGTGAGCATAAAACCAGCAAGGGGAGAAGAGTAACTGGACTGAGCCCAGTTCAGCTCCTTTTCAGCCAGGCTCCTCTCTGGCCAAAGTTTCCAAATCTTTGGGTGTTCTCATCAAACCATTAGCAGCCCTGGTAAGCTGCACAGCAACAGCATCATCACAGGACGGGCGCAGGACGAGGACCGAGGGCTTCCTACAGGACACCAGGCAGCCTCTCCCAATTCAGTGCTGAAACATCTGCTCCCCAGAACACCCTTGGGCTTCCCAGCGCCCCAGGAATGAGAACCTCCCCATAGACACTGCCTGTCCTTGCTGAGAGTTTAAGTCCCAGGCCTGGTGAGCTACCCAGCAGCTGCCAGAGCAGAGTGGCTCTCCATGGTTTCCATAAACAATGTTGAGGAAAATATTATGAATTTTCAATACTAAAAAGTGTCTTCTACACATTGCCACTGCGATCTGATCCTGGGAAACATTGTGCAGCACAAAGAGGTTGGGATTTGGGCTGACAATTTTGGGAAATCACATGCTGTATGTGGTTGTCTGGCGGTTTTACTGTCATGGTCGAGGGAAATGCTTCTATTGTGTGCACATTCTTGGACTTCAGATCTCACAGGCTGCTGTCTCCATACTGCTGGTAGGTGGAGTCAGTTATTGTTTGTATTTCTTACTGCTCTGCTTGGGGACCACGATCCTGTTACCCTAGACAATGTACTCAGAATATGAATCTTCTCTCAGAGACTCACTGGATGGACCAGTTCTACATGGAAGGCAATCACAGAAACAAGACACAGGGCTGGAACAGCTGCTAGGAGGACATGAGGCCTCTGTTAAGAGACAGACAGCAGCGACTACCTCTAGATCTTCCCTATCATTTATCCAAGCAGTTCTTAAAACTTCCAAGCAGTTCTTAAAACTCTCCAGTGGAAGAGATTCCTGACCTCCCTGAATAGTCTGCCCTGGTTCTTACACTTCTAACAAGAGTACAGGGTCCTTTGCTTAATATCCAACTGTCAGGGAAGCAGTAAATTTCTTTATATCCTTCCCCTGCGAACACGGTGAGCAAGCCGTTCCCCGGCCTGCCTCACTTATAAATCTTTAGGCTCACGACTCTGAACAGAGCCCTGCGCAGCTGGCGCCAGGCAGCGTGACCACCAGGGCACAACACGGCACCTTCGTTCCCTCTGGCACATGGGTGGCTGGACCAGAGGAGCAGCAGCTTCTTCCATACTGCCATAACTTGTCACCATCAGTCCCGCATGGACTACAAGTCACAAACAATATAAACATCTTAAGGAAATCAGACTTTTTGGAACTTTTGTTTGCTTTATAAAATATTTTTATCCAGTGTGTGATTGTTCAATATTTAAAACATGCCTAATGATATTTCCTGCAGAACTACATCCCTCGTGTAGCAAAGCACAAGTGAGGAACAGCAGAAGCGCACAGCTTTAGCAATGATGTCTGATGCCAATGGCCATCAGCAGCAAGTTGAGAATTCGCCTTGCTAAAGGAGAATGACCCACAGTTGACACAGGCTGTCCACAGTTATTCTCTCCAGTCTCCACAACACTTCAGTGCGTGGTGAAAACAAGCCAGCCAGGAAGCCAAGAAGGGCTAAATTTTTTTTCCAACACTGTTTCAAAAGCTGCTCCAGGCCTCACGGAACAAAATGTGAATCAGAACAGTTTTTATTGTCTCAAGGAGGTGCTCCAAAACAGTAACCAAAATGTCCTGCTCTTCCTCCTCTGCAGCAAGAGCACCTTAGGGTCCTTCTGGAAGAGGCCCCGGCTGCTGCCACTGCCGGGGATGGGGCTTTGCCTGGGGACGTGGGTGTCCCGGGCACCAGCCCTGGCTGGGGACACCCAGGGAGCACCTCTCGCCCCTGGTGCGCACACACTGACGTCCTCCCTCACGAGGCAGCAGACAGCAGCGCCTCACTGCCACAGCGCGCTCCTTAGGCCCAATCACCGTCCGCAGGGCGCTCTGAAGTTTAAAAGGGCCAGGCATTAATACGATTTTTTTAAGTACTTTAATGATTAAAAACATGCAACTGTTGGGTAACAGCCATGATTTACTAGTACTATAGTGTAAGCAAGGCCATGCGAGAAGCCCGCAGTGTCCGGGGCTGCTGGCACGAGCTGCCCTCGGGCGCGAGGGCCCTGCCGGGCGCTCGGCCTCAGCCCCAGCGCCTGGCACAGCCGCGGCTGCCCTGGCGTTGACATCTCCATCGTGGTACTTCAGGTTCCTGCCTCTTCTCACAACTTCACGTAGGAAAGTTTCAGTATTAGACAGTTAGGAACAAAGCAAAAATGACTAATAATATTCTTTCCTTTCAAATGTTACAGCTGTGTATAACAGGAGGTGGGTATTTTACTCAGAAAAGGTAATTAAAAGATCCCTGTGTAAAATGCAAGCAAAGTGCTCAGCTGTGGGTATCGCTCCTGAGGACAGGGAAGCTTCCTTTGTTACAGCAGATCTCATTAAGGCTGGAACTGCCAAAGTTGTCAGCACAGAACCGCATCTGAGCACCTGCCATTCCTGTCCTTTGGAGACAGGCCCGAGTAGGTCTGAGCTCACAGGGGAGACCTCCGCTCTACAGGGGCCTCTCCCAAAGGGCCCCCTCCCTTCCCTTCCCTCCCCCTCCACAGCCAGCACGGAGACGAGACCACAGCATTCCCGTCTGGAATCTACTCGGGCTGCCCAGCACTGCCCCCCCGATCAGCACTGGGTCAAGGGGAGCAGACGATGCCAGGGCAGAACCTTGGAAAATGCACTCAAAGGAGTCCCCCTCTCCTTCCACAGGAGCACAAATGCAACCCTGGCATCCTTTCTAGCAGCTGCTCCTGAAGTGCAGACAGAAAAAAAATCTTAGCTTTTGTGGTTAGCATTTCTTCCCCTTTTAT
>JAUBOD010000907.1:4627514-4670451 GCA_032353885.1 Nothura maculosa
CTTTCTAGCAGCTGCTCCTGAAGTGCAGACAGAAAAAAAATCTTAGCTTTTGTGGTTAGCATTTCTTCCCCTTTTATGCTTTATTTTATGATTTTTACAAATCTAACTCTAAGTGGGACATTCAGTAAAGAATTTCTGCTTTGGAAGTTTTGGTTCATGACTCACACAGCTTTCTGCAGTCCCTGGCTTTTCATGCCTGACTGCCTGATGAACTGTGCATATCTGTTTTATTAAGTAGTGTCAAACATGGACCTAATTGCTTGTTAACAGCTTCAGATGCCATCTTTGCAATGCCTGATGCGACAGCGTCATTACTGGTCTCACGACAGTGTCCCAAGTGACAGCCTCCCAAAGAGTCCAGACGACAGTGACATGTGAACGTACATGTTCAATTAACAACATTTGCAGCTGCCCTACTAAGGAAGGAGGATCCCTGGGTTTGCCTGTCCCGGCACTCGGCACAAGCGCCATCAGAGCGGATGCACCGTGACTCGGGCTGAGCAGAGGTTGGGACGAGCCCGGGCAGCGTCCCTGCCACGCTGCCTGGGCAAGTGCTCCCGACGGCCAAGAGCATCCGGCTGCTCCTCAAAAGCACAAACTCACTCCCTTCTGCCTGCTAATAACGCCCAACACTCCAATTTCAAAAACGCGGGGTTAAGGAACAAAGATTTACACAATCCAAGGGCTGAGAAACAAGCACCAAAATAGCTCAGAAACCTAGAGACATTCAGAACCTGACCTGTCCTCTGCAAACCCTAGGGCTAGAATATTGCTACTTCTGAAATAGGGAAGATAAAATTCAAGTCTTTAGATGATTTCAGGAGCTGATATTTCAAGAAAAATAATAAGTTTTGCAAATGTGGAATAGATCATTGAAAATCACTGAAAATATATAATTGAAAATATGAACTCATTCCTGTCACCTCATCGATCCAGTTATCTCAGGATAAAATTGATGCTGACTTCCATCTGGGAGATGGATTTGCTTTCACTGCGCAGACAGCACTTGCCTGCACAGCACTTAGAGAAGTGCCAGAAGACAACAAAAGCTGCCAGGGCGACTCATTTACTTGTGATCATTTCTCCCTTGCCCGCATGTGGCAGCTCTGTCTCCCTGCAGCCGACTCAGCCCGGCGCCTCTGCACGGGCTGCCTCGCTGCACCCGCAGCACCGCGCACGAGGGCTCTGTGCCCCAGCTCCCGCAGAGCCCGCGGCAGCCCCAGGCAGCGCAGAGCCCTGTGTGCAGGGAGCAGCCTGGGCGCCCCACGCGGGCGCCCCACGGCTGCCGGGGGGCTCCATCCCCCACGGCCGCTGCTCGTCTCCTCCTCACAATGCGCCATTGCTGGGGCTTTGTGAAGGAGGGGTGAATTTCTTGGGCTTTCAGGGTGTTTAAGATAGAAGAAATATCAATGCCAAATTCCTTTGAATAGATGATACTGCCTGTTGGCAGAAGCCACTTTTCACAGACTTCAGCCGTTTGAAATCTGAAACACTAAAAGTGGCTACTGTGGATGTGCTGTATTCTTCTTTTCAAAGCAATCTGGCACACAGTTTTACTCCCCTGCTTCAGGACCCAATCCTGCATTCCTTTCACGCTCAGACTCCCATTGACTTTAAGGAATGCAGGATTGGATCCTAAATGTGTGCTTTACTCACACAATAGCTCCTCATGGTTACAATCTATTGAGAAAGGCACACTTTAAAAACCATTTGGAATCGCGGGCTCATCCAGCAGGCTGGAATGCGTGTGAAGACCTTGCATTCTCGCAGGAGAAACGCGCGGGGTGTGAACTGCACACACACAGTCGCACATTTTTCTGGTTTCAAGCTGCAGGCACAGCTTGGTTTGAGATGCATCAAAATATTTTGAGCACTGGCCTGATAGCTAATAAAGAACCACGTGTAATTTTAGCTTTCAAAAAAGAAAAAAAAAAGCAAAACAGAATTAAAAAAAAAAGTATAAGCAGCTGAATCTGTAGCATAATGTTTTCAGAGATTTGTAAAAGCCTTTAAAAGACCTGCATTGGCTAAGACAAAACAGAGTCCCACAAAGATTTTTGAGGATGCTGTATATTGAGTTACGAGGCTATTACGATGCAAATCTCAAATGTACAAGCTTTTTACTTGGCCATAAACACAAAACAGTATACATTGTCCTTTCAGAAGAAAAGGTTTGCTGCTAAAATAGCAGAAGCCCTACGTAAATAACCAACATTCTTTCTGCCTGAGGTCACTGACTTGGCCTATTCAATTCCGGCCTAGTCTGGGATTTGACAATCTAAGCAGGGGAGAGGCCCTTTCCTTTTTTCAAAAGAATGCTGGGATTTTATTTGAAATTTAAACTCTTGCAAACAAAAGGTGGCATCGCATGCTAGAGGCCTATGAAGGTGGAGTACAGGATGTGTATTGTTTTCTCTCTTTACATAGATTCTTTCAGGAAAGAGTATTCAGAGTCTGTGAACAAATTCTAATCAGATATTGTCATCAAGTAGGCAGAAATATTGTATTAATGAACAATTTTAATGGATTAAGATATTTTGAAAATACACTGATGCATGGGAAGCATAACAATTTACATTTATTTTTTTAAATTTTAATTTAAAATTCCTCCAGAGTTTAAGCTCCTATACCAAAACATATACATATGTCCAAAACAAAATCAATTGTGGCTACAAAATCAGAGTTCATTTTTAATCTCTACCTCAAATTGATTGTTCCTAGGGAGGCAGATGGCAGATAACCATTTTTCTTTCTGATTATTGTTTGCCCAGCTTTCCTTAAGGCGTTCACAAAAGTGTCCCCAGGTTTAATACAATTACTCAATTCCTGCTATGGGCTGCTCATCAGACTGGGCACTGCGCTCTGCTCCGAGCACCCTTTCCAGCAGTGGAACAAGGTGCAAGCTGCTGTCACAGCTGCATGTGGTGCCCTACGCCTCCCCCTGCACAGCAGAGATGCATTAAGATGAACTTTTTGCTGGAGTAAATCCCCACAGCATCTCTGAATTCAGGACCATTTACACAAACAGTAAACTCGCCCAAAGGGAGCATCTTCGCCAGAGAAAATGTCCATCTTTGCTCTGTGCTAGCTAATGTGCAGTAAAGTCCTGGTGAAAACAAGGCACTCCATCATCGTGACATGTTTGTAGCTCAAGGTAAACTTTAGGCTTTCCTGTGCAGTTTACCTTAACCTTACCATGTTGGCAAAATGCAAAGCTTAATCAGCTTCTCCGGCAAGTTGCACTGCGTGTTGGCTCTCGCACTGCAGGAAACACCTTTCTGTGCAGAAGCGAGTGCGGCCGTGGCTGCCGGGCACCCCGCGCTGCGGCGGCGGGGCAGGGAACGGGGCTGCCCGGCCCGGCTCCGCGCACTCGCTGCAACGCGCGGCTGGCCGGGCACGGGGAGGCTGCAGGGCAGCTGCGCTGCTGCCCAAGCCGGCCGCGCCGCTTCAGCTGCTCCTCTCCAGACAGATTATGCAGAGCTGCCTCTAATCTTTTGTTACCTTGCTGGAAACCCCCACCTTTCTTGGCAGGGTATCCATAATCTCCATGCCATGTTTACTCTAGTGTGGAATTCTCTCCTCCTTTCTCTCTCCTCTTACTCTCCAGTCAGGTTATTTAACCAAAAGGTTACTTAATGCAGCAGAGACGAGGAGATCTCTGACCTTCAGTACACAGGAAAAGCTTTCCTGTGCAGACCATATTATAAACTTTGCAGATACTTTCAAGCTTCCATATAATTTGCAGAAGGCAAAATTGGGCAGATGTTTCCTTTCTCTCTCACTTACATATTTATTCCATCTCATACCACCCGTCAATTCAAGGGTTAAGGCATAAATCATTTCCATAGAGCTCTGACAGAAGAACTGATGTTGAAAATGAGTTTGTAAAACGTAAAGTCAAGCACACATTTAAAACACAGAAATGCAACAGCCTGCACTGATCTAGTAGCTATTTATAGGCCTACATATATTAACATATATCTTAAAATGTATTTCTTTATAAGCTAGCAAGCCGGTATACTGACAGTATATACTTTTCAGCTACAACAGCAGCAGATATAACAGCATATACAGTTTTCCAGTATATACTGGAAAACAGAATAAAGCTCCCAAAGAAGTTCAGTGAGGATTTCCTTCTGTGGGCAAATGCAAAGGCACCGAGGAGCAGGAGAGCCGAGGAGCAGCCGGGCGCGGCCACGGGAAGAGGCCGCAGCTCTTTCCTCCAGGCAGCTTCCCCTGGGGAAGCTTTCAGGCCCCAGCACTGGTCCTTGTCAACAGCAAAGGACTCCACTCCTCCAAGCTGGGCTTACGAGAGCAGTTGTCTACCACATTGCTATGAGGTCTGGACACTAGTCCAGTCCATGATCAAATATACCCACCATGAAATTAGAGTCTATTCCAATCCAAGCATTCCCAGTACTACAGGATGCAAGCTTCCCCCCAAAATGTGCTAAGGTGTATATGTGAATGGTGTTTTTTATTCAAGCTTCAGTAAAAACAACCATAATGGTACTAAAAGCATCCTATCTCCAACTGTGGCCAAGAGTAAAAGCTTAATGGGAAAGAGCATTAGAAGCAGGGCTTGCACAGGATGATGTGATCTCGAGAATGCTGCACTGTCACTTACACTAGAATCGTTATCCAAGCCTTGCTGGATCAACCTGTCTCTAATTTGTCCAATTCCTTTAAGAGGTCATTAATGCTTTTGGCCTCCACACCATCCCTACAGCGGTGAGCTCCTGAATGCAATTCCACACTGCACGAAGCGTTGCCTTGTGTTTGATGCAAACCCTCACGCAGCTGCCGTCTCCTGCAGAACGAGGCCGTCTCCACAGCCATGGCAGCCGCGCGAGGCTAGAGCTCTGTAACCAAAGATCAAAATGTCAAGGCCTCAAACGAGGCCTGGCTGTTGGTTTGGTTATTTTTCTAGTAGCTCTTTGATATCTCGTTTAGGTCTTTGTTGTATGACAAAGAACTGGACACGTGTCAACAGAACTGACAGTCCCTAACTCAGGAACTCAGCAGTTCTTTCACGAAGAAAGAACTGCTACAAGCCACATGGCAGATAGTGTCTGTAGGAATACATCCACAAGGAAAAACACGGATCTTTGCATAAAACTAAACGAAAACAAAGACATTCCACCCCTGTTGCTACCTGAGCTCACAGAGTGGGGCTTGAATCCAGCAAACAATCTGACAAACTTAATCAGCAGAAGTTAGTTCCACTTTTAGCTGAGTGCAATGCAGATCCCTCACCACTGCTACCAATTCTGCCTTCCAAGCGATCATGCATTTCTCATTGAAGTTCAGCCCCAACTGCAAACCATAGTTCCGTTGGGCTCTCAGTCGGGCACACACCACAGACCTGCCTGTCAGGAGCTGGCAAGGCGAGACAAGGCAGCCCTCTGACCTGAGCCGAGAGCTGCAGCATCCCTTTCTCTCCTATACTTTGTATGTAGAAGTACGCTGAACACGAGGAGTGGACACAGCCCAACCTGTGAAAACATGCAGGAGGAGCCTCAAGGGAGATGAGCAATTTCCCTAAACCATCTTCGAAGTTGTCTCAGAAAAACAAGAATGGATTTGCACAAGAACAGCTTACTCTCCTCCGCACAGTAGCATCACATGCGTCAGCACTGCCCTGCCAACAGCTTCAAAGGCTGCTGGTGACGAACCTAAGCACAGCAGCAAGGCTCAATTTGAATTCCAGCCAGAAAATGTTCAGCAGCCCCCATCAACGGCATCCATCTGTTTGTGAGATCAAGCTCCCAGCACTCAGCTCTCCTTCTCTCAAAATGCATCTGAGCAGTAAAAACACGATGACTGTAGTGATTCACAGTACCTGGAGTTGGTGACTTATGCAACGACAGAAGCACCATGTGGAAAGGGGTTCTACCTACAACTCCAGAATCAACAGGTCTAAAGATTTCTACTGGATACTGCCAGTCAGAAGAATATGTGGCTAATTTCTGATTGCTTTTTTTAAAGTGAGCCCATTCACACCTCTGAGTTTGTTTAAATCTCAGAGAAGTTTCTATATTGTCCTACACACATGCAAAATGTGCTGTTATCAAGGAGAAGAGCTACCTAGCATCAATATAAACAGCTTCATTCATAAATGACCTGAAACAATTTTGAGGAAAGCCTAACCTATTATCTCAGGTATATTTTGGGTGATGTTTGCAAGTGTTTTGCAAAAACTTTTTTTTTTTTTTTTTTTGCTAAAATACAACTGAGAAATACAATTTTACTGAAATACTGAAATAAAGTTGGGCTTGCTCAGCCATTTAAGTCCTTGATACACCAGTGGACAGACCTATCAGCTTCCTCCACCTTTCTGGACAAGGTCATATAAAGGCATCAGCAACTTCCAAAACAAAGCGCTGAAAAGGTAGGACTCCTGATAGCACATTCACTCCCCTTGGCACTCCAGTACAATAAGGATATTGTTCCTTTAATGCTTAGCTTTCCTTTTAAGAAGTATGTGAGATTTTGGCCAATTCTCTCCAACGATTAGTTCAGGATGAATGTACTTAACTCAGGATTCAGCTGGAAGGAACCCAAGTAGATGCAATCAATTTTCCACTAAATCCACTTCCTTCCTCTCTTCCCTACCCAGCATGAGACATCAGCTCCCCAATGGAGCCAGTGGTGACTAAGACAGTGACAACCTCTGCCTTCAGCCATGCTTGCCTCAAAGTTGGTTACTCCTTCTTTTGAGTTTCCCGGTTTTTGCTTTTCATATACCCTGTTCACAAGCCAAATACTTTGGGCTAGACGGAAAAACAACTTGAAAAAGTAGCTATACAGCAAACCACAAACATCAACTGCATTAGTTGCTATGGCCATGAATCTCATCATTCCAAACTGGATAGATTCAGCTACATGAATTTTATTGATACCAGGCCATTTTCACCTCTGCACACACAGAACTGAAAGCTGCCCAAGGTTTTATGCGAAGCCACCTCTGTGTTTAACATGAAATTCCCACCCCTATTATCTGTGCACTGCAGTTCCCGAAACATTAGCCACTGACTACTCTGCTTGAGCCCACTCCATGCAGCACAGCCTGGGAAAGAACTGTGGTCAAGCCAGGACTGATTTGATCCTAGAATTTAAGAAGAGTAATAAAAAAACCGCTTTACCAAATATAAAATATTTTACCAAAATATAATACCATTATCTTTTCCTCACTAAAAGACAACACTTGGAAACATGATCTCTGGTTCTCACCTACATGTCTTCTTTTGAGTTTACACTCATCTACGCTCATCTCAAGTGTATAAATGCTTTTTTTATGCAACTCATTGAAACACAAAACAAGACTTTGCCAGTGGTGTGTTCTCTAAGCTATTTTCTTCTTTTCTCTTCTAGAAAACTGCTGGGCTATTAACACTGATCCAGCAAATTGTTTCCATCGGTTTGAATTTACACTGTTGTGCTTCCTAAGGTCAGTAATCCATGCACTTTCTCAAATAAATTTTCTGAATCATTTCCAGGGAGAATTTTGCAGGGAACTCACTTGGAAGAGTGACAGCAAAGGATACCTAGGCAGCCAGCGGAATTAAGCGGCTGAAGTCATAAGACTGCATCCAATTTAATACTAGGAACATGCAATTCTTATGCTTTAAAATATATTGATAGATGACCATAGCTATCAGTAATGAAGAATCATTGCAAGGCACTAGAAAATCCATTCCTGTTTTTAAATACCTACTAAATCAGGCACCTTCTACTCTGCACAGGTACAATTAAACTATCTGGTAGGTCTCCTAGTATTGGCTTCATTCTGCATGTGTGTAGGGCACTTCAGAATCACAGTAACCAGCCATCTTATTTCTTTGCACAGGACATATTTCAGAAGTTTCTCCCACCTGCTTCTTTGCCTGCTTCTTTTCGTACAAGCACAGGGAACAGGCTCACGTAGAGCCAACCATGCCATAAAGCCAATAAGGGCAGTGTGATCAGATCAAGCTCCTCATGCCGAGTTAAGATCTTATGCTCTTCCCCACAAAGCCAAGAACAGTTTGGAAGTAACTGAAACTGGGTTTGGCCAGTAGTGCTGATAAATCTAAGAAGTCCCAGTAGAAGCTCTAGTCAAAGGCAGGATTTTCAGGAAATGAGATATTTACGGATTTATAGCGGGGGGACACATAGCGCTCTGGCTAAGATCAGATTTACTGAGTTTCTTCCTGTGCTGTTTTGAGGGAGAGAGACAGAAGAATGATGGGAGCAAAAGACTCTTCTCTAACTGGGATATAACCAAGTGAAAATCTCCAAGAAGTCAAAAGATGAGCAACAATATCTCTTGCTGGTAAATAACTCTGGAGCATGACCTCCAGAAGGCAGTTTACCAGAACCGAGTTGGTCGTTTCATAACGGTAAGTTTACAAGCAAGCAGAACATTCAGCTCATGTCAAATAGCAGGGGTCAGCTGAAGCACTTTCATTGGTGCCCAAGGCCAGCCCACTGCAGCTATAAGTGGCCAATCCTCCAGAGGCCCGTCATGTAAATGAGAAAAATTTATGGTTGTTTGTGTAGGCCTCGCGCCAAGCCTGTTTCTCTGATAAGCTTCTCTGGTGCATTTGTGTCTCACATCCGATTTAGAGTCCTCTGAATACTGGAGACAGCATTCCTTGGATACTTAAAATAAATTAAAAACACAACGTTCAGCTTGGATAGAGGAATGGGAATGTTATTCATGTGGCCCAGGCACTAAGAGCTTGGGGAGCGGTGCTGGGAAAATAGTCTTTTACAGTCTTACATTAGCCTGTGTACTTAATGACATATAATCCCCAAAATAGTCCTTCACAAACTGTATATATACATTACTTGAGCAAGTAATTATTTTCAGTAGCATGCTGCAGCAGCTGTATGGCTTGGCTGGCAGATACTACAAATATCCCCTCCAGCTAAGGCATCTATTATTATATAACAATAATCAATGAACACTCTAGCACTTCCATCCTAGAATCTCAAAGTTCCTTTCAAAATAGTAATGAAATCAGCAAAGCAACAGCCAGGTGAGAAAGGTGAGAAGACTTATTCTGGCATGGACAAAGGCAGATATAGAGATTTGTCCAAGATTGCACAGAAGTCTAGAGCAGACTAGACAGCTACGGCCTCTGACTCACTGGGCTGGTCTACCCCTTCTTACCACCAATCTGCTAATTCTTCCAGCTACAAATTTCTATGAAGCTTCCTAATATCCTCTCTGCCAGAAAGAAGCCTCAAAGACAGAATACCAAAAAGGCTTCATTACCATTGTAGGTTCAAACAGTGTCAAGGTCAAGGGGACAAGCTAGGTCTAGTCTGCAGAAAAAAAAAAACTCGTTTACAATCTTTATTGCAGAAGTTTCTAGTTTTCAATTGAAAATAAGAACAAAAAAAAATTCCATGCAGTGGCAAAGCCAGAGCATGCACAGGCAGAGAGAAAGACAAAGAACAAAACAATGGAGATGGAAAAGTGGTCTCTACAAAAGTCACATCTGAGACAAACTTAAGTCTAAGATTAACTGAAGTCTAATCTCTTCAATACAGCAAGAAAATAGGAAAAATAAAATCACTTGGGGCATTCCAGAGCAATAACGGTGAGATAATATCCACATAACCAAAGGGAAACAGAGAAGAGAGGAAAGCCACAGATTCAGATGATAAGGAAATATTCAAGAGAAATAACTTGAGAGGGGAGGCCAAACACATTAGCATGGAAATGTCTGCATACATGGACGTGTATGCAAGGACCAAATTTGCTAGGATAGTCATCAGGAGAGAAATGGTTAATTGGTTATGGAAGGAAGACCTGATTTACTGAGTGTTGAAGTGGTGAAGGACAGCACTGATTAACTGGTATATGTGGAGACAGAGCTGATTTATTGTTGAGGGAACAATGATGTATATTAAATTAGAGATGTTTTCAGGGAGCTGAGACCTTCTGAGGACTGATTCTCAGATGAGCAAAGGACCATGGACATCACTTAAGCTTGCACTAACCATTTGAAAATTACATAGGGACATATAGGACCAACCTAGATCATTCAAAATGCCAGGTAGCAAAACAAAACAAAATGAACTACTTTAACATGTTTTCTTCTTCTCTGACCACTTTGTTTTTTGGTAAAACTTGAAATTGCAGAATCTGGACATACGAAACAAACATCTGCTGATAATGTCAAGTGACTTGCCTGCATTCTGCTCTGGATTATCTGGATTTCTTCCCCTTGGGGGGATGCATTCAACTGCAGCACAAGGCAATCTTTTCTCTTGGAGAAACTGAGACGTGTTCCAAGAAAACATTTAAATGAGGAGAGGGAGCGGAAGACAGAGTATAAGAGAGCAGAAGGAAAAGAAAGAAAAACTATGAGACATGTGAGCTTCAAAATAAGAGAATCAAGACCTTCAGGTAATAAATGCTGATAAGGAAACAGTGAGATTTTAGCAAAGCTGATTACACTAAACAATAGATGGCATTCCAAACACACAACATTGTGCAAGGAAAAGATTCTGTTCTTTCTGGTATTTACCAGAGTTCTTACAAATAATAATAATAATTAATAATTATTACTATTAATAAAGGGCCAACCCTGTCAAGAAGAGTATATTTTTGTACTTTATATGTTTTCCATCCCCTGAAAGGGTCATAGCTACAGTCAGTGATTGGTTCCACACTATGAACAGAAATATTGTGGGAGGAATACATCTATGGGTCAGTCAACCAACCAAGAGAAAAGTTTCCATCATTAGCTGCCAAGCAACCCCCACCAATTAAAACAACTATCAAAAGCCAGGCATGTAATGCTAGAATAATTAACAGCAGAAGACAATTAATACCTTTCAGCAAAACAAAGTGAAACCACCAGCCAGCTTTTCATCATACGCCTTCTGATAATCAAAAACAGAGCATGGGAATGTTTTCCACTTCTCTCCTGGCCTATCACCTGCACCTCTCCCCGGGGCTCGGCCTTCAGAGCTATGAACGCTAGTTGCTAAAACCTCAAAAAATGAGAAGCACCAAATAGTAACAGCCCTAACCAAACAACTTCAAGCACATGGTTATTTTTGCGCACCTGAGATGCGTGTCTGGTCTAGTCCTGGGCCCTGACTTATGAAGGGAAGATGAGTCACCCTTAAAAACAGGTCTGTTCTATTTTTGAACAAGATTTAAAGCAATCACAGACTTGAAAACCTTTCATGACAAGGTCTAGCAGTATCATCTTTAAAAAGAGACACAATCAATGGACTGCTCTGTTTATCTGAAGTCAAGAACGGCTGGACTAGGACTTAGCTATCACAAACAAAAGCAATATGAGAGAACAGATTGACAAATGTATCCTAAAGTCATACATATTTAACTTGTGTGTGTGTTCATATATATACACACACACACACACACACACTCAAGCATTTCCCACTCAAGCATTTCTCATTACTCTTTTCCCATCCTTTTTAATTTTTCCCTAACCTGAAATATTATCAAATTAACAGTGGATCAAGATGAAGGAAACATTTGTACACCAACAGAGGCGCACTAAGGTACCTGGGGCTTTCGTAGACTGATATCCAAGTTTGACTTTTAATTACCAGGAAACAAGATTACATTCCTTTGCTGACACTTATTCATGGATTCAGAACCTTGTGCAAAGTGAACCAAAACTATCTGAAAGTAGTTGTCACCTTTACAGTATTAATGCCTCTTTTTCAAGTGAGCACTGTCCTTACAGTGAGTTTTGCATTAACAGGTAAATCTAGGATTTCAGTTACAAAAATACCTGAAACTGCTTATAGCCACGTATGTTGATAGGTGTTAAAGCTGAACACATGGAGATAAGCACAGGCTGTAACTTAACCCCACCAAGCTGAATAACTCGGATAAAATTCAGCACTCCTGTAGCAACACTGCAAGTTATCTCAATTACACGCCTGCATATACTGCAGCCATTTAGCATATCCACCCCCAAGAGATTATTGCTTTGTAAATCTTTCCGTCCTTTTTCCTAACTGCTCTTGCCCACCTTCAAAGCAGCCTGCCTTCTCCAGTGAGTAACACCTCCCAGTAACTGCCTCACACAGTGCTGGGCTTCGCTGCAGCTCCAGTTCCAGCTGGAAGGCGACAGGCGCCGAGGTGGCCGCGGAGGCAGCTCAGCGGACACGAGCAGCCACGTTCCTTAGGGAAGCACAGGGCCGGGAGCGCTGCCGGGGGCCTCAGGCCATGGGGTCAGGAAGGAATTTTCCCCCACGCACAGCACTGAATCACCCGCCCGCCTGCCCTAAGCACCAGGTATTAGCCAACAGCTCTGGCAGGATTTGGGAGCAAAAATCCCCAAATTCCAGGCTACTCTGGACTGACGGCATGTGGTTGGAAAGTGCACAAGGATATCCAGCTACCAAACAGACTTCCACTTCAACGTGCCCCTCAAAGCAATGCTGGTTAGCTCCTTGCCCTTAAATGTTCGCACTGCATCTCCCTGGTGCTCAGAACAGTTTGCATAAAACACTGGTCATCAGGCGAACAGTCAGAGGCTGAAGCTGCAACAAGTCACCTAAAACTCAGGAACTGGGCACTGAAGAGTTAAGAATTAACAAACACACGTATCACTGTGATTGCTAATGCTATAGCAATGGACACACAATGCAGAACTCAAATTTTATATTAAATTTGGTTCTATTCTACATAAATGTCCCATTCCCATGGAATTTACTTAAAGGCTAAGGGGCAAGTACTGGCAAAGTGCCATTTGGATGCAGTGTGACTCACATTAATCCTATAAATATGCTGTGGGGACGGAACAAATACGAATTAAAAATGAACTTTCCACTGGGAATTTAGGTATTTTAAAAACTCACCAATTGCTGATAAATATACTCCAAAGGGACACAGTTTCCTGAAGACGTTCTGTGCCGTACTACCAGCAAGAGCAAACAGCAGTTCAAACCAGGGAGTCCATATGCAAAAGTGACACAAGAAACTTCTCCATACTGGCAGGGACATGACCATGCTGCCTATTAATAGCCATCTACGCACAGCAGCACTCCATGCTTCAGTCAGGAGAGCTGTTCTTACTAGATCCTATGGGAATGTACAGGGAGGCTACGTCTAAACCTGCAGCCCCATTCACCAGTGCTCTGAGGGAGAAGCAGCAGCACTGCCAGGAATCAACTGAACTACGACACCTTGGCGAGCTGAGCCTTACATGAAACCGCATTGCCAAAATCCATGAGGATTCGGTCTCATCAATAGCTATGAGGCAAGCAATGAGCTGCATGCCTTTGGGATTATGCAGTTTGCTGTAAGCTTTGGATTGATCCGGCAGTGATTTCCTGTGCCGAAACTCAATGGCTAAAGTGCAGATGAAAGGCAAACGGAACGCTCAACCGTTTGCCTTCATGTAAAAGGGCAGAATGTGCCCCAGGTTTATGGCAAAATGCATCTCAGTTTGAGAGCACAGACATGCAAAACACTTTGTTCTGGAAAGTTCATTTTCTGCACACCTATTGCCATCCTCAAAGTAACGTAAATACAAAAATTGGTATTCCTCATTGTAAAGATTTATCTTATTGCAGTTCCTACAGTCATCATGCCTGTGATTGGAGTAAAATTTCATCCTGAAAATATACTGTGGCTGGCATTATGGTTTGAGCACCCTCCTGCCTTCTGAAACTTGGTAAATTACTTTCTGTAAGAAGTATCAGAGATTCCATTAGTTCCTGCAGCCCATCACCTGCACTTAAGAGTGTCCAAGTGAATTGGCCATTACTGAAATTTCTCAATTCTGCATTGAAAATCATTATTGCAGTTTCTCAGGAAATCCTGTCATACTCTGAAATATTACCAAGAAGGATTAGATGAGCTTTTCAGACAGACATTTTTCTGTTCTTGTCTTCTGTAAGCAAATTCTGCCACTGAACTCTTGCCAAAACTAAAATTTAACGTTTAGCAGAAGGGACAGTAGATGTTGTTGGCAAAATTAATTGCTCTGTTATTTAAAATCCTCATTCAGGAAAGCATGTCTTCATATGAGTAAATTAACACATTTATTTCCAAGTGTTTTGCTGTATCAAGCCCTGAAAGAGGTTCTACTGGTGCTAGAGCAGACAGGAGATTTGAGTTGTCATTAAAAAAAAAGTCCTAAAAAGCTTCATTTTTTTTTCTCTGAGAGATTATGGTTCAAGTTCTATGTTGAATTATTTGATCCCAGAATAATCAGAGCACTTTGGTGTTTACATTAACTGAAGTGAATTGTCTGAGCTATGAAAATAGGCCTGGCTCAGTACCACGGCTTGTTACATAAAGCACTGGAGTTTACACCACGAAGCAACAAAATTACCTGAACAGCAAAGTTCTGACATGCAGAATATTATCAGTCTCCAAGGGCTTCGTGAGCAAGGCCCAAATATCCACAGCCACTGAGGTCACTAAAGTGCCAGAAATTATATTTTAATACAAAATATCTTTGCTGGGTCATTTCCCTTCCATCCTTCTCATCTCCTCTGATTTCTTGTTCGGAGAAGATCTGCTGCAATTCTGAACCAATACAGTGCTGTCAAGGTTTACCCCAAAGCTCTTGGCAATTACGAAGACAATGAGCAGAGTTACCATTTTAACAAGATGCCTAAGGGAGATAGAAGTCATCATTTCTTTCCTATTTATTTACTATATCCCTAAAATATTTCCTTATCTTCTTGTGGTTATGCTTTCAAATAACTAAGTACTGTTAACACTGCGAAACTGCTCCAAGAATCTGCCCTTAAGTCCTCACACTTTCATGCTAGCAAGGATACAAGTCCTCACAGAGACTCTCATTATATGTGTATTTTAGTTTTCCTCCTAAGTACAAAAACACAAACCTCTCCAGCAATCTTCTGACATACTTTGACAAGTATCAAAAAGGACAGCACTTGGAAAAGTGCTGGTATGTTCACCGAAAGGCCCAAAACGTCCTTTCACCAGACAGCAGCTTTTCAACCACAGCACCCAATAAGATTGTACTGAGCACTGAAATCTAAGTGAAGCTTCAAGTGCTTAAGAGAAGATTCTTTCTTGAGGGGCATTTCCTCCTGCGGCTCTCTTCCCATTTTTCTGCATAGTTGTACTTTGACGAGTTGAAAACACTCGCTACCAAGTGCTGAAATGCAGCCCTAGGAAACACTATTTTTCATCACTACATTTTAGTCTGAGTGATCTCCAAACCACAGTATTTCCCAAGTGCTTGATTTACAGATACAACTGTAGTTGGCTAAATGTTGGGCACTTATCTAAAACAAATGTCTCCAGGTACTGAGTTTTTCTTCTTTAATTACTGCCATTTGCTTCTTACATCTGTTATACTGAAATTGAGACTGATATCTGCTGGAGAAGATTTTGGATCATTCTTAGGATTCAAAGAAGGGTGGTGGAAAGAAGGATAAACTTTTCTTATTACTTCATTTTAGGTTTCTAAGTAGATGCAGCCAGTGCATAAGAACTGCTTTAGGGCCACAGCCCCAATGCGCTTCTCCACTCTCCTGTCAGAGATTCAGGGTGTCATGTCCACATGTCGCTACGATGCGACCTCTTGCCTAACACAGGTGAATCTGTGAATGCCCTAGGTACTAAATCCAGAAGTTTGGCTCAGATTAAGACATCTTGCAAAGAGACCTTTGGTCATAACTTTAAAACAAGGAGGAATGGAGAATCTGCCACTTCTCTTGCTACTTTGTTCCTATAGTTATTTGTCCTTGCTGTGTACAAATTGACTTCAATTCTCCATCTGAATTGCATAGTTTCAGCCTCTAGAATAGATCTCTTGTTTGTCTCTAGTACATAAAACACCACTATCTAACGCTATTCCTGGCAAAAGTGTTTGAGCTCTTAGTGAAGACCTCTCTCTCATGCTCTTTCCTTCTCACACCCAAAATACACTAGGTTCATGATAAATAAGCTTTTCTCCAACTTTTAGTCATCTGCATAACTTATTTTGTACTCTCTCCAGCTTTTCCTCATTGTTTTGAGCCAAAACTAGAGTGCAACATTCTGGCATACTTCTAATCAGTGTCACAGTGAATATAAAATTAACTGCCTATTCATAAACCGAAGTACTGTGAGAAATTTGTGTTCAGTTGCTTGCACAAGATGTTCTGCAATTCACCTTCACAGTGCCTAACATAAGAAAGACTGCAGGCCTTCCTGGTCTACACACAACTGACTTCCTTTTGATGGGATTGTATCAGAGGCTGCAGACAGAGGGAAATCCAAAGGCATTTTGCCTGCAAAACCTGCTAACAGAAGATAGCTGGGCTCTCCAGTCTGAGATCAATGCAATGAAATTCCGCCAGCACCATGAGGTGGGGCAAAGACACGTTTTGAAAGAACATGCCTGAAGTGACCTTCTGCTAAACGTACACTGGCCACACACGTCACCGGCACAGTCCAAAAAGTTTGTCGTGCTTGTGAATAACTAAGCTGGAATTGTATTTTGCCGTTAAAATATATACCTCAGCCTTCACACATTCTTCTGAGGAACAGAGTGACCAGTATACAGACCTTTGTGGTAACAAACTTGCATCCTGACTACTTAAAAAAATAAATAAATCCCCACAGAGGAAGCTGTAATTCACCCATGCACTTAGCCTGGGTTAATCTTGGCAATGAGTGGATAGATACTATCCGATATCATAATCTGTAATCCTCTGCTAAGCAGGATGCTGGAGCATTTCATTTGTTCTGGCAGCCAAGAAAATAGTTGCTCATTCACCATCAGACTTGAGCACAGTCATGATAATGACCCCATAAGATTTGAGACAAGTTTATTTTAGAGCCTGATAATGGTTCAGAGTGATTTATAATGGTTATTAATTCTATATTCAGGTTGTAGGTTTCTTTCACCTGATATTTATCTATGTGTACAAACCTCAAGAGAAAAAAAAAATCCATTTCTCCCACAAGTGAATTTTACAATGGGCTTTTTATTAGAAAGTTACCTGGTTCTCCGTCAATAATCTTTTACTCTTTTTCTAATCTTTATTTAATCCCTTTTATAAACAATACAGCCTCAGCAAATTCTGCTGAGGGTAAATCTTTCACTGTGTGTGTATATCACAGCAAGAGTCTCAACATCTAGGTCAGTATTTTCATATATTAGGAATCTAAATCCACATGCATATCAATAAAAGTTATACGACTTCTGAAAATAAGCTTTGATAGTTACCTTCAATTTGGTGGCAATTTGTGAACCCTCAGAACTTACAGGCAGGACACCTAGGTTTCCAACTTCAGTTCTAAATGTCTAACTTACTGAAAACATTTCTTAAAGTGCTGCCTGAATTTTCCAGGCCCTATGTTTTCCCTGGCAAAGCCGTGGTTTCTCCCAAATCACAGAGTGAATACAACACTTTTATACATTTCAGATTTAAAACAGAAATTGAAGCAGGTCCCAAGAGCAGCAAGGAAATGCCAGTGATTTACCTACACAGTTTTCCTCTACAAAAATAAGATATTGTAATTCTTTAAGGTGTTTTGACTTGCAGTTTCTACTTGTTCTTATCACATCGAAACAAACAATTTTTGACCATTATGTATACACAGAAGTGCCAAACATATATGCAGGACTAGACTTGCATTTGTGCATAGAAAGTGCTTCTGACTGCAAAAATTCTATAGTTTTGCTGTAAAATTGATAAATGTACATTATAGTTCCATAAATGTAACTGAATTTAAATATGTAGTGTTTATAAAGGCCAAGTTGAAGCCATTTTGACAATGTAGCCTTTAAAACAACCAAATATTACTTTTCTGGGCTGTTGCTTAAGAAAACACCATTGAATACTTACAGATGGCAAATAAAAAGTAACTTTTGAAGCTGGAGCCTCACATGGGAATTTTGCCTTAGGAAGACAGCAAGATGAAGTCTCATCCTGCCCACTAGATGCTAAAGGAACATATATGTTACAGAAGGAAGTCACTTAACAAGGCTGTGGTAGATCTCACTTACCACAAGAGCAGCATGTGAAGCAGTTGGTGTGATAGAGGTTGCCCATTGCTTGGCAAGCTTGGCTCGCTCCATACACTCCTTTTCCACATTTTATACAGATACCTAGAAAGAAGGAAGAGGCAGAACGTTAGAATCTCCTGCACCTCCTAAAAACAGCTCCCAGCCACTAAGTCTCAACCCTGTAATGAAGCTACTTATGTGCTGTTTGAATCCTGTTACTACAAACCGCTTAGCACTAATTGTTAGTACCAACAAAACTCTTAATATATTGAGAAGACAGAAACCCAGTAACTACAAAATTAGGTCTTCCAGAGTACAACAGCCTTCCAGAGTACATATAAACAAATGCACAGAAAATACAACTGCTTTGAGGAAAATCAGCATATTATAACTGGCAGAAACTTCATAAGCAGAAGAAAGCAAGGTAAAGATTTCATGTCTCTGTTTTTGTTTGATTTTTCATCTTTGATTTTACATTCCTAATACGTGAATTATGATTAATTGCCACACCATAGAGAAAGAAATACCATTTGTTTCTGACAGGTAATTGTAGGGGCATTGGTACAGCTGACAAAAGAGCAATACTCAGTAATACTGCTGAGAATTTGCTTGGACTCTCGATGAGAAAATAGCTGTAGATAACATGACACCCACAAACCTCTCTGGTCTGCAAGTGTTCAAGATATATTCTAGAACTCATTTCTGAAAACAAAATGCACCATATAGTCATAGCATTCATATAGTCACCTCTATGTGCTGTGCAGTTCGATCAGTTTAAACGTGATGTTCTCACTTTAATGTCATCAAATACCAATATCCCAGGTTAAACTGCGTTACTAGCTAGATACCAGATATATCTCCAACAGTTCACCGCAAACAAAATATTCAGAAAATGTTGGTCATTAGACAAGCTCTGATAGAAGAAACTGGAATTGCAGAATATTTGTCACCTTATTCAAGGTTCCTGAAATGTTATGTCTACTTTTTTATTTGTAACCAAAGGTTATGAAAAAAAAAATTCCTGCTATTTGCCATGAGTTAATGGTTAATTGCTGATGAAAGATAGTTATTGATTACTGTGGACATTCTGATCTGAAAATGCAGCCAGCTCAGCCAGCTAGTGCCGCAGCAGCTCCCAGCAGAGTCACTGTCAGAATAGCAAGAACAACCTATAAAGCTGCTTTCTGCCTCATTACATGCCATGAGATCCAAAGCAACCACGGTCCCTTGTGGTTCTCAGAGCAGACGGGTTGCCCATACAATGTCTGAACACAGCATTTGCTTTTGGAATGAGCAGTCTGTTACTTTAGCCCAAAGCCTTGGTATTACAATTTATTTTGGTAGTGGAGCTAGAAAAGAGGCCTGTCAGAGTTCCCCAGCTATCGGCACCCCTTTTTGCCCATCTTTTCATGCCATCTGTGCGTGCACTGATGACTATTGATAGTTGAACTGTGAGGTTACATCAAGCGAGCTACATTTTCCCATTTCTGTTCAGTTCACTCCAAGGACAGCAGAAAACCAGTCTAGGATTTTCTGACATTTTCGTCTATCAAGTCTCATGAACAAATCTAATACTTAGCCACTTCAGCAGAAGTTACTGCCTGATTCCTTTGCCCATCACTTCACTGGACTACCAGAAGCAAAAGAAGGATTTGCTGTGGATGTTACAGCTGCACAGGGTTCTCCAGCAAGTGACTCGTTCTGAGCAGCTGTCAGTTTGTTAACTTATTTCCTCTAAAAGACTGGTCATTAACTCCAGGAATGAATGACCACAGAGATAATTAGCATTCTAAAAAGGCATATATATAATTTCAGAAGTGTATTTTGGAAAAGCATACATGCAGCTGTGGTGCGAGTATAGTGTGAGCTCATAACTGCCTAGGAAAAGCACTGCCTACAGTCAGAGCGCGGGCTGCACACCGCGAGCTTGGGATAGCTTTGGCATAGCAGCTACATTGCCAAGTTTTTTCCAGATTTAATTCCAATTCTTGTTAAATTGCCTATGAAGAATGTTCTGTTACAGAGCAACTATGTCTCATTTATGACAACTCGCTACAAGACTTTTCCAGTCTTTACACAACACTTTGCCTCTCCCAACACCTCGATTCAAGATAGCGTCTTGATATCTTGACAGCGTCTTCTGCAGGTGCAGCAGTTTCTTGACAGCTAAGTGAGACAGAATGAAGTCCATTAGGTTCTAGCCTCATCAATCCTTTGCAGAAACAAAGGATTTAGTCTGATTTACTGAACTGGTTGTCTTTTCTCACAGCCTCACTAAGAAGCAAGCAGAGGCACAGCCTTCATCTGCAGCCCTCCCTCAGGAAACAAGTATCATCAAGCATCTGAATCAAGTCTTTGGGCTGCTCCCTACTGAGAGCGGTGCAAAGCAGCCCCTGCAGCAGTGACAATTCAGGCTGTTGGTCTCAAAGAGCTTGTAAGTAGACAATATATGTACACCTCTGAGTAGCACATGCATCAGCAAGATGCTGATTTAAGCGGTGGAAGAAAGAGCACCAAACTGCTATTAGCCCAACCAATATTTTTTGATGTATTCAATATTTTTTATCCAGACTCGAGACAAAAGGAAATACAGTACAGCGAGCCAAGGTACCAACAAAAACCTAGGGAAGATATTAAAGCTATATGATTTTTGCTCTATTTGTCCTATGACACCTGTAAGAGTTCCCTCAAACAGCCTATGTGTTGGGAGAAGTTCACATGGGGACCTCAGCATCCAGTTACAGATTGCTCTTTACCTTGGCAAGCCTTCCCAACACTCTTTTGGCCATGCTGATGCAGTCTGCAGACTAGTACTTTGTACTGACCCCTCTGAGTACCTCAGACCTACAAAGGCAGTAGTTTCAGATTAAATGGCACATATGCTAGGATAGTGCCAGCACCCTGCTCTCAACAATGCATTTCAAGGGCTAATAGAAGTATTTTGGTCGTCCTCAGACAGACATGAAGAAGCCTGAGCCTGGTGCCACCTTCACTTAACCTGAAGTCAACAGCTTAGCACAAATACAAGGCAACAATATGGTCTCTTCAACAAGAAGTAGCTGTATGAAGGACAAGGCGAATCTGGTCACCTCACTCCAGTTTGACAGCACGCTGCACACCAAAGATGATCCACAGCTTCCCTGTCCCACCATCGTGCCGCATCTCCCTTGGGTAACAGCTGTGCACTGCTGCAGTAGGAAACAGTCGTGCCCTGTTGTTGTGAGTTAGGGCACAGCTAGAACTAAGAGCTAACCCGTGGCACAGATGAATCCCTGCCTCTCGGCTTTAAACATGGTATTACTACTACCTTTAAAAGATTTTCTCAAGAGGTGGAGTAAATGCAGAGGCATCACCACTACACCGAGCTCCGGGCTGATAACATCTTTTCTGGTTACTGTGCAGGCATCCTGGATTGGTGAGTTCAGGAGAAAAAAGAATGTCACCCCAACCCAAGACCACTCCAATCTTAAGTCACTGTTTAAGCAAGGCAAGACTAGAACCAGGTTGTGCACTAGTAAACTTTTTACCGTCATTACTAAAATTTATCGAGATTGCCCCTACCCTTGCCTTTCTCATGATGGAAAGAGGATAAATATGCCACCAATAAGCTACATACAGTGTTGAGATATTTGTAGACTTAACTTAAAAGGCTCCCAACCAGTACTATTCCTGCCTCTTACAGGAGATTTTACTTAACTAGTTTACAGGAGGGGTGTGCATGTAGAATTTTATGAGAAAGCTGAAGTTGGGGATGAATTTGCATTCACTTCCCATTGCCCAGAAGCCTAAGCCAGCTCTGTGTTCTGACTCCAGCTTCTGGAAAAGTTTTGAACGCTTCCACTCAGTGTATTGCTTAACAAGGCTGAGGCTTGCGTCGACAAAGCTGCTGGGAGAGGTCATGGCCATCAAGAGAGTTGCTGGGACTAGTTCCAGGAAGAGCTTTTCTTATCAGGACACAGGAGTTGAACTTTACATTCATGAGGGAATCGGTCTAACCAGCAGATCAGCAAGGCCCAGCCTTAGCTTACTCTAACTTGCTTTGTTAAATACAAGGGGTGCTCTGCTTTGTTGGAACCTTTCCACAGTTTCAAATGTAGATACAGTAATGATGATGGTTGAGAGCTTTGAAAGCTACCAGACTATCTCTGAAACATCACCCTCCCTGACCCTTCATTTTAGCAGCTACAAGCCCAGAGAACATCCAGACTGGTGCATTAAACCGTGACAGCTATAGGCCAACACCACAGAGTAGATGATGTCATGGGAGACGGTATCAGTTCTGATTAGCAGCTGTTGGAAACTGGAAGGTTTTTGTTAGTTAAAGGAGATCCATGCAATGATACAAGTGAAAGCCTGAAGCTAGTGCAGCAAATGCCTATTGCTTCAATACAGTATGTGAAATTCCTGCATTGAACCATGAAATTACTGACACTACCCAGGCAGCGCGCTCTGCCGCGGCCTCTGCAGAGCTGCCTTCTGGGCTGGTATCTGAACCCCGCTCAAGGCTCATCACAGACCTGCTGTTCCGTGCGGTGTTCCAGTTACACTGATGCTTTGTTCACAGATATTCACTTTTCTACTTCTTGATCTAGTGCATGGCAGTTACAGGGTGATTCACACCTCTCATGTAGCTTTTCGAAAAAAAATCTTTTGCCACCAAGACAAACTGAAAAGACCAAGTAGTTCTTGTGGGCTCCTCTATCATCTGTGATACTTGGAGTTGCTTTTCCTATGATTCAGAGCTCAACTGTTGTGTCCACACTGACAACTACAGCTATGAATGGGAAGGAAGGGGACTATAAAAGCACTTTAGCAAGAAATTATTGACCAAAAAAAAAAGAAAGAAAAAATAGGGCGTAAGACAGAGAAAAGTCCTTCTCCTACTTCAAAAATCACTTGGGCATTTCTGAGATTATCAAAGCAAGGAGACCTGTATATCTGAGGATAAAGGAGAGCATCACTGGAAATCAATCATTCCTAGACAGAAAGTTACATGAGAATAAAACTCCTTCCTCATCCTCCTCACACTCTGCTCCTGGCACCCGGATGTCTCACGAAGGCTGTGAACACCTTACAGCTCTCTTGATGCTCACTAGGAGGGTACCCTTTGACATCTCCCTCCTGCTTTTTGCCACCACCCTCTGCCCAGGGATCGCCACCTCTAGTAGCCCAAAGTTACCCCGTCAGATCTGCCAGCAGGTTGTGCAGACCTTTCAATTTAAACTGCTTAACAGCTTGGTTCATTTGCCAGGAACACAGATAGGACAGCCTAGTTGTGGAAGAGTGCTCATTTCTGGAATAGTTCTTTACAACGTGCACTCCGTGACAAAAGGTAACAGAAGAAAATGAGAGTTCACCGATGACCACCGATCACCAAAAGCTTCAGATTGCAAATGCATTCACATGTTAATTAGCACTGATACTGTAATTACACTAATTCTTTAATTTGTACAAGTTCATTTACCTGCTTGCACCAACTAGAAAACATCTGAACCCAGAGTTGCGACAGCTGTCCATGCCAATACTTTAGATTTAGGCTGGCATCAAGTCAAAATACGGATCTGCTATGTTTATTTGTTTTTTCCTGTGAGCATATTGAAACAATGTTATTAGTAAATAATAAATTATCTTAAACTCATATTTTTATCACCTTTCCTTTGCACTGTTACAGCTTTATAGCAGAACACCTATCTATGTTAGCCAGGACCTCTACTAGACTAGTTCCTTTTTTCTGATTTTAACTTCCTTAGTTATCTTTAACAACCTGTTTAATAATGCCTTTATCTTGGTTCATTTATACAGAATATGAGAGCTACTGATTCCTGTGCAAAGTCTTCACAGAAAACACTGAGATAAAAGGAAAATGACAGAACCAATTCACATACATATATGAAAATCTGTGCAACAGAGACCAAAATTGAAAGCACCAACAATGCAGCCTAAATACTTTGAATTAAATGGCATGTCAGATCTGAAAATGTCAGCTACATACGTCAAGATGGAGAGACTTTTCATTACATTCTTCTGACACTGAATCTATGAGTAACCACCTAATATATGGTCAAAAAAGGTCATATATTACAGCTCCCTGACTTGATGTACTTAAAATGGGTTCATGACTGAACAAGGAGTCTAGTCTAAAAGTTTCCAGGTGCACTTCCCTGTTTTCTTAGATAACGGGCTATTTCCAGAGGACCATGACATTCTGAAAAAGGCATGACATGACGTAACCACAGTTGGGTATGAATTCAGCAGCTACAACAGGCCAGTACTGCTAACACCTACTCCGCAAAGGTGCCGCTGTTGCTGGCTCACTAATTAAGAGGTTCTGTATTATTTATGGAAATATAAATAGGTTTGTCTAAATGAAAGTGTGCAGGTAGTATACTAAGCTATTTAGAAAGACTAAATTATTCACTTAAAGGAAGCTGGAAATGACCTTAAAAATTCTGTCACTTGAATGTTCTAAGCAGGTTATTTGAGTCACTATGAGTAAAGTGATTCAAGGATGTTTTCAGAACAGGAGAATGAATATATCTTCCTTTAAGGATATCCTGAAAGATGGACAAGTTCACAGAGTCATTTGCCAAAGGTTTCTCTGTCCTTCAGCTCATGAAAGACATCAACTGTCCACTACAGTGAGAAGCTCAATCTTCTCTACAGTGGTAGGGCCAAACCACTGAGGCACTTGGTTGGTGAGTGCAAACAGTTAAACTTCTCTCTTTCAGTAGGACAGAAACTCGCACACAGTAAGAAAAGCTTTTCCTCATCCAGAAAGATGAAAACTCTTGGGACAGTTAGTCAAATATAGCACTAACAATATGTAAACAGGATATTCCAATCTTGCCCAGGCCCTCCCCAGGAAACAGTAATGCTAAATGCTATATAGGCAGGATCATTTCCTTCCTATGTATAGAAAGACAGACAGGCAGGCAGACAGACAGAAAGACCTCAACTCTCAGCTAACTTCCATGGCATAACAAGGCCTCTAGAGATCCCAACAGTCCTGGGTGTTTGACTGTTCTGAAAGGCAGACAGACAAGCAGTGGTTGCTTCACGTTTTTGTCATTTTTGCAGAGGTTCTTGTTGGAGGACAACTCTGAGCTCTGCACAGTCATGAAAATACCCGAGCTCAATTTTCATCTCCATTGACTCTCTCTCCAAGGCAGCTGTGGCCAGATAGCTCTCTTGAGACCCTCAGAAAAAGGGGTCTAAGACCTCTTTTTCTTCAACAGCGACCCTTTCACTGACTGGCAGCTGTCGTGCAGTAGATGAGGCCACGCTCCAGTGACAGAATAAATCCAACTTTACAACTCTTACTACCATATTAAAAAGATGACAAACAACTTGCAGAACTGACGTTAACTTTGTATTGGCAGGATTCCTGTGAGATCAGCTACATCTGCCTGAGCTGCTTTGATTCTTGTTGGATCAGGTATTGTCTGTCCTCCTGCACTGGCACAAGCTCCCTGGTACACTGTCTGGCAAATTCATCAGAAATGTGAATATGTATTTGATCTACATCCAATTAGTATTGCTGAAGGACTTAGGAATGCACAAATAGGTCAGGACCATCCTTTTCCCCTGGTTTGTCCTCAATTGCCTCACACACACTGATGTAAAATGGGAGCAGAAAAGCTACAAAATGAGAAGAAGTAGAGTGTTTTCACCAATAAAAACAGTGGCAAATAGACAAGGTTGTAATACTGAAGGCTGTGTCGTCTCTGTTCACCTGCATGTATGCATAACCATACACTGTTTCCTGGCTTGTGACAAATTGGCATCCAGAATTAGAAGCCTGCATGCCAAGAAATACACTTGCTTTCTGTTGCCAGCCTTTTATATGCGCAGGGACTGACTGATGTTAGAGGGTTGGGCACCTCCACAAAAATGGGACAAGGGAAATAAAACCCCCCAAAACCTGTGAGCCATTGATCACTGAGTCATCTCAGAAACGACCTACCAAAAGGAATACCCCAAGTATAATGAGATTTTGGTATCAACTGCTACTTTTACAACCTACCTACTGCAACTGCAGCCAAACCCTCAGCCCACAATCTCTACAGAAAACCTGCAACCACTTCTCCCAAGTGCTAAGTTACTCCTGTTAAGGAACAGGAACACATGTCCTGCGATGGTCTGGCACAGAGAAACAAACAGGGAAATAGGCTTGGGGTCTTGCTGGCTAACATTGAAGCCTATTTGCTTAAGGAGAAAAAGGATTTATCTTTAGAGACTATCACTTCATGTAGCTGGAACTGACAACCCTAATGACTAATGAATCCTTCGCCTTCACAAACAGACACTGGAGGCTGCCAGCTCGTGCTCAGCGCCGAGCCGCAGCCGCACACCGCGGCGGGCTCCTTTCCAGAGGAGCAGCTGGCGCGCTCGCCACATCCCTCCCGCTCGCTGTCTCCATGCCCAGACAGCCAAAGGGTCCTCTTTTTAAGCAGGATTCTGAAATCTGCTTGCCATTTCTGTTAGAGGTGCACGCCAGACAGGTTGAACTGGTAAACAAGAGGTGAGAATCTCTCCTCTCCCAGTCCTATCTCCTTCTGACCATGCCCTTTCCCAAGTAGCTCTTATTTCAGTGAGTAATTCATCAGCTCCACTCAGTCACCAGATACAAAACAAGATGCAGCTAAATTCATAGCAAGGTGTTCAAAAATACTGCTAAACCATCATGGAGTAAATGGCTTGGAAGATTACTCATTGAAAATCCTTCTACAAGCCACAAGAAATTCTCACAAGCTATAAAACTAGGGAGAGTGTGAATGGATAGAGAAGACTGAAGGGCCAGGAAGGTAATTTTCCACTGTGTTAGTTACCATAAACATTATCTTCAAATAAATGTGATTTCATGCAATTTATCATCAAAACCTGCCTTGGTTTGGAAAGGTTACCTAACATGGTGAAATATTAGTTAAAATTTATGTCTGAAAGGAATAGCTAAAAAAAAAAAAAAAAAAAAGAATTCCTCCAGTAATTATAAGTCAACATTTCATTGATATGAGAAGCCTTTATTCACAGCAGCTAAAAGCAGCATTCATTCCATTTTACATCATCCCCTTAATATTATGTCTTGATGCAATTTTCAACGACAAGTGAAGTCACCAAAAACTGGAAACTGTGAATAATTTTCCTCTTTCTGGTTTTAATTAAAATACTCAGCAAAATACAAGTGACAGTGGTAACCTTTTCCACCTCATTTGTGCTGTTCATCTTTACAGAACATGGATGGAAAACCTCATGCTATGGTAGTGCTAAATGCCTAATATTAAAGATGTAAACTGAGTCAAATCACGACACAATAATAAATGATACTTTGCATCTATTTCTAACTTATGTGGTAGGAGTTCAGTAGCCTCAAAATCATCACTTGAGCAATGGGCAGCTCAGAGGCTGCTACTGGGAATGCTGGGTCCCTGCTGGGCAGGCTTAGGCCAGGAGGACTCTGATGTTCTCTGGCTGCATTTCTGCACTTGGAGGCTGCTTAAGAGACGTAATTAAAATTCGGGTATCTAATGGCAGGAGAAAGATTGTCACCTCAAAAAGGAAAAACTAAATCTCCTAACTAATAGTTTATTTCATAGGTTCTTTCTCAAAATTCCTTTTCCTTCCATACAATATTAAACAATACATCATTTCCTATTATTTTTCTCAGTGATCTGGTCCTGAAGTTTTCAGTGGGGAGGAAATAACCTTAGAATATTTTATTTCTCTTCAGAATTAAGCAAGTGCAATGCACTATTCACACCTTATTTCTCTTCAGGATTAAGCAAGTGCAATGTACTGTTCTCACCTACACTCCAGCCTGCAGACAAGAGAAGTCTGACTTGGAATCTTCTGCTCAGCTTAAAGTCAGTGCCCTGGCCCTGAGCTGCGGTGTAAGAGCAAACATCAGACTATCTGTTATGAAATTTTGACCTTGAAGTCAGTCTTATTCTAATTTATACTCTACGACAATGCTTACTGTGTTTGCTTAAGTCAACTGCTTGGGAGAAACTGCAGCCTGTGTGTTCTGAAATACTTGGTAAACAATTTGCTTGTGGGCTTAATGAGTACTTTTATAGCTGGCAATTAGGGTTTTTTTGTTGTTCCCCCCTCCCCCAAAACAGCAGTCCTGCAGGATGAAGTGAGGTGTGCTGAGAACCAAGTTGGCCACGGTAGCATGAAGAAATCCTGCCTGATGTCACTGCTCATAGTTAAGGTAAGGCTTCCCACGTTTCACATGTATTTGACACCTCATTCTTGATGAGGCCTAAAAAAATCGATAATTCATCAAAAGTCTAACATTCATCTTTAGGGGGACATTTCGACATATTGAGGCTTATTACTTTGCTGTGTAATTACCCTTATTTGACAAAGGGAAAATAAAACAAAAAAACAAATACACACAGCTCTAATCTCAGTAATAAGTGCAAACAGTAACACCAAGATCTCCAGTTCCCACTATCACAGTAGGCAAGTCTAACTAAATTTCCTGAAACTGAAGGAAACACTCCTACCAGTTTCACTGCAGTCTGGTTGCAGTTCTAATCCACTTGAAAATGAACATATTATAAATGAACAGATTTTTCTGTCCCGCCGAGCTTTGTGTTTAGCTCTGTACTCTCAGCTATAGCCCAGAGCCTGCTGACACGTTACATGCCTGCTGACTTCCAGGTTCTAAGGATGAGATTTAACCATTTGTTTAAAGTCCCTAGACATGAAGGTCCAGAATATTGTTAGGAAAGGTGAGGTCAGATCAGGCAGTTCCATGTGCTGTGCTGATGCAAGCAGAGTGGCCTCTGCAACTCCACAGCTTGTCAACTCTCCTATAAAACCAGGGTTAAAAATTCTCTGTACAGGCACCTCTAGTGACTGAGCTGTTTGCAAATTGAAAGGTTCTAAGCAAAATACATGTTTTTCATGAAGAACTCCATCAGAAAACCAAAATAAACTCCCCTTAAATGTTATGACACAACCTTTCTCTAACCCTGCAATAACATATCACTGTGTTACCCAATTCTGCAAGTCTTTAATCAAGCAAAACACTCAATATTAGGCAGGGGCTTTGAGCTTCTGCTGAAGCCACCTCTGCAAACAGACAGCTCCGAGCTGCTGTACCCTTCCTGCCAGCAATCCCAAGGGGAAGCCAAGGCCCTGCAAAGAGGCAAGTAAAGACATCAGGGAAAGGTAGAGCTCTGTGAAGGTCCAAGGGATATATAGGCCTCAGCTTGTGAGGCACCATATCTTCATGCCAGAAACTACAGCAAGGGGCAAGTCTTAAGTTTCCACCAGCCCCATGCAGTGCTCAGGCAAAGCTGACAAGTGCCATGGATCTCATTTTTTCTCTTTCCATTTTGCAGGTGGTGCTCGTGCTGCTGCCAGGCAGCCCTGCTCAGCTCTTTGGGCCTGAGCAACTCCTCACAGCACTGCTGCATTCCCTGATCCTGTGCAGCAGCACCCATTTCTTAATACTCGAGTATAAAAATCACACTGAGAACATCTGTTCATAATCTAGGCAGAAATGAAGAGCTTTTCACTAGTTGTTTATAAAACATTGCTTAAATCCACATCGGATAAACTCCGAAGTTTTAGGAAAAAAGTATTTTGCTGCTAAAAAGGCAGCAAAACAATAAAAAAAGAGAGTAGTCTGATTTTATCTTTAATCAGTTGCTATCTGGCACATATTTTTATTTTGAGAGAGAAATTTACTTAAGTGAAATTCCAAGCAAAATCCCTGTTAAGTGCGACTAATGTGACCATCTTTTTCTTTGTTAAAATGTAATTGTTAGTTTTTCACCTTTACAACATTTTAATGTGATCTGAGACTTTACATTGCACTACTTACAAGAAGTTTGAATCCTACACTTCAAAATGTTCAGAGAAGAACTACAATTCCCTCAAGTGCCACTGCACAAACCTCCACAGTTTATATATCATCTGCCAAAATACAGAGCTGGTGCAAGGATTAAAAAAAAAAAATCTGTGGCTGACTGGGCATAATAAAAATGTACACACATGAAAATGCAATTTGTGATGTTCTGCCAGATACAGTTGATGTTGTCCTGGCCAACGGGGTGAAGCTACTGGCCTGAGTAACTGCAGTTACTGAGGAGGAACTCTGAAGGGACAGAGCAAAGCAGGGCACGCTCTGCCGAGCCCCCGGCCGCTCCAGCCTGGCTGCCTGCCCGGCTCCCTCACAGCTGCTCACTCTGCCCACTGAGGGCAGGACTCCCTTCTTGGGAACCCCCATCTCACTCCACAACCTCCTGCTTCCACCTTCCCCCTGTGCCAGGCCACTAAGGTCTCCACCTGAGCCAGGGGGCTTTTCCTCCACTGCAAAGACATCAGGAGCGGTTCCACAGCAAGTGATTTACGGGGTTGTAGCACAGAGGGTCAGCCCTGCTCAAGCCAAGAACAGGTACAACAAGCCAACATACTTTCTAAAAATACCAGCTACTGATCTGTGCTTCAGAAAATTACATGCTCATTTCTCAAACTAGCTCAAAATCTGGGCTCCAACGTACTTGATTGTTGTACGGTTCTGTTTTATATCGTCTGTTTAGATCTGGAAAACATGGCTTTGATTAAAAACGGGCAGCCCACCAATTACAGAGAATTTTCACATAACTGCTTGGCAAAAGACAAGTTGCAGTAGTATTAGCCATTCATTCCAATTTTTCCCTTGCCCTTGAGGAATTACCTATTTCCCTTGTTGTCTGAGGACTGGGCTACTAAAGGTTAACAGCACAGCAACCACCACAATACAGATAAACACTAAAGACGCAGACACACCAACATTTTTACTAACTACAGCCCTTTCCCACTGCCTGGACCATGAGCAGCTCTGTGAGGAGCCTCAGCTGATTTTCCTGGGCTCTCGCGGCTTCTTCATTCTGAAACACCAATGTTCTCCTTGAGCTCATCTAGTCTTGCAGAGATGGAAAGAATGAGAGGTGAGAGTCAATGGAGATCATGGGTCTAATCCTGCTGTAATTCACAGCAATGACAAACTAGCAAGGAAGCTGCTAATAACAAATATCCAGGTCAATAAGCACAGTTCTTTGGAGCAGAGGAATCTAAGGTGAGGAATGAAGCCCATTTGCTATCCCACTTCTCAGAGCCAGTCCTCTCAGTGATTCTTTTCCAGACACTCATTCACATTCAACACCTGGCCCAAAGAAAGGGATTTTCACAGGAATTTCACACCAGAAGCAAAGACAGAACACAAAAGCCTAAATCCCACTCTACTGCTAGGGAAGGCAATGGCATATTCCACAATTCTGGGGAAACAAGATCAAGTCCTAGCATCAGAGTTGCCTCCATTCAGTCAGGTCAGCACTTAATTTATTTTCTCTCCACCAAAATCTCTTTTCAGCAAAGCTTCCTGATCCATTACATAAAGCTCCGATCTGGTCACTTCAGTCAGCCCAAGCCCTGCTGTTACATGATGGCAGCCATGTTGCTATCATGGGAATACAATAAAAGTGAGACTTGACCCACTGCTTCTTCTCTTTATCAAATGCTGACTACACTGAAGATGAATTTTAAAATAAATCAAATACCTTTTTAAAAGAAATACAATAGTAAAATTCATCTTATCAAACACCCATCATGCCAAGGGCAGCATATCTTCCTTCCCTAAAAAGGATTCCCTTCCTTTTCCCCAATATCTCATAAGTCATGGATGTGCTTTCAACTTGCCTGCGTGCTGCAGGTTTGCGCACACACAGCCCAGGCACCCATAGCTCACAAATGGACCTCCAACTACTAGCAGGTTAATCCAGGACATTCAAAACCAGTCACCTGGCCAGGTAAATGAACTTGACCTGCAGATCCATCAGGCTCTAACCTTGTGCAAGGCTCCCTGAAGCCCTGCAGGCTGGGATTTTCATCACAGTAATATTCAAGGACATTAAGGGCCCAACAGAACTGTTTAACTTCTGGCCTGTGAGCTTTACTCATGGCATCCTGATTCTCCCCACTGTGTACGCTTTGGGATGAGTCTGCAGCACAGGAGAGAGATTTTTGCAATGACCTCTAAAACTAAAGGATATTTCCCATGCCTGGGATAGGCCACAGGGTCTCCAGGGATCCCAGGAAATATGATCCAAGGGAGCTGAGGCAAATGCAAAAGCATCTAAATCCACATGACTGTCAAACTATGTTTAAGAATAGCTTTTCTTTTCTCTTCATTTAAAAAAAATCTATTTTTATTTAAAGTCAGACATATTAAAAGGGAGAAAACATCTTGTTTTCACTTTCCAGAAGCTCTGCGATGCCTTGACTAAAAATGTTAACTAATTAAACAAATGTTGCGATGGACATGAAAACATGATCGAATCCCCAGCAAATCCTCTAAAAAACTGTTTGTTCTGATCTGAAAGGCATCTTGTTCAGCCAAGCATTTAAAACAATGATATGGATCCAAACTTGACCCTGCATAACCTAAATGATTCTTCATTGTTCACTCAATCCACTCACTTTATGATAATATATGGTATTAAAACTCTACTTTTGCACACTGCCTTCCCTGTAGACCTCAAAGTATTCACAAAAACATGAATGGATCCTCACAAAAAATAACTCATTCCAGTGCTGCTGCCTGCAGTCAGACATTAGAATTTATTCTCTCATCCAACTAGTCTTGTGTTATTATACCAATTCCAGACAACACCTCTGCTCAAAATTATTTGACTTCTCATTACCACCCTTTTCAATAGGAAGTCAGCAGCAGAAGCCCCTTACACTTCTACTTTACTTTTATTCTAAGGACAGGACTCTGGATAATCTATCCAAGTCACTTTGATATACAGATGCTTTGGCACCACAGGATTTTCACAGTATCTCTGCTAGAGAACTAAGTTCCCAAAACTAATCCTAGGGGATACCTGGATCACGACAGCCCCAGGCACACACAGGGAGCAGCAGCACCAGCCGCAGGGCCAACTGTCTCAGCAGCACAAGGAGCTGAGCTCGAGCCCAGAGGTGACCCTCCCCAGCTATGGAACAAAGTCGCTGATCTCCCATCCTCAACCTGTATGAGGCAATAGGTTCCTTGGAGGGCCCCAAGCTGCCAGATATGGATCGTTTTGGGTGCTTAACAGTAGAGTCCTCCAAAGCTTGTAAAATGAATTTCAGCTTGGTAATGTAAGCACATCTCATATTCTGCAGGACACAGGTGCGCAGAACAACTATCACACAGGGAAAGCCTCTTCTTCACCAATTCACCCAGTAGCTGTCATCATTGCCCTCTTTTTTTCCAGGAATGGAAAAATAGCTAAGCCATGCAAGACAAAATGGGTGCGCTGCACGTGTGCACAATTTTAACCTGAGTATAGGCAACAAGAAGGTTTAAGTCCAAGTCCCTACAAGCTTTAGGCACCCAAAACCTGCTTTTCCAGGATCTCAAATTTGGAAATAGGTGTCCCTAGCAATAAATCCTCACTCTCATCCACATCTGCTTGGGTAAGTCCCTACATGTTTTATATGAACAGTAGTTCTCAGCTGAGCACTACATGAATGTTTGTGCTCTGATGCATTGAGCTTTTTCTTTTTACTTAATGAGTCAGAGGCTTTTTCTTAAAAGCTTGCTGGAATACATAAATGTGACAGTAGAGATTTAGGAAAACTGTTCCAAAAACAAGGAATGAACTTTCAGACAATGTGAAATACTCCAGCTGGAAGAGATACATCTTGCTTAGCCATTTTCTTGCATTTCTCTGTCTCAGTGCATCTAACAAACAAGGCTATGCTGATAGAGAGTTAAAGCAATACAGTACGGTTTAACAGAAGGAGAAAGCCCATACCACCAAAAAAAATCTGCCGTAACGTAGGGGAGAAAAAAAAAATCTACCTCAAGAAAGAGCATTCACATAGATGCATTGAAAAAAAATGATATAAAAATTCTGCCAAGCACTGACATTTACTGGTCAACAATTAGCACATCTCCTAATTTGGTTAAGAGTTGTAGAGTGGTTCTGCTCCCAGCTCAGTTAACAGGAATTCTGCTACCAGCTTCAGCAGGAGCAGATCACACCCTTGGAGCCTCTCCAAGGGATGCCACATCACACAGGCTGCAGATACCTATTTCCTGTCAGAACTTGAACACCGCAAGCAGTTGAATGCAGTGCTCTGAAATGATTAAACAGCAAGAGCATTTCTAAGCTAGTAATAAAGCTTGCAGACACCAAACGTGCACATTCCTGTTTTTCTTTGGTTGCTTCAGCCTTGCTTTACATGATATATTCCCCATGCTGTCAGGAGTCACTTTGTCCAGGTTTGGTGTAAATCACACACCCCATCACACCAAGGGACATTCAGTTCCTTCAGCCACAAATTAAGCAACACTTTTGGATACAACTAATTCCAGTGGCAGAGCTGCCCCCCACTAAGCACTGCAACAGAACATGGACTCTTAAAGGCTCTATGGGGAACTTCACTTGGCCTCCACCAGCAACCCCCAGCCTCCACTAGCAACACCCCGGCCTCCTGCTGCGAGGCGACCCGGGGGGACAGAGCCAGGAGCCCTGTCCCCAGGGGCAGCGCCAGCCCAGCCACCGTGCTCAGCAGCAAAAGCCCCACGTGGGGTTGAGCTCTGTGCCCGCACCCTGGGGCTGCCACGCGCTCTCCTGCCACAGCTTTCAGCACACGGCACACAGGCAGTCACTTTTTTTTTTTACTTCAGTATTCGGTAAAATCCCTTGCTTTGAAGGCTTTCTAAACATTCATATCTAGTTTATTAATTATGGATACCAAGAATTTCAGCCCAAATTGGTATCTGCTTCTGCCACAAAACCAGCAGAAGCAGCACATGAGCAGAACAGAAATCCCAACTGAAAGGCACTAGAACTATTCTTTCGACTGTATAAGCTACATAAGTTGAGGGAAACTTTCCACTAAAAAGTGTTAACTTTGATCACATCATAACTAGAGCTACTTTGATGATTGTCTGAGCCTTCAAAACCCCATCTTCTACTCTTCCAAAGAGTGTCACCAAATCCATTAAATGATTAACTCCCACTTCACACACTAACACCTATGAATTTTAGGGTGATTTAATATTAAAACGGGATATTCACACACATATAAATCTTGGTGGAGGGTCAAGCTCAGCAGCTAAACAAACAGCTGCTAATAGAAGCTAAACTCAGATAAACAGCTTCTCACTTTGAATACTGCTTAGGATGTTTCCTGGACCCCTTCAGACAGTGTAACTGGCAGGGGTGACTTGGAGGGGGGCAGGGGGCGGATAAAAGCCTGATATTACTGCTGGGAATTAGACTAGCTCTTACTTTAGGAATGCAATATAAATCTGGCTTGGAACTTGTGACTGCATCCTAAAAAATGAACAGATCTAATGAATTGCTTAGTGTTTTATACAGAAGCCCTGTGGCTTTGGAATTACCAGTTGCACAGCATACTCCAAACCAAAGCAAACTAAGGCATGGGCAGCATTCAACCCTCACAAACCAACAGCCTTTTCACAAGGATACAGACTCTTTGAAAGAGGCTGAAGTAAATTCCTATCCACATACATTTTGAATGTAAACAGTCTTTATTTCTGATCCGAGGAACTGTGTGGTTTGTCCCTCTCCTCCCCCTTGACGCATGGGCTGCATCAGCCCATGGCAAAAATAAAATAAATAAATAAATGGCGTAGGGGAACACTGCAATGTTTAGGGGGGACACGTACGGGTACCAAACCGTATTGTGACAGAAAAGGCTAACATTTAAAATAAAACTTGTTATGACAGCACATACATTCATACCAGCTCCACAGTCCATCCAAATCCTCTTCAGAAACCTTATGTTATGTTGGCAACAATAAAATATGGCTCCTTTTTCCTTTTTAAAATCATAATCATGCTTTACATCCAGAATTTTATCACAATGTAAACTGAAACAAAAGGTAAATCATAACATACACATCATATACTACTTCAGGGAAAAGGAGGGTGGGAGAAGACAGACAAAAAAAAGGTGCTAAACCATCAAATTATTACTCTATTCGCAGTCAGGTTTCCTGCAGCTCAAAGGAGGAAAGTGTGTCTGCTCATAATAAGGGCTTTTGGGACCGTTATAGTCACTCAACTTTATATTTAATACATTTTATTTGAATGCATATTACACAACTAGTACACACACTGAAAATAAAATATTTATTACATTCTGCATCTCTCTCCTCCCCCTACTGCATGGCCTGGCTCTTTCCAGCTTCATTTAGAGTCAGGAATGTACCTACAGCTAGCAGGGATTTCCAGAAACCATCCAGGGCCGCTCCCACATTTCCATGTGACAGCAGTAAGACTTCGGTTCCAACAGCCGCAGCGCTCTGCTGACTTGGAGCACTTTTGCATCAGCATCTCTGCCTCTCTTACCCCACAGTCTCCCTTTCCTTCCTCCCACAGCATTATCCTCAAGTTCCAAGCTTTCTCATGCACCACACTTTGTCACTATTGTAGCCCTTTGCTCACTGTTGCGCTGTGCTCTGCAGTCAGGCACACGGCACTGATGCACTCGCACCCGCATCCTGCCCTCCGCCTCTCGCCTCCAAGAGCAAGATCTCACCAGGCAGACGTGAACACACAGCACTGATCGTGCAGGCACATTCCAGGGCTCAAAAGTCAGGCTTGTCATGCCAGCAAAATTTCTCAATACAAAAGACATGGATTTGCATGAATGACTATGTACATAAAGTGCACAAAGGGGTTTGGATGGGTCTAGGTATCTACTTCCTCCCTTCACCTACACACCAGGCCAAGGACTTTTCAACAGGATGTTACTGGCAATGTTTCCTGGTGGTGCTCCAGAAACGTTGGCTTGTACTAGTGGGTGGCCTTCTGGAAAGATCTAAGATATCTAGAAATCTGAGGCTACTTGCTTGAGTGAGAAATCATATTTGCTAGTCAGTTTATTACAATTAACAGAATTTTGACTTTGTATCTCATCCTGAGACATCAACTGACCCTCTGCTTTGCTTACTGAGACCTCTTATTGGGGACTGAGAAAGGAGTCGTCTTCCTAAGGATGGCAGAGCCTCACATGAAAGAACCTTTGGAAGAGAAAGAAGGTTGACAGCTCATTGTGACAAGACCAGCTATTTCTCACTATTAAGTACTCGTCATATTCTCACAGAGATAAAAAGTGAGAGATACCAAAGACAAGGCAGTATGCAGCAAAAGGCAAGACAACACTCTAGATGCCCAAAAGAGCTGAGGGAAAAACTCTTACTAAAAGGAACAGTGCACTGTGTAATGTCACCAATGTACTCATGTCTGAAAAATTGCAAACTCTGCTTGTCTCTTTTCAGACTTTGCACAGACAGGAATAATTTCCTCTCTTGCACCTCCTCGTTTTTGCAATGCCTTTTTCATTTCCTCTTTAGGTCAAGCTGGTGAGACAGCTAATCACTCCTTGCACTGTATCCCTGCGCCCTGGCTGGAAGCAGAAGAGAAGCCCCTTTGGATGAGGGCTGCATGGGCAGAGGCAAGGGCAATACACCCCGGGCTGCACAGGAGCAGGTAACTGCTGCATACACCCACCTCTCAACTCCTTCAATTTGGACAGTGCTGCTGGGGAGCCACAGGACATAGATCTTGGATTAACACAACCACCACATCAGCAGGACATTTCTCTAGTAAGTAAATGACAAGCAGGACGTTTATAGGCTGTCTCAAAAGCACTGCTTAGATTGGAATGGACATACCAACAATCCATTTTTTGCCTCAGACTTTTTCAGCACCTAGAAATCACACTGAAGAGCTCCACAAAGCCCACAGAATTTAAGTGAGTAGAGTCTGAGCTGATGAGTTTCCAACACTTGCAAACATCTTGCTGACTGGATGTACATCCAATTGAAAACATCCATGAAATTCAACATGGACAGCTTAGTCCAGCACATATGCAGGCCCAGCTGAGAACACACATGAAAGTGAATGAAATTATATTTTAATTCTCAATTGTTTCTCAGCATCTGTCACTCCCTGGTTCTCTCTGAGGCCACCTACTGAGGACTACTGCACCTATTCCATCTATCCGAGGCCAGTGCCATGAGGCCCTGGGTGCCAGTGGAGGTCCTAGGTACCTTCCGGAAGGCTGCCCATCCTCCTAGGGGCAGGCCCCAGAGGCAAGAACACAGCCTGCTTCCCACTGCTTGGCTAGCACTGCAGGAGGAGCAGCTCTTGCCCCTTCTCTGCAGGCACTCACAGCAGGTCTCCTGTGTTTTCACTTAGTGCAGAAGCCATACCCAGGATGCCTCTTCTCCCTTCTCCTTCACTCTAATGGCTTGTGGTCATCTACATTTTGGTGACTTCTCCAGGTGGAAGCAGCACACGGAAAGCCCATCCCCTCAGTCCCACCAGGAAGGCTGTGGACACCTCCTCAGGGAGCCCACATGAGCAGAGGGGAAATGCAAGAACTGCAGCAATACCAGCAGCAACATAGGCTTTTTTCTTTTTTTTCTCTCCACAGATTAGAGATTTCTTCTGAAGTGAAATAGCAAAGTATGGGAAATCAGTCACGGATTGCCAGCACTACTGTGGTTAGGGGAACACCCAGACACACAGACCCGCAAACAAAATGAAAGCAAAGGAGAATTATTCCTCTTCCAAAGAGGACTGATTAGTCACTTGACCTCAAAATCAAAATAATTCACTGTTCAATTTTTCAAAGTTGCATTTGGACATACGACAAAATAGAGTGGCCTGTGGACAGCATAATGGAACAGCCCCATGTAGAGCAGCCCTCCCTCCGAGCAGACAAAGCCAGGATTGTTTGGGGTGGGGGGTGGGCATGGTAAAATTAGCAGTGTCACAATATGAGCATTTACTCACTAGACAATTCATCTCATCTAATTAAGGAATATTAAACCATCTGCTCTGCTCATGCTACTTTGTTAGACTCTTAGGCTCAATGTTCTTGTTTTCCAAAGGAATTGCAAGTACCTCAGCTCCAACCTGACACTATGCAACTGCCTTCTAAGCATGTCAGGTAAGTGCCAAGGGAGGCAAGAAACAGGCAAGCAGTGACACTGAGATATGAACATCCCAGTTTGGCTGGGACAAGGCCATATGGCTGAGACTTGCTTTCCTTTATTAAGGCTGTGCTCAAACCCTCTCAGAAAAGTCAGTGTAAATAATTTGCTTCATAAGCAGACTTCTCATTCTCCTTGTCTTTAACCCTTCTGTCTGCAGCCAAACTGGTCCAAGCCCTTCCATGCTTGCATAGCCAAAGCTCAGCAGCTGACTTGAATCAGAACCTCAGGACCAAGCTCATCAAGACTCATTAAAACATGAGCAATTTGCAGAAATCATTCTTGTCCTACAGCTCCCCAGGTTTCTAGGCTCTGAGTGCTACAGGGAAGTCACAGAAGCACTTCTTTGTGCCACTAAGAAACAAATTCCTCCAGGGCAGCTGCGCAGGCTCTCTAGGCACTTAGTGCTGCTCGTCTGACACACACACCACATCTGCTCAGGCTTAGGGCATGTTGCAACAAGTCATCACAGACTATACTTGCAGGCAGTGACACTTAAAACAGGCAAATCCTTAAAAAGTAATAATAAAACAGTGGAGTCAGGGGCAGCCATGCACAACACCCCCTTGCAAGGCTCCTCCTGGAGCCCCCAGTCACACCCAGGCCTCCACAATGCACCCTCCCAGGGGCCCGGGGCAGCTATAACTCACCCTTCTTGCTCTAAATATATCTTGATTCTCCACTTTTCACTGCACCCCCTGGCATTTAGGAGGCACACATGTTTTTGGTACATGTTAATTAACACCCCCAAGCAGCTTCTGTAGACACTTAGGAGTTACTTGTTATTAACTTCAGCTGATTATGTTCCTACAGCTCCCTACAGCCTCAAACCAGGTGCTAGGCATTGCAGAAGATATAGCTGGTGCCAATCAGCTTTCTGGTCCAGCCTCACACTAACCAAAACGTAGATAAGAATCAGGCATTAAGCAGGCATTGGATTCAGCTTCCTTTGGGCACAAGGGCTTATAAAAACAATCCATGCAGTTAACAACAAAAGTTTACCAGGTACTACAGAGTACTTGCTCAAGTGCCTTGGATGATGTTTAGAGAGGGACTTTGCAATTCCTCCCTTGCACAGAGGAAACACTAATACTGAACTGAAAATGACCTGCAATCCTTTAATAAACTAAGTTCACCTGCATCTCCATCCTCAGCACCACCTGTGTCAGCCAAAGATCTCAGCCCACCAGCGAGGCCTCTCTCCTCTCAGCATCCAGCCAGTCCACACAGGCTGGGAATCCTAAATGTCCCCCCCATCCCAAGGCCACATTTTATACCACTGAGTCACAGCAGGGACAAGCAGGAGACTGACATATCCCTGGATCTCCTTGTTCTTCCATTCCTTCCATTCTTACTCTCCTGCTATGAAGTGCCCTCAGAATCAACATCCCAGCATAAGCAGACACAAGCCACTTCTGAAGGCCACCATGCTCCTGCTGCCCGAGCTCTCTACAGATGTAACCCGAAGGCTGCAGTACCTATGAGGGACAGGATGGCATTTGGACACATAGGGATTCTTTCTAAGACCGGCATCTTGTCCTTATTCATCTAGTAGGGGAGAGAATAAAAAAAATAAAAAAATAAAAAAGAGGGGAGCTTAATCTAAACGATGCGACTACAAATCATGCTTGCTTGTTTCAAGATCTTGTTTTTGTTTGACAAAGAAGTAATAAAGAAGTTAAGGAGACGCCCCTAACGGGTCGACTCAGCTTCACAAGGACCAGGCAGAGGTGTCCTCTCCCTCAAACTCCTCACCCTTCTCAGAGGCAGACCCAAGCTCTGCCAGACTCATGTGATAACTACAAGAAACCCTGCAAGGCCCCACAGGCCGCAGAATGTCACAGGCTCCCACAAGCACTCTGAGTGAGGACAAAGATTTCATTGAACTAGGCACTGAAAATTGTTTTACCTGTCCAGCTTGTCTATAGAAATTAAAATATTGTAGCTCCCCAGAGAACACAATGAAAAACACTGCAGCCCTGAAAATGCCAGAGGTTATTGAAGAGGCTCTGGCAGGCTATAGTTCGTAAGCACTACTTGACTACCCACACAAATGGCTTCTGCTCTGCTGCAGACGAGTTTCCTATTGCATGTGGACGGGGACTAACCACTACCATACCTAGTGAGCTGCAAGCACGAGGCAGGAGAGAGAAACGCCGGGCAAGACTCTCAGCACAAACGCCTCTGACAGCAGCAGGGCCCGCAGTGCTGCCAATGCTGCACCGGCTCCCGCGGCCGCTCGGCACCTGGGCTGGCTCGGCCCTGCGCGTCCCGCAAGCGCCACTCACCGAAATACTCCTTCTTCATGTGCATCTCCAGCTCCTTCTCCAGCTCCAGCGTCAGCGCCTCCAGCCGCCGCTCCGCCTGGCTGGGGCCGCTGTCCCGGCTCGGCGTCACCTGGCAGGGAAGCTTGAATTTTGGAGCCGAAGCGGAGCCTTTGGTCGGGCTGTACGAGTAGGGGGGCGCCGCGTCGGGGCCCGGCGGCGTCGGGTGCTGCTGCGGCCGCGGCGGGGACTGCCCGCGGATGCCGTGGTAGAGGTCGGCCGGCTCCGGCGCGGCGCCGTCGTCCTGCAGGCTGGGCGCGAGCAGGGAGGCGCGTGGCGAGGGCAGCTGCAGCTCGGGGTAGGCGCTCATGGAGCCTCGCGAGCTGCGCGAGCTCTGGCTGGAGATGCTGGAGCGCGGGCTGGCCACGGCGGCGCCGCACACGCTGGAGCGCGGGCTGGCCAGGCGCAGCCCGGCGGCGCCCGCCCCGTCCGGCTCCGCGCTGCCCGGCGGGCCGTACCTGCAGTCCGAGTAGCTGGAGCGCGGGCTGGCCGTGCCCGAGTACTGGCTGGCCGTGCTGGAGCGCGGGCTGGCGTGCCGCTGGTCGTAGCCCATGCTGATGCCGCTCGTGCGGTTGCTGCTGGGCTTGCTGCCGCCGTCGTAGCTCGTGAGGCTGGCGCGCGGGCTGGAGTGCTTGCTCGTGTCGCTGGCCGTGCTGGCGTAGCTGGAGCGCGGGCTCAGCGCGGCGCCGTCGTACTGCGCCAGGCTGCCGCGGGGGCTGCCGAACTTGTCCTGGCCGGGCACGGCGAGGCTGCCGCGCGGGCTGCCGAACTTGTCGTAGGGCGGCGCGGCGGCGCCCAGGCTGCAGCGCGGGCTGGGGAACTTGCCGTGCTCGGCGGCGGGCGCGGCGGCCGCCAGGCTACCCCGCGGGCTGGCCGCGCCGTACTTGCCGTCGGGCGCCCGCCCGCCGCCTTTGGCCACGTAGCCGGGCTCGTAGGCGCCGCTGCAGCGGTAGCCCTCGGCCGAGTAGCGCTTGCCCTTGTCGGCGAAGCCGCTGTAGCAGGGCAGCGCCACCTCGGAGCGCGTGCAGAGCCCCTCGTCGCAGCACGGCGGCCCCGCGAAGGCTCTGCCGTCGGCGGGCGGCGCGGCGCCGTTGCTCCTGCGGGCCCGCGGCGGCTCCTCGGGCTCGGCGGGCGGCGGCTCGCGGCGGGCGGCGCGGCCGAACGCGCCCTCGGCGCACGCCTCGTACAGGGACAGGTCCTCCAGGAGCCGCCCGGCGCGCAGGGCCACGTCCTCCTCGTACTGCTCCATGCTCGGCCGCCGCAGGAAAAAGTAAAACGAGAAAGGAAAGAGGAAAAAAAAAAAAAAAAACCAAAAAAGCGGAGGGGGAAGAAAGCAGCGCTCCCCGCGCGGCCCCGGCGGGACGGCGCCGTCCCTCGCTCGCTCTCTCGCGGCCCCGGCGGCGCAGCGCGCGGTCACCTCGGCGGCATCGCTGCAGCGAGGCAGGCGCAGACGAGGAGCCCCCGTGTCACTTTCCAGCCTTAAATAAGTTGCTGGGTCCAGTCAATGGCGCGCTGCGCGGAGGAATTTGCGCTCGGCGGCTCCCTGCCCCCGCCGCCCCTGGCCGGCCGCCCCGCGCCGAGGCCGGGGCCGGAGCTGGGGCCGGGGCTGCGGCCAGGCCGGCGCC